>VZTA01022545.1:0-126469 GCA_013398855.1 Mohoua ochrocephala | reverse complement strand
TAAAACTGAGATGCTTCTGGAGAAGCAAATAAGAACAAATAAGTTGTTTATCCAGGACTTCTTGCCTGGAAGTAAGGCGTGAGCAGTCAGTCGGAGGGATTGGTTCAGACATGGAGCTGCACTGTCAGAAACAGGCTGGAATGTTAAAGAGAAGTTGTCTAATGAAGGACACATGATTATGTAGCACTGGACACGACAGTTTCGGAGAAAGGAATGAATTGCTACAGTGATCTCAGCTGTAGTTTCTCCTAACTTGTTGAAGTGCTCAGTTTCTATAAGCAGTTATGTTCTTGGACAGCATTTTTCTTTGCTAGGAACTTTACAGATTCCTAACGTTGTCCCTTGTTTGAGGTCCTTGGTGTTATTGAAAATATGAGTTAATTATAATGAAAGAAAACATAATAATCAGCCAAATCCCATTAAACTCTTAACTAGTTTCTGCGCCTGCTACTTACTTGGTCCTCTGTGTCTCTTCTGACAGCAGAGCTTTGCCTTGAAGGGCAAGAACATTCCATCTGTTGAGCTCTGAGGGTGTAAATGCTCTTAAAAAGGAAAATATTTGTCTCTTTGGTGTGTAAGAGAGGCTGGAAGACCCAGCGTTGCCTGCACTGGAAATGGATAATCTCCATCTCCCTCATGGCTAACTGTGCACAAATTGTGTCATCTCGTACACAAAGGGCAGATCCGATTGGGGCATATGTTATCATATAGCTGCAGTCACACAGAGGCCCTCAACATGAATACTATTAAAATGTGAAACGCTCATAGATTATTTCAGGCTTCACAGAGAGCCATAACAGCTACTGCAATAAATTAGAGCAGTTGCCAGGCACTTGTGTATCAGTGCACCCTAGCTGTCACTTTCCAGGCTGCAGTGTGTCTCTGCTGCGCTGCCGTGCCGTGTGCCACCGGCACGTTCCCGGGGCCAGAGCTCACACGTGTGGCTCCGTGCAGGAATTGCCTTCCAGAAGTGTTCCCATGGTCTCCTGCACAGAGCTCGGGAGACACACAGGGAGCAAAAATACGTGCCAAAACCCAAATGCCTGTCTGAACAGCCCGTCCTTTTAAGCCTCACATGATTCTAGCCTAACTCCCTTCCCAGATCCCTTCGTTGTCTAATGGGGCAGGGGCAGAATGGGATTTTCCTGACGGCAAGTGTGAGAACCAGTGATCAATTTGCCTCATGCCTGCACCATCAGAAATCCCTGCCCCTTTTATGCAACGTTAAATGACCATTTGCCACGAAGCAGAAAGAAAAAAGACCTTCAGCACAGACATTTCCAGGTACAACTGCAGTGCTGCTCTACAGTTCATTTTTTATGTTACCTGTGCAAGGTTGCATTACTGTAAGTAATGAAGCAGCAAGTCCTTTTGATTTTAACTGCATCTGTTTCAATTAAATTGAGTTTAGATAACTCAATGGAAGTAGTTATTAGTTATCACAGCACTGAGGATAGATTTTCTAAAGATTTGGCCTTACAAATGAAAGTCAGTAATCATTCTTAAGTGTTGTACATAAAATAGGAACCTCTCACCGAAACGGTAGAACCTGGATTTGTCAGAGGGGAAAAAACCCCAATATGTAAAAGAGGTATAAATTTTGATCAACCTGAAAATTGTTGTTTACTGGGAAAGTCTTCTGGACTATGAAATATTTAGTTTTAAAAATTATCAATTCAGAGTTAAGATCATTTGGAAACCAATATCACATTAACTAAACAAAATAATATATACGAGTTAAAATGCAATATCAGTACGTATATAATATGTCATGATATAAAATCTCTCTCTCCAATACAGAAGATTTCACACATTAACAGCAGTTCTTGTAAATGTGTAGTACTGTGTCCGTGTTATCAGTGTGTAAGGAAAGTCTTAAAGACACCAAATAACTTTTCTACGGAGGCAAAGAGAGTCAGGGACAGAAATAACGATGCACCTCTGAACACAAAGCACATTCCTCTGGAATGCACTACTGCTGTTTTATTTCCAAAGCTGTACATGTGAAGCTGTAAATAACAAATTACCAGGGCTGATTTTCAGTCCTATTAATTAGACTAATGCGACCTGAGCAAAAAACCTCCCCATCCTAATGGAAACATTGGAGGGATTCCCTTCAGGAGACTGGATGAGTTTGAAACAAAGCTTTCCTAGAAATCATGTTTTATCTAATGGGAAAGCTCAAGTCAGTAGGAAATAGCAGAAGAGACAAGTGTGGAAGATCTGCTGTACTATCTAGTTTTCTTTCCAATTTTACCAAAGTTTATTACTGCACAGCTCTAAAATTGCCTGCTCCTTCCTTCAAATGCCCGAAGTGCTAAAGATTATGTTTTCTCTATGTGTGGCTGCTACACTGGCTACTAGATCTTGATTCTGATCTCTCTAAATTCATCTTATTCTCTTTGGCCAACTACAATGGAAGTATTAGTAAAAGAGGAAAATATTTGTTTCTGCAGGGATGTGCCCACTTTCACATCACTTATTCAAGCTCTCTTTTACAAGACTTATTCAACAACTTCTTTATTGTGTCCTTAGAAAAAAATTATCCCTGAAGGGAAGACAAAAAATGTCTTCTCTCCTTGTACTTTGCCCTCTGGTACTGAGTTGCTTTCATTTAGAGATGCTCTGCCAGATATTGCCACGCACAAAGCTCCAGTGTTTCATCTTGTTTTATGACACTTGTGAATTTTGCCTAAGTCTTTAACTCAACAATATTTTTTCTTTCTGCTTCACACTGCAAATTTATCTCTAACTTAAAAGTTTTCTCTCACCTCAGATCTCTTTCAATAACTCCGCATTTCAGGCTCTTTTTACCTTCTTCCCTTTGCTACTCAACATTAATTATTTTTTCTCTGGTGGGATTAGCTTGCAATTTTCTAGGCTAAACACAATTTTGCTTTAAGCCCACATTCCTAACCTATTCAGGTCCTCTTGCATTATTTCACTGAGGTTGATAACCTTTACTGATTCTAGTGCCATCTGCAAGTTTCATTAGCATTCTGTTTACTCTTTTCCCCTGGACCAAAATGAAGACATTAAGGCCTGACCTGACTCCTGCAGTATCTGCTAGATACCTCCCAGCAACTTTCAACTTTGTTTTTCACTACCCATCATTTAGAAACCTGTAGACAGATTTCAATGTGAGTGACAAGAAAAAGATGGGTGAGCGGAGAAACGGGAAAGGCCTTCACTCCGTGTAAGCCCTGCCCAGCAATAACAAAAACATCCTTGAATTATCAACACCGTTTTCAGCACAAATCCAAATCACATCCCCATGCCAGCTACTATGAAGAAAACTAATTCTACCTCAGCTAAACTCAGCACAGTTCTTATTAAACTGTTCTGAAAAGTCTTATACTCCTGCTTATTCACAGTATCTGTAAATATTATTTTAGTAGATAATAATAGTTGAAGGATCATTTGCCTTTTTCTGTTGTAGAATGAGTTCTGGTAGTGCCTGGACCTCCATCTTGAAAGAACTTAAATTAGAAGGGAGTTACTGAATGCTTCTTGAGGAGCTGGGCCTTCTTCCAGGAGGCGGGGTAAGAAATTCCCAGTGGTCCAAGTTCTTTTGCCCTTTGGCTGCACATGCAATGTCTCGATTGCCCTGACAGGACAAGGAGTGAGGCATGTAGGGAGCACCTGAGCTGTGGTGCACTATAATGTGAAATCCTCAAAGCAATTCCCAATATTTCCATAAATCTTCCTGTGCTCCTGTGGATCTGAATATTCCCCAAAATTACTGGGAGGCCCAACTCTTCCATTTTAGGAAGTTTGTCGATGCTCACACACGAGGACCAAGGGTATACATACATTTCCCTTATGCCAGGGGAAAATCCCAAGCAAGGTGGATTACCTACAGCTCTAGGTCAGACCAGCCTGTTCTGGAAGCTTGCCGCTGATGCCGAAGGTTACCTTCCAGCTTTCCAGACATTTCTTGCTCCTCAGCACACCCTCATGTTGCACTGTCAGGACACTGCAGCAAGATGAAATGGCTCAGGGATCCTTTCAGTCCATGTGTCCCACACAGAAACCTACTCTGGAAATGGCACAAAGCCATCTGTATTGGCTTGGGCTGGAATGTTCAGATTTCTGTCATGGAGAAGATGAAAGGTTAGTCTCAGTTTCTACCACAGCCTAGGCTGGCTTAACATTTTAGATGTTTAAGTCAGTGTGAAACAAGAAAACAAGAAGTTTCCCTCTCAAAACAGAGCTTTGATCTGAAAGGTAGTTTTGGTGGTCGAGTTGGCTACAGGAATGGCTAATAGACCACGGCATCAGCCTCCTGCTGAGAATTCCTCTTCATGCTCCCCATAATACTGGACCAGCTGGACCGTGCTGCTGACTCTCTCAAGAACAGCTTTAGTGGAAAGTGGATATTAAATGCTAAACCCACTGTCTAATGGATGTTATCTCATTGATCCCTGTGCAGGAATACAAGTGTAGAATCACTGCAGCATCAGCTTCAGTCCAGCCTTGCTATTTGTAAAAAGTCAGAGTGCAGGTGGCTCTTGCAGAGATGGAGAAAGCAGTTAATCTACTTAGAAACTTCCCTGTGTTACTGGCTGCTTGGCTAATAGTCAGAATTGCTTTTTAATGTCACGTTGGGATGTGTATCTGGTGGCTGTACAGACTAAAGAGATAGAGTAGTCTCTACACGGCTGTAGATGTTGCAGTAGGAGAGGCTTCTTCTCCTGTCTCATGCAGGGACACCACTGATCCATGGCTGGACTTGATGGACCTGTGAGGCACCTGCCCATTAAGCTACCTGGAGAAGTTCAGTGTCCTGGTATCCCAAACTTGGGTCTCCATGTTTCAGAGCCATCCTGGATAGCTGAGGAAACTCTCTTTGCAGCTAAGGGAGGCTTCTAGGTGACCCAAGGCCATAAGTGTGGAGTTGCTGCCCTCTGAGAGCTGGCTGAGGACAGAGCAAGTTCACTGTTCACAGCCTCTCTGAGTGAGGGGAGCAATGGTGCTCCTCCTAGAAAACGGAAGTATTTTCCTATATGGGTCAGAAATAGTGTATGGGATACACAATGAAGCACATCCTTTCTCCTGCTCAGAACAGACTCACATCCTAAATCCCAACTCTACCCTTTCAAAGGAGAAGGTCAGAAGGAATTTCCCTACTCATACTAGGAATTTCACACTAGGCACTCTTGCTGTTTCCTTGGCTACAACTGAACTCCAAGTCAAAGACTTCTAGAGCATGCTTGTCTTGAGTTGACCCTTTTAGAGTCTGTCATCCAAAATGAAGTCAAATCAAGCCTCACACTGATCGCTTAGAGACTTTGCACCAAGGAGAAAACCCAAACAAACCCAACCAATAAGCCCCTCTCTGCAACGTTAACTAACAATAGCATTGACTGATCTCTCTGAGAAAAATATAGAATTGCTATACTACCTCTAGGTTTACAAATATTAATTAGAAAAAGGTGATGAAGTCTACAAGCAAAATTTCCTTAAATAATAAAAATAAAAATGAGTGGTTTCTTTAACTTATTAGAACTTATTGAAAGATGGTCGGATCTGAACAATCTGTCACTAATACACCTGTCAACATATTTATTAATTTATCTATTTCCTAAACTAAATTAAAACACTTTTACAATTTCCATTTTTAAAATACTCACTTTAAACACTCATTTTGACTTATTTCTGGATGTATAACTCTCTTCTGAAGACTCAAGGAAACTGGGAACAAATGTGACATGTTTTAGCAACAGGTTCTTCAGCAGAAAGCAATACAAGAACCTGCAACATTTGTGTTGAGAGTGGCTTGGTTGGAGCAGGACCAGAGGAGGGACACAGCAATCATCAGATGGCTGGACCATCTCTCCTATGAGGAAAAGCTGAAAAAGATGGGGTTGTTCAGCCTGGGGAAGAAAAAGTTCCAGAAGACTTTGTTGCAGCCTTTTATTACTTCAAGGGGGGTTGTAAGAGAGAGGGTGACAAACGTTTTAACAAGGCCCGTAGTGAAAGGACAAGGGATAATGGTATTAAACTAAAAGAGGGTGGATTCAGGCTAGATATAAGGAAGAAACTGGTTACAATAAGCGTGATAACGCTTTGGCACGGGTCACTCAGGGAGGTGGTGACCGTCCCATCCCTGGAAGTGTCCAAGGACACGTTGGACAGGGCTTGGGGCAATCTGGGATAGTGGAAGGTGTCCCTTTAATGGTCGCTTCCAACCCCAGCTATTCTGTGATTCTGTAGTCCATTACCTCAAAAGAGGAGCTCTTACAGTAATGTTGGAGTTTTCTCTTGTAAATAACCATTTTGATCAGCTTCCGAAAATCGACAGTTTTAAGAGACTCTGCTAGTTCTTTTTCCAGGAATCTATCCCTAAACATGCCAAAGCTAAATTCATCCCCGTTGTAACCCAGTGTGACTGGGAGAATAACACTGGAGGATGATCAGGGTCCTGTGCATTTAACAGCATTTCAAGAAACCACTTCGGAGAGGCAGCCCTGGGTTTTTTTTATATGTGTCTTTTTTCTTTTTTTTTTAATTCTCTCTCTTCTTTACATTGTGGAAATGATGAAGAAATTGTTTCTGTGTTATTATGCAAAACCTTATTTGTCAATCTCTTCAAAAAATCAGGAAATATTTGAGAAAGCTGGGGAGGAAGTTCATACCAGCTTTAGCTAATCTGCAGAAAATCCGGCCTACATGACTCCCGTGTCACTGCTGCTCCTTTCATCTATTCTTTATAAGGAATCTATTGAACTTTAATTAATATGAAAAATTCAGGTTTTCATCTGATTTAAATGTGACTGACTTCATGCTGCTACTAAAAGTGGAACAAAGTCCAAGTGTGGTGAAAACAATGCTGAATATCTGGATTCAAGAGAGAATCTCGGAGCCCACAGAAAGTGTAATCTTGCAGATCTGTAATGCTGTGTAACAGATAAGTAGGGGAATGCCAGAAAGTCATTTATATAGATCTCTGTGATAAGGATAAGAGAGTGACACATGAAATATCTATATTATCCTTAGCCTGGAAAGTTTTCTGAAAGCTAATCTCACTCTTTTTAGTCAGGTTGCAGCTTGTTGGAGGCCAGGATATGAATTAATGCTGTCTGAGTTCAAAATAGAGAAGAGACATTCCATGGAATACAATGAAATACCTCTATCCTCCTTTGAGGATGAGCAGCATGGGGACTCTTTAGGGTCTGAAATGTAGGAAGAATAAAATACCGGTGCCTATGTTTCAAAGTGCTGCAGAATCTATATTTTGATTTGACTCGTTTGCAAAGCAAACCCCAAAATTTGGAGTTAGATACATAAGCCATGTAACAATCAGACTGATCCACAGGAAAACACAGAACAGTAGAATGATCTCTTTAGAAATTAGATATTTTAATCAGGCCTGCAGTCACGTGTCTGTGTCTCCACAGAGACCCCGCTGGAAAATCAGAACTGATAAATGCTGTCCTGCTCTTTTTTACCCCAGAGATGGATAAGCACCTCAGATTTTATTCCCTCTCCAATCTATAAAGATTTGAATCATCATCCAAAAGTGATGATGATGTTCAACAACAGAAAAACATACCCCAAACTCTCATTTGATGGCATTTTACACAAACATCTCCAAGTGAGCTTTAATCTGAGACTGTGGAACTCAGGAGGCACAGCTCTCTGAGCTTACACACCCCATGTCTGGCAGGACTGTGCACCTCACAAGAAGTCCTTGCTACCATGGAGACACAGCTGGAATGATGTTAATTTGAATATATCTACCCAGGAGAGTCACCCACCTCCGGACTGCACTGGAGAGAGAAACACGTGCATCAAAAGGCAGAATTATTTGCTTGGATACCCGTTGATTTCTTCCTGTATTAAGTTCCATGTATTGGAACTTAATACAGGAAGTACAGTTCTTGCACCTTCTGTTTCTACAAGGCCAGCTGCTGTCATGGTTGGCCGAAGCCAGGGAGAAATGTGTGGAAAAATAAAAGTAATAAATAAAGACTGGTGCTTATAGTGAGTAACTGAAATCTACATCTAAGCATTCCTTGGACTCCACAGCTGGGTATAGTTGTGGTGGAAGGAGAGTAGTGCTAAGATCAGATGAACTGAATTCTCAAAATGTCTTTCTCTCTACTGACTGTAGGAACCTCTAAAGTGATTTGCACGGTTCAGTGGTGGACTTGGCAATGCTGAGTTAATGGTTAAACTTAATGACCTTAAATTTTTATCCAACCTAAATGATTCTATGATTCTAATTGGTCTTGTGATATTAGTGGTGGCTCCTGTAGCATTGTGATATTTCTTTCTTGAGCTGCAGGACCTGTTTCCCTGAAACAAGAGCAGGAAAAAAAAAAAGGAAAAAAGTTTATTTCCTTGATGTTCTTGCTAAATTCTTCAGTCATATTAGGAGCATCTTTAGCCTATTTACAATACGAAGAGCTAATTCTTGGTAAAAATTTTCGGGTCCACCATTAATATTTTCGAGGCAAACAATATCACTTCAGCGGGGTCTGAGCATATCTGAAACAAAGTACCTTCTGGCATGTGCAAAATGCTTTCCTAGAGCTTTACAGCTTGAAACAAGGCTGAAACCTTCTCCCACAGCCCTCAGATTTCAGCACAGAGGGAAAGGTTAATAATGCTCATGCAGATCTAATGCTCAGCTTTAGTCCAGTTTCATGCTAAAGCCAAGAGGTTTTTGGGCTCAGCAATCAATCCTGTGATTGCCCACTTGGAGCAACATGTTAAGAGGCATTGACCTTTCTTTTTGTAGTAAAATCAACACTAAAGCTCCCTCATATTTGAACTTGAGCTGAGTTTGACCAAGAATTCTAAAAAATCTCATTCTGAATTAAAAATATAGAAATATATATAAATTCTAATTCCGGCACCTTGATACAAGGCTGTAAGTAGAATAATGAAAGCCTTAGTCTGTCACTGAGCAGTTTCAGGAAAAGTTTTCTGCACACAAAGGTCGTAAATCTAAAAATTTGATGAGAAAATATCAATGTCTCAGGGTTTACCAGACTTGATTAATCCCTGTCATTTTTTTCAAATATTATTTTGCATGTTTTAAATATTGTCCTGTCCATATTTTGAAATAATTGTCAATTTTTTGCAGAACTTTCATTTGGCCATAGAGCAAGAGCCATCCTAACAAAGAAGGTCTTTCTCTCCAATGCCTGACGTAAAAAACCATGCCCATGTGTTTATATAGCGGCTGACATGGTGAAAACAGATTTAATTTTTACAGTTTTGTGGGGTTTTTTCCACAACAAAAAGGGAAATTTCAAGGTGGAGCTACTGACAAATTAATTTGTAATACTTATCATATACATTCCCAAAATCGAGCAAAGCTCTCATTTTGTTACTCTCAGGTAGGCATTAAAAAAACCTTTTAAAACTATTATTGGAATTAAATAAGACATTCAGGCATAGAATATTTGTTTCAAGTGCCCCAAAAAATCTCTGCATAAAGAATATCCAAATAAGCATTCACACACACACATCTTACCTAAGATCTCTCCTCTAAGCCTTTTCATTGTGGATGGGAAATATCTATTCCAGCTAGAACTATTTTAAAAATCTGTAGTGCAGACACTTCTCTCTTTTAGTGTCATGAAGCAACATTTTTCTTTTCTACAGAAGTTTAAATGCAGTATTATAAAATATTTTAAACCCAATGGAACTACATTGAATTTGACTAGATTAAAGAAAATCACTGTTCTACTTGAAATTGAAACCACGCAGGCAAAATCAGACAAGGATCTTCTCAGACAGGTGTTGCTTTTAGGTGATTTTGGTGGAATTGGGATTTTATTCCTGCTGCTTTTATAAGAGGAGATGCAGGAAACTTCTTTCCACATTTTCCTGCTGGAGGAAAAGGAATAGGCATTTTGAAGTTATATTAGTGTAAAGGGGAAGGTGGGATGTTCGACTGATACCAGCTGGAATTCTGGGAGAGGTGAAATGGGTGTGGGTGTTCTGACAGAAGGTGACAGTGGCGGAGATGATACTTTGCAGACTTGTAAATTATGTACTTATAGATTCAGGATGCTCTGTGGAAAAGCTCTCCTGGATAAATGGCCTGTAGGTTGTCTGTGCATCAGGTTTGGGTATAGAACAACTCAAAGGCATTCTGCGGATAATGTAAGGAGGCAGATCCAGTCCTTCAGTGCACCACCTTCCTCCTGAAAAACAATGCAGAGCGAGAGAAGTGATCCTGTTAGCCTCCACTTGTAAAGTTATAAAATTCTCCTTCTCTCTGCTTGTTTAGAAATTCAAGGAGCTGCAGGTCTCCTTAAAGAATCACAGGTTTTGTGTGACAGGCCCTACAGTGCAGGGAGGGTGGTAGTCAATTGGCAAGAGCAGGATGCCTTCACATTGTATGAGAACCATAGGTGGGAAATAAGTGCTAACTGAGGAATTTGAAAGCATTTGAGACAGAACTTCATTGCATTTGCATTGCATTGCTCCTAGGTATCATCTTATTTCCATGCTGCATGTTGCTGGTCACACAGCACTCAATAACGTGCCTCCACTTTTATCAAGAGTGTGAAAAACTGTGTATGAGTTTCTGGTGTCAGATTATTGTCCACTTCAGTATTATACTGAAAGGCTCTTGCCAAAGGTGATGCCCCACACAGTAAGCAAAGAGAGATCTCAGCATAAATTCACAAGATGGATGGGAAGGTGCAATGCTGCCTGCCAGGCCAGCAGGAGAGCAAGGATTATAACCAGCAGCTCTGTTCCCCCACTTATGAGCGTATTGTTTCCCTGAGTGTGTAACAGAATGAGATATCCAGCAAGTACAGCATGAGGCTGGCTGCTGTTTTCCCAAGTCCTTTAGGATTGTTTCTCTTATTTGACAACTATGCCTACATAGATTGCAAGTGATGATGGATGCCCGTGTACGCTATGTTTTGTAAATTTATTTAATTCACCTCTTGTTGTTACTGAAGTAGGGCTTCGGCAAAAATAAAACATCTGTGGTCCTTGACAGAGTGACTTAAAGAGAAAGACAAAAGCTTTCAAGGCATGAAACATGTAAGAGAATTAATTGAAACAGGTGGTTGCAGCTAAATGGTACTGTTTAAACTTTAGCATTTAATGGATCACTAGGAAATTTTACCTGACTACAGTTTTAGACATGCTTCAGAAGGCACAACCAGGGGCTTTAGTTCTAAGTCTTCACTGGAATTTAGAAATCTGTTCATACTCTGCTGATATTTGAGCTGGCAATAAAGGAAATAGTCAGACCACACTGTTTAGAAACAGAAATTATACAAAACCTCCTTGCATAATGTAATTGTGTTCAGTGCCATACACTTTAGCTAGTTTCTCTCTGTTGTTCTGAATTTAGACTTCCTTCATCTATCTTGCTGCCTGAACAATGAGATATTTCCTTTCATGCTCTAAAGGCACACAGCAAGGCCTGATTTTTGTTGTTTATACCAACGGGTTTGAAAAAGGAGTTTAATAGATTTATGAATGGCATCATTTTACAGGGTCACCTAAACCCATAAGGGACTGTTTTCAATGATGAACTTTTCTGTTCTCTTTCTATTACTGCAAGGACAGTACACAGGATAAGGCTCCTGTTCATTTGGCTTCCAGCATCACTCAATGTCTGAGCACTTGAGCAATCAGAAGGGACACATTAAACAAGTTGCAAGTTATGAAGTCATCAATTACAATATATAAAGTAGATTTTTAAAATAGCACAAGACAAGCTATTTAAAAATGTTTAATGTTGATGGTTACTGTGAGGTGTATCTTCCTTTTGTGTGTCTACCTTGATTTACCAGGAGCAAATATTTATTATCACAAACCTCTCCAGGGCTAAACAATTAAGATCAAGCAATCAAAAATGAATGATCATTTTTGTAGTCTTCTCTGGAGGTCCAGGTGTCCATAGAATTGTAGAAGGGCTTGGGTTGGAAGGGACCTCAAAGATCCTCCAGTTCCAACCCCCTGCCATGGACAAGGACACCTTCCACTATCCCAGGTTGCTCAGAGTCCCATCCAGCCTGGCCTTGAACACTTCCAGGGATGGGGCATCCACAACTTCTCTGGACAACCTGTGCTAGGGCCTCACCACCCTTTGAGTAAAAAGTTTTCTCCTAACGTCCAATCTAAATCTCCCCTTTTTTAGTTTCAACACATTGCCCCTTGTCCTATCACCACCTGTCTTTGTAAAATTACAACTACTAAAGAGATATATCCAGTCCTGCAAATATAGTTTGTGTGTGACAGACTGTTAATGGCAACAAGAAGAGGGAAAAACATATATTCAACCTTAAAAACTGTCCTCCAAGCCAAGCCTCCCACCCTGGATACCTTTGAACATAGATGAGCTTTCCAGCTGCCTCAGTTATCCCCAGGCTGGGCTGAGGGCCAGAGCTCAGGCACCAAGGGAGGTTCTCAGGCTGCAGAAGCTTTATCAGATCCCTCATTCCAGGTGGGGAGGAGCAGTGCTTGGGACTAGGCTTTAAAAGGTCAAACCAACAGCGAAGGTTAAGTCCAGTGTGTTTCTGACAATCTGAGAAGCAAAAGCCTGTGTGAGCAGATAGGCCTTCAGCATTCCCTGGAAAGCTGGCTCCTTAGCCGATATAAATCTGCTGAGCTGTGCTGATGTCAGTGGGGTTATTTGTCAGCTGAGTGCTGGTCCCGTATGAGCACCGAACTGCGTTGCTGGGCAGGAGGAAGAAAAAAGTTCACTCTCTGAATCGTGCTAAAAATCCACCAGATTTAACTCCTTCCCGTCAAAATCCGGAGGCAGTTGGATCAGTCAGAGCAAATCTCCAGCAAGTACGATGCACACAGAGAGGTACTGAAAAGAGAATTAGGATCCAAGCCACAACGACACTCACACAGCTGTGCAAAACTCGAACGGGACTAGAAAGGAACTGGAAGCAGCTGTGAGGAGCGGCTGAAAAGGCTCCCTGAAGATAGATGGATGTGTCAGCGGGCAGGATCGAGTAACAGATGTGGTTTGCGAGGCGCTCTGCTGCAATGCTAATCAGGCCCACACAAGTAGGACAAGAGCAGCTGAGTGGGGCAGGTCTTTGGAGTCAACCCGAAAAGGAGCCGCTGCCGAGCGGAGGCTGCCGTGTCAGACAGGTGCTGAACAAGGAGACTTTGTGTGGTTTGCCAACAGGCACGAGGAGAGGGTTTATCCTGGAATCACAGCACTCATTTGCAGGAGGGCAAAGTTCAAATTCAATTGCGGCACTTTCTGAATTTTAAATACGCCGACATGGATCTTATGCTGCTTCAGCACCAATAATGATATAAGAATTACTTATAAGGTAACAGGATGGACAACACAAAATCCAGCGGAAAACATAAACTAGGCCAAGAGTTTTCAATTTCTCAGTGGTCATACTGATAAACCAACCTTTATAAATAACTGAACCAGCAGCTGTCTTACCAGTTATTAATTGGCACCCATACAGCTGATGGCCTTGCAGAAGATCTTTTTTTCAAAGAGAATGCAAAATTCAGTTGAAAATGACATTTTGGGTGCACTTAAGGTGTTCTTTCATGGTGTATAAGGTTGCTTTAATCTGTTTGAGGAGCTGGCTAACTTTAAAAGCACTGTTGAAGGAGGACCAACAGATAATACAATGGTTCAATTCCAAAATCCAGCCAAACTCCTATTGCTACTAGAACTAGAAAAGGCAAATTAATCTAAGGAAAAAAGACTATACTTAACCTGGCTCTGTGGTTTTTTAAAGCTAATTCCGGGACATGCTCCAAGCTTGTAAGGAAATTCTCAACATGCCATTTTAGAAAATGCCAGCTGTGTAAGTGAATAATGTAGAATGTGTTCATCATGCTTGTGCACATGGAGACATCTAGGAAAGCACGTGCTCGCTATGTGCTGAACAGAAATACATTATTTTTTAAAAAAACCCTCAAAGATTGACAGCAAAGCTTTTGTGGTGCCAACTACACAATGTACATCACTGGCCTCATGAGATATGAAAGTGTAAGTTACCACCAGAACTACACTCAATAGCTCCAGCTGGTCTTATTCTGCCTTGAACACTACAGTTCAAGGATTTCACAGTGACAGCAACACAAAAAGTATTTTTGGAACTTGTCTTTTGTTATTTTAATAAAATACTCAGAAATACACTTGATTCTTCTAAAAGATTTTCAATTCAGTGATCTTCACCTGCAAACAAATGAAACCTCATAAATATAGATAGTTTAATTTTTGTATTGGATACAACAAGGTCACACAGTGGTTCTAGAGCCCCACCAAACAAAAAAGGAGATATCTCTATTGTTTTCAAGGGAAGCTGGGTCATGTTCTTATCAATTGTCATTTCTTGCCAGTGCACAGTGACACAGATAAAGGTGTTCCAGTCCTGCAAAGTGCTTGTGAGACTGAATGTCAAGTGATTATATTTTTGGTAGGTGGTTTTCAAATATGAATGGTCTGCTTTTGCCTGGGTGAGTTGTGCTCAAGATTAAAGGAGAGAGGAACAAAACGAAACCAAACCAACGAGAAAGGCAGGCAGCGGAGATATAAGACATAAGAGTATATAAGCTTGAGGTCTTCCATGGACTATAACACCACAAATCTATAGAGAGTGGCTCCTGTGGAAATGAGGTATCCATGAATCTTTCAAAAATTAGGTCCTTTTCCTTTTTTTTTTTTTTTTCCCCTCTAAGGTTCTCTGTTCTCAGTTTGGGAAATACCCAACACACGGTGCTTAGAAGCCAGAATTAAAATATTTTCTTACCTCACCTGAGAAGACACCTCGGAGCTGGCAACTAAGATGTGAAAATAAAGTACTACCTGTCTCCCCTCAACGGTGGGAGTACCAAAGACCGACCAGTCTCTCCTAGTAGCTTTTTGGTGGACTTCTGAGCTCCATGCTAACACGAATTGTCACCTCTGCTCATAATCCTAATTAATTCTAAGGGGGAACGCTTGGTTGTTGGCGAGGTTAAGACTCCTTCCTCAAACCCACATAGATGAATTACATGCAAGAGAGAGTTCCCATCCTGCACAGGCACCTCTATCTGAATTGACACTGAACTGCTTCCTCAGGCAGGAACTCCTGGAATTAAGGTGCAATATGTGCACGCACCATCGCGTTCGTCCGCACAAATATGTGGTTACACCTTGCTTGACACCAACTTACATTTCCAAGCTTTGTGATTGCAAGCCTTGTTCAGGAATGAAGTTTTTTATGGTTATCCAGATTGCAACATATGTTAACAAGAATATAGGGTAATAATTATAAAGCTCATTCTACCTTTATGTCTTTAGTCTCAAAGCAACAAAGAAATATGTGATTCAAAGTGCTGTATTTAAGGGATGTCTGTTAGTGTTACCTATTCCTTGTGCTTTCTTTATGTTGGAATTATCATATTGCTGTGATAATCAGGTTCATTAGTGTAGAATTCATCCTAATTAGGGTGAAATTCATCTTGCATGATATTTGCTGTCAAAATTAACATCACTCTTAGCAAGTTTCTTGTTTATCCCCACTGCTGGTGGAGAGAGGCACCTTCAGGAGAGAGCTCTTCCCAATGTCTTGGATGGTGATAGGATTCAAAGATAAATTCTCTGTGTTCTCTGAGCAGAATTAGAAGGTGTTAGAGATGAGAGAATGTCTTTGCTTCCTCCAAGCAGGAGTCTCTACACTGTCTGACCTGTGATTTGCTTGGCATTATAAAGGCCAAAATAATCAAGTCCTTGCATCAAAGACCTTTTGAGTCAAAAGCTCTGTGCTTATGAGTCATTAGAGCCCTAGGATCAATGGCAAGTGTGGTTTTATGGAAAATAAGGTATCACAATAAGTAGATTTAGAGCCTTATTCTTAACATTAGGCATCCTGTTTTAAAAATGTTAGTTTTAGCCTCTAGTTTCCAGTTTAATCACCTATTTAATACTTCACATGCCTACGTCAAAGAAGTGCTGTGAGATTTAATTAATTCTTGTAAGGATCTTCGAGATCTTCCGATAAGAGGTACTATACTATTTAAGTGGCAAGTGTTACTACATTACTGCAGAGAATTATCACAGAAAAGGTTAAGGTCAATTAACATTTTCTTGCCATTTATGCATATATTTTCAGATCACAAAAAGAAACTGGTGTCAATTTAGTTAATTTCACTTGTATCCCTTTTTCAAATGAGTTATTTATAATTGATATAAGTTGAAGACTTAGAGATCACCAAAATGGCGATAAATTATACCCTCCTTATAAGCTCCTAACACCCTATGGTTTTAGACTGCTTTGTTTTAATTGAAATGTGAGTGTTTCAATTAGACATTATAATTAAAAAATTTCAGGATCAAATTATGCATCTTTTAAAAATGGCTCAGGCAAGTACCAAAAAACCCAACACAAAACTTTTCTATGAGTCCTTGGAAATATCTGTATAGGCAATGCCTCTCTGGGGTTTTGAGTATCAAATCTACAGTTTAATTGAAGCAGCAAAAAGAGTTTTTGTTCCACAAAAACTGTTGCTTTACTAGATATCTGGAAAAGGGACATTTAATTGACTAACTCTAAAGGAATCTCTTCTGAAAATCACATTTATGCACTTTGTTAAGCACACAAATGTACTCACATGCATTACTGCAACCTTAAAGCACTCACACTAAAATTTTTCAGAGCATGTCAAGACCCTCAAATCCTAAAAAAAATTGCCAGGATTTGGGTAATTTTTAGAGAAAAAAGCTGCGAGATTCAAGTTGAGAGACATCTAGATCAAATTAACCACACTGTAAATCACTTCCATTACACATGGAATATTACTCTTCTCTAATTAAAACTATTCCGTCTTGCCATCCTGTTGTAGTTAAGATCTTGCTTTACATTCTGGCCCTTAAGGCTGCCTGAGTTAAAAAATAGAAAAAAAGGATAAAGCTTCATCAAGAACATTTCCATAAATAAACAATAAACACAGTTAATCACTGTGCTGCTTCTAGAGGGGTCATATTATTGGAGTATTCAATAAGCCAGGTGTTTTTCAAAAATGCTTTTGAATCCTGAAAGTATTGAGCATAAATGTTTAAACAGATATATATTTGCTGTTCTCTAATTTATTACTTACTATTCATTCACCCCATTTGCAAAAATGTTTTGGGAAATTCTCATATGAATTAGGTGACTAGTCACACCTGGATTTTCTTTAAATCACTCTCTCTCTTCTTAAATTGGATTATAATCTCAGAGGCTGCAAATATTAGTTTTGTTATTGATTTTGTGAGAGCAGGTGCTAATATTTTGCTTCTATTAGAAAAACGATTGAAGTTGTGATTTACTTTTGCAATTCACAGAATCACAGAATCACAAAATGAGCTGGGTTAGAAGGGACCCACAAGGATCACTGAGTCCTGCACAGGACACCCCAAGAGTCACACCCTGTGCCTGAGAGCATTGTCCAAACACTTCTTGAGCTCTGTCAGGCTCAGTGCTGTGACCACTGCCCTGGGGAGCCTGTTCCAGTGCCCAAACACCCTGTGGGAGAAGAACCTTTTTCTAATATGCAACCTAACCCTCCCCTGGCACAATTTCTGGCCATTCCCTTGGGTCCTGTCACTGGTCACCAGAGAGAATAGGTCGGTGTCTGCCCCTCCTCTTCCCCACACAGGGAAGTAACCGCAGTGAGGTCTCCCCTCAGTCTCCTCTTTTCCAGGCTGAACAGACCAAGTGCCCTCAGCCCCACTTCCTATGGCTGGTCCTCAAGGCCCTTCACCATCTTTGCTGCCCTCCTTTGGGTGCTCTCTAATAGTTTCACATCTTTCTTTTATCGTTGTGCACAAGACTTGAGGTGAGACCTCCCCAGCACACAGCAGAGTGGGAGAGTAGAGCTAAGGCTTAAGCAAGTGGGATTGACTCATAGAGTAGAGGAGCTAGAAGAAAAGAGTCTTTAAATATCTTTAAAAAGCTGAGGATGAATTTCAAGAAGTAAGAGATAAATCATTAGGAGCAGAAAAAGTAATTTAGTCCTGTAAAATGCTGAGATTCTCATATCTTCATTAGTCTCACTGGAGAAAACAAGTTAAGTGGACCTTCAAGTAAAAGAACCTGGATTTTATATATTAGTGCTTCATCAGCTCCAGAATAACTGATGTAATAAACAATGTTAAAATTACCTGTATAATCATTCCTTAATGTTGTTCTTTTGCTGACAGCGATGCAGATGGAGGCAGATAAAACCTTCAGCTCATGCACACTGACTCTCTGTACATCAGAAAACATTTAATTGTGCCTAAATTGAACTTGACTGCAATTTGTTTGACTACCACAAAGACATCTATGTTTGACATGAAGACACCAGGAGACAGAGGAACCAACACTTCCATTGGTAATTTGTTCCAGTGATTAATCCCTTTCACTGTTTACAGCAGGTACCCGCTTTCCCCTTTGAATTTGGCTTGGCTCAGCATCGCTCTGTTACAGCTCTCTCTGCTAGATTAAATAGACATTTAAAACCTCTGGTTTTCTGCTCCTGGATGTACTTATCACATCACCTCTCCACCTCCCTTCAAGCCAGGGCTGTGCATGTGGAGTTGCTCCAAGGGAAGAGCATGGAGTTAATCGAGGGAGGACAGCCGTGCACAAATGAACCTGGGAAGCTGTCCTAGGAAAAAAACTATCTCACCTCCAGAAAAAATTACCTTCAATGGAAAATCAAGTAATATTGTACCGGTGAGAGCAGGTTTCCTGGGGTTTGAGGAGCTGCGTCCTGCAGCCACAGCCTTTTTCTCAGAGCAAGCAAACTCACACAGGATGCATAAATGTGTGGACTTAAACAAAAGAAATCCTCGAACTTCTTTAATTAGGGAAATGAAAGCTGTTGCTTTCTAGCATTTAAATATTTTTTGCAGATTCACTTTCTAAACAAAAAAACAACAACAAAAAAAAAACCCCAACAAGATCAAGCAAGATTCTTTGGCTACTACTGCCACATAAATATTTAGTATCAATATTTTGCTTCTTCTCAAGGATTTGCAACTGTCCTTCTGGCCCAATGACTTACTGTGACTTTATATTGAGTTCCTGTTACACTGCAGTACTATATAATTTTAGGGTTAGTGGTTTACCAGGATGCAATGCCCAATTCTGTAATGCTCCTCACATTAACGCGTTCAGCCAAATATACAGATGAAAATATCTGTTTTTCTTTGAATGGACCCTGCTTGTCATTTCTGCAGGAAATCCTTGTCACTATCGTTATCTATCCTTCTGCCAATAATTACCTGGTTTTTGTCAGCTGTATCATGTTTACTTCTCCATCACTATGGAAACACTGAATTTTCTCAGCCCTAATATAGATTCCTGCAGAATCCTACTAGAAATACTTTCACAGAGTGAAATGATTTCTGTAAGCATTTTTTCTGATGTCCGTTTAATCTTCAATGTCTAACTGATTTTCTGCGAAGCTATTCTTTTATCACAGTATTACTTGGTACTTTTCAAAAGAATAAGCCTGTGGGTATTTATATGCCCATCTATTATGGACTTTGTCAGAGTTTGGGCACCAGAATGCAAAAGAGCTTCTCAGAATCTCATTCAGGACTGTGGCATCACAAACCAACACCTTCCTTTTTTTTCCCTCTGAGAAATTTTTTCTTTCCTAAGATAGAGTGTAGGCTCTTTTCTTCTTAATCATGATAGAGAACCAATCTGCTCAAACCGAGATCTTGCGTTGGAGACATTTCTGTTGATGCTCCAAATCCTAGAAGCCTCTGAACTCAGGATATTGTCTGAAATATCCTTCAGCTGAGGTGCTTCTCTGGAGATGTTTCAGTTTAAGCACCAAATGAACTTTCCTCTCCAAATGGAGGGCCAGGACTGACTCAGCAGCTCACACCTTTCCAAAGGAAGGAATTCTGACTTCTCATCTTTCCACCGCTCCATGTCAGCTACCAGCCACATGCTCCAGCTGTTTTCCACACACTGGCTCTGACATTTGTCTGAGTTCTTGATGAGTCATTTTTCCCATTAAAGCAGAAGAAAATGAGCCCAGCAAAAGAGTGAGTAAATTCAAGTTAGGTGTTTGCAAGATGAATTAGCTCACCAAAGGGTCCGATAAGTTCTGCAGATAGAAAGAAATGGCTCGAAATGGAAGAAGCTGGGAAAGGGGAGGACAAGAGAAGGAAGGGAGGATCAATACTGTCTTTTTAGGCAACAGAAGGATGTTGGGTTGACTTAGAGGACCTGTCTGCCTGCAGCCTTCGACAGCAACTTGCACAACTCTCTTGGACTAAGGATTTACACACTGCCTAAGCCCATCTGAAGAATTATATGAGGCAGGTGTTGTAAATCTCCATGTGAGGTCATTTTAGGCATTGTAAAACCTAATTTGCATACCCAAAGTAATATGTTTCATCTCTTAATTATCCATACCAAACTCATAGTCTCCTCAAACATGACATTCAAATTTGTAAAAGATATTTATTTGCATTAATTAGAGCTGGCTGATATTTCATTCTTTGAATTTACATCCACTTAATTCCTTTTTCTTTTTTACATATTTTCCATAACTTCATGCCACTCTGACAACCCTGAAGTTTACCAGATGATTCCTTGCATCCTTTCTGAATATTATCATATTAGTATGTTATTCAGTCCTCAGGTTTTTTCTGATATTCCAGGATCTATTAAGAATGTTATTAACTGAAATGCGATGCAATTAATATTTCATTGAATAAATGTAATGTGTGAATTATCTGTTGATATAAAAAGTAATATATACTAGGTGTTATTTTATGTACTCTTCAGTTATTAATGAATTAAAAAATGTTTCATCTTCCTCAAACTGAATCTCCTATTCCATCATAATATATCTCATTTCCCCAAATGACTGCCTATTCTTCTGAATGAATTCCAGCCTGTTTTTAAGACCTTGAAAATTTTATCCTGGGGGAGAACACAAACAAACCTTCGAAACATTCTCACAACTGAGAGGGAAGGGCATTTCTTTTGGGTTTCCCATGGGATGAAAAGAGCAGTGATGGGAAATCAGAATATCTCTGATTGTTACTGTACACCTTACAGAAATGGTTGTACTTTGAAGGAAGAGTTATGCTGTCTCAGGTCTGTAAAGGATTAAGAAAACTGTTACAACAAGGGAAAAACTGAGGTAGGATTAGACCATGAGTATTACTCTATTGCACAATATTTCCAAATTAAGTCATATTACAGCGCGATGAACTTTTCAGGTCATTGATTTCCTGTACATTCTTGTTAGGATAGTGTAATAGGTGGTCAGAAAGACTCAAAACAGGAAAAAAAAAGAAAGAAAGCCACAGAAATAACCGAAAAGTGTTGTAATAATTACAGCAAACAGTGGCCCAATGAGCTACAGAACACTTTAATCTCCCTGCTTCTTTCAGAGATTCATTACTTCAGACTATTAGTAAAAGCTGGGTGCAAACAAGAATGCAATTTAAAAAAAAAAAAAGATCATACAGCAGAATTTTGAATGACCTGCAGCAGGAAAGCTGGTTATCATCATTTGCAAACCATAATTCTCTGCAAAAGAACAGCTATATTTAAATACGGTGACTTAACCAAGAATATCAGTTTCAAAGGCAAGAAAGTAGAAAGAATATCCTTATAGTCCTTGGAGAACTTCAAGCATCACTTCTAAGCCCGCTCTCCTTTTCTACATTCTATCATAGTATAGGAATTCCACAATGATTTATAAAAGGAAGATTTTCAAAGGCACAAATGGGAGTCAGGTGTCCGATTTCCATCGACTCAGGCACCCAACTCCCATCTGTATTTTCAGAAAATCCTCCCTTAGAGACATGAAATATAAAGTAGTAAAGTAACTTGTATTCTAAGGACAGGAACATTTGCCTTAATTTTTTACATACAGTTCCATTTTGGTTTCTTTTGATTCGATATCAAAGCAAATAGAATTCTGCATTTTAAAAAAGAAAGACTGGATGATCTAATATCTTTGACATTACTGGTTTCTGTGGTTCTGTCATGCACACAGTGGGATGTTAAATATGAAACTAAGTAATTGAAAGACAATTCCCTCCTTCCAGTCTGTCCTGTTATTTTTGCTTTTTAAAACAAATGTATACTTTAAAAGGAACGTAGAAGAAGCCAACTGACACACTTTGGAGTCAACTGAAGGAAAGGATGTAGAGGAGGAGAATTGACAACTTGGCCAAAAATTTAAGCAAGTGTAAATGACACTCTTATCTAACACGTTTTTTAAAATTGGGATTATCTTTGTTGTTGTTCTTGTTGGATTTTTATTTTCTTAAGAAGGAAAACGTGCTAAAATAATTTTGGTTTGAATTAAATACCAAATTTTTAATTTAAAAATTCTAATTTGTATTCCCTATTTTTGACAAAACACATGCACTTCAGGATTTTTTAAAAATGAAAGAGAAAAAAATTCCAGTAAAGTACTTTTACCAGTTCCCTTCCTCTTTTTGAGGAAATAGTCAACTGTAGCATGCCTAGGTCCAGAGATGGATTTCAGCAGTTCTCCCACACAGTCAAAGAAGGTGCAACAATCACACTTTTTGTCTGAGATGCGTCTTCGTTAACAAGTAGCGCATCAAAAATCCACTAAAAATACCATGTTCGGGCTAAGTCTCCTCTTCACCTTTGTTTTTTGTTTTTTTTTTTTCCCTGTAGAACTGTTCAACAGGATGACAAAACAGAAAGCGTGCAAAGCTTGGCAGAGAGATTTTACGCCCACAGTTCTCTCTGGTCTTGGTTCCTCAATCATTCTGCATCCATTCATAGGATCAGGGTGGAAGGGACTTCTGGAGGACGTCTAGTTCCCTGCTGTGGTTCAGGCAAGGTCACCAAGACTGTTGCTTGGGATAACATCAAGATTCCTTTGAAATATCTCCAAGGATGGGGATTTCACAACTTCTCCGGCCACTCTAAGTGAAAAGTTTTGCCTGATCAGGTTCTCTCATGTCCCCCACTTTGACAGGAACCAGACACCTCCTTGTTAGGTGACATCAAGACACAATTCAGATGATAAGTCTTTCCAAAGATCATGACACATAGGAAATATGGATGAAATCACACATTGTTTTGTCCTTTCCCTGAACAGTCCTTCCATAGTACTTCAGCATGTTTATGCTTCCCTCATGGCTCTTGTGCATGCTCAAGGCTTACAGCTCATACCATAACACTCTCTGGTGCACTATCACACATTTGTTTCCTTATTTCACGTGTTCAGAACTGAAAAAACCTCAAACATCCCAAACCATTCACAAAGGAATGAATAATAAATCTTCAGGCCACAGATATGCCACACTTTCCCCAGAACAACAGCCAGATGAAGAAGGTTGTGGATGTTGGGAGGTTTGGCATGTGGTCCATGTGGCTGTGGGACGCTGGAGTGAGGGCCAGAAGTTGCTCCCAGGACAAGGTTACTTGACCATGTCCATATGGCCTGGGAGGAGGAGGCAGAAAGCAGCAGGTCCCTGATCTAACTGAACTCACTGGCAGGTGTAATTCTCTACCCTAAAAATGCCTGATCTTTGCTTGCCCAAACTTCCTGTATAATCCTTGATTCTATTTTCTTTTCGTTTCCTTCTGTCAAAGAGTGCAGGAAGGACACTTTTCTCTTGACAATAAAGCAACCTGAGTCATCCCCACAATGAAGGAAACTCAAGTGGAGGAAGTGGGTGCAAGAAGATTTTGCTGGGTGAATCAATTGTATCTTCAGTTCAAACAACTGTGATTAATTTGTGTGGGTCTGAAAAAGGAAGGGAACTCACTCAGGGAGTGAGGAAGTGTCAAGATAATGCAGATATCTGCCTTCAGAGTACTCTTGATGCTTAGAAACGCTGCATATACATGCAGTTATCTCTTCTCCTCCTTGTTTTTTCTAAGGGATGCAGAGTCTACATTTCATCAATGTTAGGACATTTCCATAAAAGAAGACTCTAAGCAAAATGCAGCTGCTGTGTCTGACAAAGGTGTGTTTTACCTTTGAAATATTAGAGAAAAAATTTTATTTGTCACCCAGAAGTCCACTGAGTTTGAAAGGAGGCAGAGTGCAAAATCGTATATCTTACTACCTCTTTTGTATGGAATAAAAGTGCCAATGGGATAGAAACTTGCTTTAATTCAGGGAGAGAGAGGTATCAACAAGAACAAGATCAAGACAAGAAATCCCAGTGCAAAGGTCAAAAGTCCTGAACACGAGGGAATAAACCATTACATTCAGAAGTACATTTTAAAAGGAGAAAAGATGCTAACAATCTGCCCCAAAACAATTTGAAATCAATAAGTGTGTCAGACAAAGGATGGAATGGAAGTCATGCTGGTTTTATATATTACATTAAAACTGCAACAAAATCTGAAATTTTGATCCTTTTATGAAACAATACAGAAATTGATTTTTTTTTTTTTTGTAAGGAAAGAAATGAAAGAGGAAAAAAAAAAAAACCCAACAAAAAAGGAAAAAACCCACCAGCTGTTTCCTGGCCAAGGGAACCACAGGGGGTCTTACTCTGTACTACAGTAAATGGCCAACTTCCCAGGGTAGTTTAAGTCCCCTGCAGCCTGCAGTGTCAGCAGAGTTGGTCATTTACGAATCAGTGGGGTTTTGTTAGAAGTTTGTCTTTCAATGAAACCACCCGCTTTGCGGCCGGATTGTTTGAGCTATAAATAGAGGAGCAGTGCATCAAATTCTTTCAGAACGAAACAAAAATATGGGTAGCAGGAAGGGTGAGAAAGAAGGTGCAGGTCAGCTTTTTGACACTGAGAGATGAAGGTTGGGAAATACTCTGTTTGTTTTTTATGCTGTAGAATGTGGAGTAAGCAAATGTCCAAAAAAGCATTCCTCGCCCACCCTCTGTAAGGCCACATTCAGACGATGGGAGCTCTACAGAACCTGACCTCCTTCCTTTGCTGCCCTTCCTCCTTCCATAATAATGAATTGGCCTGAATCCTAAAGGGCAATTTTGTTGAGTCTGTTGAAAATATAGGTATTTGAATTCTTACTGAGTGAGTATGTTGCCATCGATATAAAGTGCCCAATAGTGTTTTAAACTCTACCAAAAAAAAAAAAAATTGTTTTTTACCAAGGCAATGAGTCCTCCTGGCCAATCCCGCTCTTTCTGCTTGTTTATTTAAACCAGAATGCTGCTTTCCGTTCATTTCACACTGCTTGCCTTTCAATTTCACAGTGCCTTCTAGTTGCGTTTGTAAAGTTGCCACTAAGGAGCCCTGCTCTAAGTCCTTCCATGGAAAGACAACAGGAAATGTTCACAGAATTCACACTCTTTTCCCACTGCAACATATCCTGGCAGATGTGTTAGTTACCATAGCAACAATTAAGACCAGCTTTTTCCTTTTTTTTTTTTTTAATAATAAGAACAATCAGTAGTGCCTGAAACATTTTCAGATAAATTTGTGTCTCAGGTTTAAATTATGCAATGTAAAGATCTCCTTGATGATATGCATTTGCTAATATTTGAAAGGGTATAAGACAAGGAGCTGGGCGATTTGGATGATCTGTACCTTTTTGTTCCCTCTCACATCGGGGCTTACATGACATGGGCTTGTTTCTGCTGATGTAAAGTAAGAGAGCTGGAAAGGGAGCAGGCTGGTCCTATATCCAGAAATAAGAAAAAAAAAAATGTAGCCCTTCAGTGTCACTACTCAGAGAATTTAAATGAGAGTCAGAAACTCAAGAGCTGTTCTCTGGGTTGGAGAGGTGAGTATAACAATATAGGGAATATGAAATGTATCTCAAACTTCATCTCTCCCCACAACCACCTTTAGAAGTCTTCATGCTGCAAAGCTCTTGAACCACAGAGCAGTGACAGCAAATGCAAATTTGGATCATTGCACTGGTCTCCATGAAGTTGCTATGCCACTGCACATAGAAGAAGAAGAATTGAAAGGTAGTTGTAGTAAAAGTTATTGTCCTGGAAAGAAACAATGTTGATCAATTAAGAAAGAGTAATTGGAAAAGGAAACACTATGAGCTGCGTCAAGAAATCAGGCACGGATAAATGCCTTCTGCGGGAATGCAAATACTGAGCAACTCCACTCAGGTCACAGATCATGAACTCAAGTGTTCAAAAAATGTGTCAAAGTGGTGCTTAGGGACATGGTTTAATGCTGGATCTGGCAGTGTTTGGCTAATGGTTGGACTTAACGATCTTAGAGGTCTTTTCCAACCTTAATGGTTATGTAACGCAAGCTGAGTGTAAGGGAAGCAGGGAGGACTCCAGTCCTACCATGTCCCAATTACTCCAGCAGGCTCCACATCTGCAGCCTGGTTCCTCCTGCCTGCTTCCCTGGTTGCTTTATACTGCGTACAGGCACTCAGGGTGTCCCCTTTTGACAGGGTTTACCTCATTATCAGCCGAAATTCAAGTTTATGACCATCTCTCCCATCCCCAGCTTAAGGCCCTCCCCAGTAGTTTGGCAAAGCATTGGGCAAAAATGCCCAAATAGGTCCTGTCTTTTGATGATGCTCCTTGTTCCTCAAAGAAGTAGTCCAGGCACTGCACCTAAAGAAAAACTTGTTTTCAATTCCTCATTCTGCTGTTTTGCTTAGAAGGAAAGAGAGTGACTTGGTAAAACTCTTTCTTGCCTTGCAGCAACAACCACCGAGTAATTGTATATAGATAATCCTGTGAGTGCCTGCACAAATGGAAATATGAATCTGTATTGGGATTGTGATGGAGAAGTATAGTCATTAATTAGATGCCACAATTCTTTAGTGCCAGGAAGAACAAGCCATTACTGAATTTGAAGTGATCCTCGTATTTCCTACAATAACACCGTGTGGCTGAAAAACTCAGCTTGTATCCAACTAATAGCTCCTGGAAAAAGAGACGACATATTTTTTAACCTTTCCAAAACACACTCGCTAACATACTCTAATGCTTGAGAGTATATAAGGTCACCTGAAACAGCAGCCTTTACATTTAAAACAGATGTGGCTATATACAGCAGTGAAGGAATGCACTGCTGCGGGTTTTGTGTAACAAGCACCTGCACTTTCCAGCACTTTGCCATTTTGACACTTAGAGCTTACACACAGGACTGCTTTGGCGTGGGATATTCAGCGTGTATTCATAGAGATGATTAAAAAAATTACTTTATGCACAGCTGTCTGCAAAGGCTGGTGCATAAAGATAACCACCCTAACTAAACACATTATCCTTTGCAGTCTCAATTCCTCCCATTTCCTTGCCTAATTGCACTGGAGGAAGGTGGACTGAAGTTACCAGCACACCAATGGCACCCTTGGCTTGCCAGTTCATCACTGCTGGGTCAGCTGTGCTCTGCAGTGAGAGGCGGAGAAGAATTACTGCACAGCCTTTTCTTGCCCATGTGCTGTGCTAAGCTGAGGTTAAGTAGGCACTTGGCTTCTTTTATTGTGTGTGCCTGAACCCAGTTTTTGAGTAGCCACAGCAGAGACATACAGAGGAAAACCAATTTATAATCCAAGCCTTCACAGAATCATAGAATCCTAGAATATTCTGAGTTGGAAGGGACCCACAAGGATCATCAAATTCCAACTCTGAGCCCTGCACAGGACAATCCCAAGAGTCACACCATATGCTTGAAAGTGTTGTCCAAAGACTCCTCGAACTGTGTCAGGCTTGGTGCTGTGACCACTGCCCTGGGGAACCTGTTCCAGTGCCCAACCACCCCCTGGGAAAAGAACTTTTTTTCTGATATCCAACCTAAACCTCCCCTGACACAGTTTCGTGCCACTGCATCAGGTCCTGTCACTGGTCACAAGAGTGAAGAGATCAGTGTCTGCCCCTCTTCTTCCCCACACGAGGAATTATAATCCACCAGGTATTGATATTTCCCAGCCATAGTAAAGATTCCCGGTCTTCTGCTTCTTTGACATCACAAGAGGACATTTTAAAATCTTTCCAAAATCATGCTCACACCACAGTTTTATATTGTGTTGATGAAAGATCAATCCTGCCCATTCCAGGTGTGTTTCGTGGAGGAAAGGAGCGATGTGTGAGCCTTGGGAGGCCTGAGCTTGGTAGAGCCGTATTGCCATGAAGGCTGTCTCTGAAGAGGCACAGATGCCCCTTCCTCTTCTGGTTAAAACTGACATCATAAATCAGAGAACAAGAACCTCAGAGAAGAACCGTAGTACAGCGCTGCTGGCACTGGCAGTACTTTGGTTTTCTCTTATCTGCCTGTGGTACAAAACAGTTTGGTCTCTTGAAGAACAAGATGATTTAAAACCTGATTGATGAACCAGGCTCAGCTCCATGTGCTCGTGAAGTGCACACCCCTAACCAGTGCAGAAGGTCAGAGTGGTTTCTCAAAACATTCTCCTGGCCATAAGAACCAGACACCCATTCAGCAATGGAGTCCTTTCCTTGTGCAGTGGTTGTTAGAGAGGCTGCTTCTCCCACCTGAACATCTGTGAGTCCATCTAGCTCCTGGGGGTGTGGGTATGTGTCATGATACCAACCCAAAAACTTGCACTGGTGCTCAGAGGGATGGAATCGTCTCTGGAAACATATAGAATAGCTCAGGATGGCCCTTCGCAGACTCAAAGGCAAAGAAGACATCCACACAAAAAACTTAGGAAGAATTATTCTTCAAGGCACTTTATACCAGAAAATAAAGCTAAGTAAGTCCTGTGAGATTTGCCTGGGGTGCCAAGTCTGCCTAAGACAAAAGGTCGATCAAGAAAACCGGAAAATTCATGACTTGTACACAACCTCTATCAGGCAATTGAGCTATAGATCCAAAATCTACAGTCTGAATATAACTTTAATATCTTGGATAGGATATTCGGGCTCTTCGGACCTCAATCAGTTCTCTTGGTGGCCTGGAAACAACTGCTAAAATTTGCAACATTAAAACTTGGTTTTGGTTGCTTTATAAATGCCAGAGGAACTAAAGCTTCATTTAAAGTTAACTAAACCTGTTTGGACTTTTGTGTGCACAGATTTTGGGCTTAACCCATGGAAATGAAGATAAGAAGAGTAGCAGAAAAAAGAAGCAAAATTAAATAGGCCGGGATAAATGAAGATGCAAATGAAATGAAATATTTGTTAACTGGTTCTTAAAAGCTTTTAAGGAAAGCTAGGCGAAATCCTAAGAAAGAAACAACAAAGGCAGGAAAGCAAAGCAAGGAAAGCAAAGCAGCAGGAGAAACAGAGGCCAGGCATCACTTTTTCTTTGCCAAGCTATTACTGTCTCTCTGTGGCAGAAGGACTGGAGGAATAAAAGTAAATGTCAGATCAGTTATGCTGATTTCTGTCTATTGCAGGTATTTTTCTGGTCTTCATTATCATAGTATCATAACACTTTCCCATCTAACTATTTATCCTCACGACACCTCTCCGAGGTAGGGCACTGCTATTATTTCCATTATACAGCAGGAGTGAGCTTGGGTAATGGAGCAGATTCTTAGCTGGCATAAATTGTCACAGCTCCATTAACTCCGGTGTGAGAGGACTTCATGGAGTTTAGGATCCGCCACTAAATGAATCTCCCTTCCCCCTGGAAGCCAGGGGAAGAGAGGGGCAGCAAGCCCTCAGGTTTTCCGAGCTCTTAACTACCTCTCTGCCCAGAAGACCATCCTGCCTCTGTTTAGATAATGTGTGATCTTTGGGCCAAGCCCTGCTGGCTTTATTCTCGCAAGAAAAGTCAATGAAGTCTACATGGCTTTATTCACATAAAGCCTGCAGGACAGAGCTCGTTAGGTGGCACGGACTGTGCATCACAGAAAGGCTGAAACTATAGGAACACACCACACCCCTCCACGTACCTGACATTGGAGAATTACGGGAATGAAGCACGGAGCTGTCAAGTGACAGTCAGTGCAGGGTGGAAAAAGAAAGAGAGCAGAGAAGTGTGCAAATGCACAGGCATTCTGATGTGGAGTTAAACCACAATGTACCCAGAAAGTTTGAATAAAAGCCACACAAATTATTTACTTTCCTCAAGCCTAATTCAAACAAATCAACAAGACAAGAAAATTGAAAGGAGAAAAGGCAGTAAGCTGTGTTTCTCAGAATACAGGTGTCTCAACTCTAATGAATGTACAGGATTCAAGCTGGTATCATGAATATCACCAGGAGTGATTATAGCTTGTAAAAGTAGACCAGAGAGAGACGTGCCTGTGTGTGTCTTGGGCTGTAATTAAAGCCATAAGCCATCAGCAGCAAAGAGGCCAGCTGCAGCATTTCAAACCTTTCCTACCCTAGCATTAAAAATAGATTGTGGCACAATAATAATAAAAAAATGTCTACCCAAAATAATTCCAATAAAAAAAAAAATTTGCACATCTGATTACTATAATTGATTTCTCTTCTAGATATGAATAAATGACCCAGGCTAAATGCCAGTTCCTTGCAAAGAATTTCATTTAAGCTTCAGTGAATTGAAAGGCTCAACCAGACTCAACATTTCCAACTTCCTAGCAAGTAGCAGAAAATCTACCTGACAGTTGCCATGGAAACACGAACAGGAAGAGCTAACCACCAGCCTATAAATCCACAGAGAAACCTTTCTTAATTGGAAGGCCTTTAACCCACACATTTTTCTCATAGCTGCAGAGCTTATTTCTAAAGAGATTATTAAATTCCTCAATTGACTTATGAAGGATGCTTCCCACTATATTACTGTGCTCTGGGTTGCTCATTCTTTATATCTGTTTCCAAAATTACAAAGCAGAGCAAGGATGATAAAAGTTAACACAGATGTTTCAATGAAAAATCCATATGATGTTCTGAAAATAACTTTAGTGGTAATGTTCTACTAAAAAAAAAAGAAAAAAAACAACCAACCAAAAAAACCCCACAAACAACACACCAGAAAGCCGACCATAAAAATAATAATTTGAAGAATTGACATGGCATTAAAGAGATGAGATATCCCAACATTCTCTGCTTTGGGTTCTGGGAAAGATTTTTTAAATGGAAGAATTTCAGTGGGAAATATAACTGCAACTATGTGAGGAACCATTGCTTGAGTCTATGAAAGGTAATTATACAAATGTCCACAGACGTGCACACGCGTTCTCACACTAGCGAGTAGATGTGCAAACAATCTAATTTTAGAGAAAATAAGAACTGAGTTGCTCGTGCTTATTTCATTTTCTTCAGCATTTTGAAGATTTCATCAATGTTTTGGCAGAGAAATCACACATTATGTAATTTCTGTGCCTTGGCTTTCTGCAATGCCATTCTCCTGTCCAGGGGTGGCTGAACTTTTTGAAGGCTGGCAGCTACTTCGGGCTGAGACTGTTGCCTCATTTCTAAGAAATTCAGCAGCCCCATGCAGTTAAATGCATTTCTCTTCTCCCATCCTCTCCTAAGCAGAGAGAGAATAATCAGATACAAGCTCAGAAAGTCTTATTTGGTAGGGGGGTTTTAGGTAGCCAAATATTTGTTTTATTTGGTTGAGTGGGAAGATTCCTCTTTTTTCCTGCATTATAGTCAAATATTTGTTTTATTTGGTCAAGTGGGCAGATTCCTCTTCTTTTCCCTTCATTGTGCCACATTTCAATATTTTTATTTCTTATCTCCAAATTCTAAGGACAATAGGAAAAAAATGTGTTATGCACCAAGAACTTATTCCTAGTGCAGTCAATTGGAGCACAATTGATTCCTGCTGATTTCAATGGAATTAGGATTCTGCTCAGTTTGTGCTTGGAAACAGATAGAGAGGGGGGAGAAGAGAGATGGAGAAAAGCCTTTTTTGCCTTTTTTTTTTTTTTAAGCCTGCCTAGAATTTGGATGAAATATTTAGCCCTTGTTCCTCCAGTATCGTGCATCTCTTTGAGAAACGGAAGCACTATGGGGCAGGACGAGCAGCCACAGATGCTCTTCCAAGGTAACACTGAGGCCAAAAATACTGGTGTAGCAGTGTGGAATGGCACACCAGCACCGTGTCAGGGTGAGAATCACATGTTCATCACCTCCACCATGCTCTGGCTCCTTCTGCATACAGAACTACACTTTGAAGCCTGAAATTCTGGAAGGTCCCACTGCTGGGAGCACCAGAAGAAGAAGGACGTGAGGTGAGTCCTGGAGTAAACCTATTGCCACTTACCCACTGGGTGGAACCAACTTTCAGTGGGATTTATTCACTCTGGGTGACCCTCATGTCACTCCCACATTCCACCTGCAACATCTGGTACCAACAACCTTGTGCAAATACTCTGTTTGGAGGAGAGTCCCTTTAACCAAGGTATGATTACACCCTTGTACTGTTGAGCCTTTAGATGACATGTCAGCAGCTATCTAGGGGAGAAACCTGGGTGCCTCCAATGAGTTTAACACACCAGTGGCCTCTCCCTTCCCTATGCCTTCTGTGGTAGTTTCAGAAGGAAACATGAGTTATCCATAAATCATCCAGGGAACTCACAGGCTGGTGGTGGTTGGGCAGAGATTCTCCAACAATGAGGCTCAGATAAGACACACAAATTATTTAACACTCAGAGGGCAAAACACTACCACTAAAGTGTTTCCTCCTTGTCAAATCATCTCAGTTTTAACTTGCCTTGTCTTCCTCCTTCTGTTTTCTAACCCTAAGCCTCTCTCGAATGAGTACAGCCACAATATTTGCCAGTGATGCGTACAGTAAGCAAAGGGCCAAATGGGTCTGCTTCATGGGGAAAAAATGCCCAGTATTTTCAGGCATGCAAAGTTTTGAATGCATTTTCATATGGTAAAGGATTAAAACATGACTCTGTTTCCCTACCTGCCCTAAATGAAACTAAACATTCACATGATGTTACCTCGCTCCTCGTATGAATGGGACTGACTGAATTTCATTTCTTAGTGCCAAGTAACACTGTGTAAATACTTTGGAGTAAATTAACATAATGAACACTATATTCTGCTGCCTGAATGATTGTTTCCCTCCCCTCCCCATATCGTTGTTATTATTAGAATTGTTGTATGACTGAGAGAATCTCTCGAGGGACAAGCTAGCTTTGCTTAACAACTGCTTCTCCAAGTCCATCAGGCTGGCAAATGCAAGCCTATGATTAGCTTAATAAAAGTTAAGGGAAAATCATAAAGTGAATGGAAAATACTAAAGGTGCTGTGAAACAAAACCATAATTGGGTAGCAATGCTCCAGTGATGACAGCTAGAAAGCATCTGCTCCCTGCAGCATCCTAAAGTGTTTGCAAAGTCTGCAGAATTCTACAGAAAAATCCACTGCCATGTAGTCCCCATGCCTACAGGGATTTGCAATACCCTGGAGAGTTTTTAAGGGATTTTTTAAGTGACTTAACTTTTATTTTTATCCCCCTTTTTTTTCCCCTAGCTGTCTGTCTTGTTCTCAGATCTGGGTGGTGTGTTCAGCAGATTGCTGTTTTCTATTGCTCTCTGTAAACCTGTTTTCTACCACGGAGGATACAGGGACTTCATAAACCTTAAAGAAGACAAGATTTCTGTTCCAAAGAGCTTGTGTTCAAAGGGCCAGACTCTCAGGCCATCTGACTCCCTGGAAGTATTCATTCCTTTCTATGCAAGCAAGGGGACCTGAGGGAACAACATGAATCTCTGTCAGCAGAGGTTTAGGTTGGATTTTAGGACAAGATTCTTCACCCAGAGGGTGTTTGGTCACTGAAACAGGCTTCCCAGGGCAGTGGTCACCAACCCTGACAGAGTTCAAGGAGTGTTTGGCCAACGCTCTCAGGTGCACGGTCTGATTTTTGGGGTTGTCCTTTGCAGGCCCAGGAGTTGGACTTTGATGATCCTTGTGGGTCCCTTCCAACTCAGGATATTCTATGATTCTATTATATTTCCTAGGCTATTTCCCAGCCAGAAAATCCAATTAATTCTTGATCTTGCAGATGTTATTGAAAGAAAACTATGTCCATACACACCTTTTGACCACATATGGTTACTTGGCTTATATCCACACCTGCAGCACTTGCGCTGTCAAGATCTCTAGATTGTTTTAAGAACTTTTAGCTCACCAGCCAACATATGGTGGTAATCTTCATTTTGGCCCAGATTAGTAAGGAAGTCCAGGCAGCTTCATGTGTTCTGTGTTAATCTGAGAAATGAAAATCCTGTGTTGGATGCTGTTTCACGGCAGGGAATGAAATTTCAGTGTTTGCTTTCCTTTTCTTCCTTGACACCGAGCTGCCAGCAGAAATCCTGTCAAAGCAAAGGAACATGATGTGTATACTAAATGCAGGAAACCATAGCCTTGGAGGTCTCTAAACTCATCTCAGAACCCATCACTGAATTATCTGAGAGAGGAATTCCACCCATTTTCAGGATTAGGCAGTTTTTGAATTCTGGATTGTAGGTGCATTGGCCATTAACACTCGGGACGGGATGGGAATGGATCAGGCTACAAAGGCTGAGCTGTGTAAGTGGATTATTAACTCTTCTTAAACCTTCACCTGGCAGAAATTATTTCAGTCCTACAATACTTCTGCCAGAAAAAGAAGCAGAGGAGCACCTCCTGCCCCTCTTTCTTCACTGCCCTGGGTGTCTGCAGAGTTGCTCCTCTCACACACTGTCACTCCTCTCTGCTGGTGGGTTGCTGATGTGCTGAGTAGGTTTTTTCCCCTCTCTGTCTTATCAGAGTCACTGCCACTGTCACTGATGGCCTCAGCCTTGGCCAGTGTTGAGTCCAACTGACACTGGCTTCATCAGACACGAGGTAAACTTCTGGCAGATTCTCAAAAGCCACCCACTTAATCCCCTGTAAACTCTCTGCTACCAAAGCTTCGCCAAACAAACCTAATACGACTGTCTAGACTTTCATCCTGCCCTCCAGAAAAAAAGCTTCAATGGGAAAGTAATTTCCACCAGTTATTTCAAGCTTAAATCCAGCTGTGTTGGTGTATTTCAAAAGCACTGAGTAGATGGACTAGGATTTGTAATTTTTCCTATAAATAAGAACATGGGAAAGATTTACAGTGGCAATCATTAAAAAAAAAAAAAATTCGGAAATAAGAAGATGAAAGAATAATGCAATATACATAGAGGCAATGATACTGATTGTTTATGATACTTATTTTTTGTTTCCTGATATTAAATATTTCCCTGGATCTCTATCACTTCTTGCACAGAAAAGAGGTTGTTATCTAGTGGCACTAATTATAATAGTTTTTTTCCACTACTCTTTGTGTCGAAGTCCCAGATATTTACTTTTTTATTACCTGACAGGTGACTTCCACAATAAGTTTACATTTCTCTCTCTTGTCCTGATACACAGTTCAGCTGTGCTTGATATTTTCAATGCCATTTAATACATTTTGCTGCTAATTCCAACAAACTGTGGAAAAACTTCCGGACTCGGTCTTTAAATATTTCTCTTCCATCAACAAGGTCAGGCACAAGGCTCAGGGAAAGAAGGAGCAAGGAGGCAGAACAATTTTTCAAGACTGAATTTTTTATAATCATAGAATAGCTGGGGTTGAAAGAGACACGGAAGGTCACTCAGTCCAACCCCCCGGCAATAAGCAGGGACATCTTCAACTGGATCAGGTTGCCCAGAGTCCCATGCAACCTGACCTTGACTGTTTCCAGAGAAGGGGAATCTACCACCTCTCTTGGCAACCTGTGCCAGTGTTTCACCATCATCACAATAAAAAACTTCTTCCTTGTGTCTAGTCTGAACTGACCCTTTTTTAGTTTAAAACCATTACCCCTTGTCCTGTCACTACAGACTCTGCTAAAACTTTTGTCCCAGTCTTTCTTATTTGTCCCCTTGAAGACCTGAAAGGCTGCTCTGAGGTCTCACTGGAAGTTTCTCTTCTCTAGGCTGGAAAATCCCAGTTATCCCAGCTTTTCCTCATAGGAGAGGTGTTCCAGCCCTCTGATCACTGTTGTGTCCCTCCTCTGGACCTGCTCCAACAGGTTCAGAGTCGAGTAAACAATAGGATAGTTTGGTTCACAACAGGATAGTTTAAGAGCCGATACCATAAAGAAACTTTAGATATTAATGAAAACATAGTCACTTAAGAGAGGGCAGATGGACTATGAGAAGATAAATTTTAGAGATTAGTAATCATTTCATGTGAGAACATTTAGTCAGTCTTTTAAAGTTTAATGAAATGCACTAAAGCCAGCATGTGCAGGAGAGTAAGAGGAATGCTGAACATTTTCTCTCAAATATACAAAAGATTCTCCTGGCCTGTAAGATGCTGCAATGTGTAAATATATAACTTGGAGGAAAAGATGGAAAACTGCAATTTGCTCCTGTTGGAGCTCTGTAGCATTCTTCTATTTTACTCCCAGCTTTCTGAATGCTTCCAAGTGATCCATCTAAGGAAATCAATGGCTATTGACAGGTTCTGTAATTACATTTACAAGCCAAGTTTCCTAGCCCTCTGACACTTATTTAAGCGATTACATACCTTCTAACCTGTTTTGCTAATGATCACCAATGTATGGATCTGAGCCAAAAATCAAATCATGTCCCAAAACACCCACTTGCCTTTCTGCAGAACAGTGCTGTGACTTGGGATCCTTGCACTGTCACAGTGGTAGAAGAGCTGATGAGTACCACTGGGTGGAAAATGCAGCTGATTGTCACAAACCTTTCTTCCAAATTCATGCTGAATTTGCCATGTGGGTTTGGCTGGGATGACGGAGTTTGAACTGGGTTCACGGGTCAGCCCTAAAAAGGGGTGGTCAGTCTTCTTTTTGTCTGATAGATCTCTATGTGGCTGGAATAAATACTGATTAGGAGGGAAAACGATGTACACATTAAACTTTTTCACACATTTCCTGCCACTTAGAATGTTGCCCAAAGCACCAGAGCTGGGTTGCTTTGGCATTGGTATCTCGACTGCCCTCACTGGAGCCATTTGTGTTGTATGAAACACTTTAAATAATTTCTTAAACAATGAAAAATAAGACATTAGCTGTGTAATTAGGACACTGATCCAGGACTTGGGACAAAGGTCCCAGTTTTTATTTCATTAAATGTTTACATTTTGGAGATGAAATCTTTCAGTAGGTCTTTCAGTAGCTGAAGGGAGCCTACAAGAGAACTGTAGAGGGACTTTTTATAAGGGCTTGAAATACTGACAGGACAAGGGGGAATGGCTTCAAATGGAAAGAGGGAAGGTTTAAATCAGATATTAGGAAGGAATTCTTCCCTGTGAGGGTGGGGAGAACCTGGCACAGGTTGCCCAGAGAAGCTCTGGCTTTGCCATTCCTGGAAGTGCTCAAGGCCAGGCCGGATGGCGATTGGAGCAACCTGGTCTGGTGGAAGGTGTCCCTGCCCATGGTTGGAGGATTGGAGCAGATAACCTTTAAGGTCTGTTCCAACACAAACCAATCTATGATTCTATAAATCTATGTTTCTATGAAAAACCTCAGCAGATACATGCCCAGTACACAGAGTCAATGGCTGTGATGGTGATATTGGAGTGGAACCCCGTAAGGGGAATTGGGAGTTGATACCTCTGACAGCTGCCAAAAGCTTTAGTCACTCTGTCTTTGGGTAGCTGAATCATTGTACAGCAGCTGTCTGCTTTGTCAGTCTAGTTTGTCAAATTAGATGATACAATTTGCTGGGAAGAAAAAATCTGACAAAAGAATTTGGGGCCCCATTAAGTTCAAAGAACAGTCTGTATTTCTGGTAAGCTTTATATTTGTTCATAGAAAAGAAAATTATGCTCACTATACCAATCCATGTTTTATTGACAAATCTTCCAAAAACTCTTTCAAACTATGTGCATGAAAACTCTATTCCTGCATGGTCCTCAGGTAAAGTGACCTTTCTACTGATCACTGCCCTTCTGAAACTCATTAACCTCACCTAAATCTAACAGAATTACACTAAACTCCAAATGCCTCAGCTCTGAGTCAGTGGAAAGAGTGAAGCCTGGGCAACAGATGATCAGAGAAGCTCAGATATCCTGAGTACCTGGTAGCATCTGCTACCAGAAACAGGCCCTGCACCACCTAGCAACTGCTACTAAAGCCCTTTCTGCTTAGTAACTCTTACTACCTGACAGCATCTCTGGCTCAGTGTGCAGACTGCTGAGTCCACTTGCCATAAGTGAAGATATTGTGTAGGAGGAAAAATAAATTGTTACATGTTTTTGAGTTTCATTAGGTTTTTTTTGCTCTCCTATATGAAGGCTTTTGTAATATTCCAAAGGAAGTGCTTCTTTATTTTTTTATATTATTATTTTAAACACAAACAATTGCCTCAAACAGATACTAAATATTCTAAATAGACTCCAAAATGGTTTCATGAAGGTGGAGGACTACTAAACTAATTTCTGCATTGGAAACTTCCTCCACAGCAACCAATACGTGCTGCCAATAAATCACAGGTGTCCACAGTCCACAACCAGGTGAAAGAAATAAAATGTGACATGTTTGATAGCTTTGAGGTGTGCAAACCTAAGTGTGTGTGCCTATACATTTGGCAAGGCTACTTGTCTTTTCAGAGATCTGCAAGACTGAAAAGAAATCCACCCCTGCCATAAAGCTGAAAGAACCTCAGTGTTATAAAGGAGGCTCTGCAAGCTCTCAGTCTTTCACAAACAGGTATTTTGTGCTCTCTTTTCCTTCAGTTGGCGAGTGCAACAAGAGAAATACGATAAAGAGATAAGGGGGGTTAGCAGCCTGCTCTGAGACTTGACAACACAGTGAGTGGAGGGAGATGCAAAAGGGGATGGTAAGAAGAGAGACTCCAGAAAGAAAAATAGAGGAGACCAAAGGTGTGGTTGGATCCATTCTGAAGTGAGTGGACACCTTAATACTCATTACAGAGAGTGCAGCATTTAACCTCAAATTTTCTGGTGGAATAAGACCCTCCTTTAAGATCATCAAAGTTGCTATGACAAGATACAGATTTGTTCCTTGCTTTTAAGCCATGTTCTTGTCGTTTGTGTCCTTATTTCTCCCCCCTCAGCATTACTAACCTCATATGAACACATCATGGAGGCTGGTTTGCCTGGTTTACTTTCAGTTTGGAAAGGTGGGCAAAGACTTCTTGATGAGCTCATCTGAGACGGGATGCTCCCACTTAATGTCTGCATGAGAGCAGGTGAGTGCTCTGCTTGCTGACATCACAGAGCACTGAACTTCTTTAGTACATTCTGCTTCATTAAACGCTTCACAGTTGCTGATGGGATCCTGTGTGCTGTGGAAGGCAGCCTTCAGCTGTGCCTGGAGCCAGGCTTGCATACCTGCCTCCTAAACGGAGACTAAAGCTGATCTTAAATGTAGCCTGGGAGGCTGTGGCTTTAATAGGAAATTAAACAATCCAGGGACAATTCTGGTGCATTTAGCTGAACTTATCCTTTCTGTCCTTAACTGGATGGATATGTGCAAGCTGCCTGTTAAAAAATATTCCTGGCTAAGATAAGACCTGCACCAAGCTTGGTCATTGACTGTGAGTGGGTAATTTGGGCCAGGTAAAATTCATGCCAGACCCTGGGCTGAGAATTTCAAGGAAGGGCAGTCTTTGGAATGTGGGTGCTTGTGTCTTGCACACCGCCACATTCACTTTATTGGTGTAGCTATAGCCAGAGCATCCCTCTCTCTCTGTCATTAGAATTACCTTGAAGAAACGATATCCCGTTGCCTTGCATTGCTTATAACACTATGAAGAACTGAAACTTTCAGTCTTTTTCCCCAGGTCATCAGCCACTACCCCTAAGTGGCAAAAAAAAAAAAAAAAAAAAAAAGAGTAAATTAAAATGTGAAAAACATCTAGAACACAGTATTTACTCTAACCTAAAATGTGCTTTGTTTCATACTGAGGAAAAACTAAGATTTTGAATTAATACATTTTATTAAAAAAACCCACAGAATTTTGAACAAGTAAAAACTAATTTATTATTTTATGTAATGTCTTTAAATTTTTTTTTTAGAATTAAATCAGGTAAGTTGAGCTGAATTTATAAACTACCTGGACTGTACAAAAACTGCCATTTTTTAGTGCGAAGAAATTGGTCCAGAGCTATTCTCCATTTTATGTGAAAAATTATATTGCCTGAATATCGGAAATGTCACTATTTCAATAAAATTTTTTTCATGTTATGCTATCTGATCAAAGGTGAAGACCACCTCAAGTGCAAGTTAAATGTTAATGCTTTTTCTTTTCATACATTGGCTTTCTGAACATTTACAGAGCAGCTGTGCTTCTTTGCGTTTCAATGATAAGTTGAGCCATTTCAAAAGACAACAAAATCAATTAAGAACTTCACATTCTGGTTTAGATCGGTTTATTTTAAATGCTGCACACCGTGGCCAGGATGAAGAGGAGATGGGTCACAATCCCTGCGAGCCTGTAATGTGCTATCTCATCTCCATAGCAGGGCATGCACTTTTTCCCTTGAAAACTCCAGTTTGTCTCTGTTTTGGTGGAAATCCTTTCTTGCAGACTGGATAGGAGACATCGTGTCATTCTATGGCTTGTTCTCCTTTAGATGTATTAACTCTAATTGAAAATTTCAATCCTGTTAACCTCTTGCATTTACTACTTTCATGTTTTCTGGTTGCATCCCCATTTTAAGAGTCAGTTTGGACCATCCCACTAAAGTGTTAGCTCGGAGTTAATCTCTCAGGTTTCCCTTGAAATGCTTGATTCTCTCCCAGCTCCTCAGAGATGATTTTCTCATGGATTAGACTCTCACCACCTCCAGCTTCTCCAGTTTGAGTTGCTTTTTTACTTACTAACATATCCTCCTGGTCAAATATATTCTACCCCATGGCAAAAACAAACAAACACAAATTCTTTGAAACAAGAGGCTGTTTATTAGAGTGGTTCATAAAGGCTGTTTCACCTCCCCTCTGAATAACTTTGGCTCATGACCCTGCTGGATTTAACGCAGATGCACACACCAGCTGAAAATGGAATGTTAACACGTAGCCTGGGGAAAACTCTGACACAGATCTGAGCTCCTAAGGCTTCTTTTTCCTCACTGAACACCCTCCTGTTTCAGTGCAGGTGTAAACCTGGATAGCCAACACCACATGCTGGCCCTTCTCTATTAGAAACAACAAGTCACAACACTATTTTGTCTATCTGGACCCTACTGGCTCCAGAGTCTCTCAAGAAGTTTATACAAATTAAACAACTAAACTTAGCCATTTTACTTTTTTTCGCCCCTGTTTTTGTGTTACTTTATTTTATTTATTCCCATTATATTGTATAATATTTTCCATCATTCTTGTTGCAAGACTGTGTAATGAGCCAACATACAGCACACAGAGAAAGGTCTTTGCCAGATTTCCAAGACGTATCTGTCGGGAACTTGGTTTTTTGCTGTGTACATGGACAGTAAATATGCCTACTCCTTTGGTATGGAAATCATCTTCAGGCTGTGCCATCAATATTCATTCCATATCACACCAATTAACAAACTGTGAATAATTGGGAACTAAACATGAATGCATGAAGGACCATGATCACCCAGGTAGTGACTAATAGGGACTTGTTTGAAGTAATCACATACAGATTTAATTTTAATATGGTTGATTTGTTTTTTTATTTTCCAGAAAGGTGTCTTAATGTTAATTAAACAATTTAGCTCATATTCAATTTTTTTAAGAAAGTGTAATTGTTTTAAAAACCTGCCTTTAACTTTATTCACAAGAACAGATTATTCAATCAATAACAAAATGCTTGATTTTGCTAGTATCATACTCTGCACATAAAATGATGTTTTAAATACCTTTTATACATTTCAATACAATCAAAATGATGCTTTGTATTTCAAAGAGTTACTCTTCTGCTTGGATAACATTATAAAAAGAAAAAGCATGAAAATTACTAAACAAACCTAAAACCATCCAAAAATTGCTTACCTGCAGTATTTCTTTGTATTTTAATTTCGCAACAACATCTTCTTTGAAATTACAAAGTGAAAGAAAGTAAAGAACATGAAAAGCTGTTTCTTGTGGCTTTTTTAGAACTTTGAGGAGAGTCCAGATCTAGGGTGGACCCAAGAATCATCGCTTTTGATACAAGAAAGTCAACCAACCTTAAATGGTGTCACAATTTTCCAGAGTCCCAGCTGATGCTCAGCACAGTTTGTAATGTAACCAGGTTAAAGGAGGCAGTTTTGTGCTTTTTTGTTTGATTACTTCCCACAGCATTACCTGCAAGGAATGACACCTGATATGCTGGGAATCTTTCTCTAAATAAATATTCAGATGTAGAAACGGTTTATCATATTTATTTAACTAATCAGCATTTCCCACTTTGATTGGCTTCACATTTAAGCAAAGCACAGGTCCCGGTTCTGGCCTTATAGAATCACTATGTCTCACATTTTTACCATGACTCACGCAAATTATTTTTAATGGCACAAGAGTTTGAATCAAGAAACTGTGAGAGCTGCAATCTGGGGGGGGGGATTTTTTCCTCCTTTTTTAATGATTGTTTCTAACTTACAAGTTGAGAGTGGAAGCTATTATTTTTTTTTGTTCATATTTTTATATCTTATAAATTATATGTTATATTACATATCATATTATATATTGTATTTTTAATATTTTATGCTTTTATTATTTTTATTTTAATACTACATACTATATTTTGTATCTCATTTGATTTCAATCCCTCATTTCATTTAATTTCATTATCTTAGTTTGAGTTTTGGGGGTTTTTTTGTTTGTTTGGGTTTTTTTTTCCAGCTGTAGTGATTTAAAGAAGTTCCCCTGAAAAGACAGAGTTCTTCCAGTCCTCATGTGGTCAAATAATGAAATTTTCTCTATTACGCTTTTGGAAAGCAGGAATATAGAGGTGCCTGCTTTCCCAAAATATCATAATGTCTGATTTCTTTCAAATGAGCTTTGAAAGAGCTCACAACAGTCATTTTTCAACAGTATCAGTTGCTAAGACTTTGAGGTCAGAGAGATATAGTTGATACTGAAATAAATCCAGAGCATTGACCTGGATTTTATAGTACATCTCTCTATGAGTGTTGGCTTTAGTAGTACATAATTAAGCCAGAACAAATGGGCAAGCTGCATAAATTTGGGGACTTGTCTTCCCAAGAAAAAGGAAAGAGATTGGAAACTGAAAAGAGAAGAATCCTTCTGAAGTTTTTGTTGACTTATCCTAAACTAATGAGTCAGATGGACACCTGTACTTCATCAGGCCACACTTGAATGACCAGACAGTGGCCAGCAGCACGGTTCCAGAGCTGCAAGGAAGGACTGCTGGAGGGTGTAGATCCAGACCTAGGGAAGATGCTACCAGGATGTGCCAAGCTGCAGAAATATTCCAGGCAGGATGAAAATGTTAAATAGGAAACAAGTTGCAGCTGCTCTTGACAGATTCACCAGCAGGAGAGGATGCTGGGAAGCAGGAGGTCATTGCAAAGTGAGGGGTTTGGAAGAGGTGCTGTAGAATAAACAGCAAGAAAATGTCAAAGAAAAGCAGCTGCTTGAGGAATGGGAACATGTACAGACCCGGACAACAGCCAGCATTTGGAAAAGAATGCTGTTTTGCAAGAGTTTTCAGCCCTGAGTAGCAGGGACAAAAAGAACATCTCACGACTCAGTGCTCAGGAGAGCGGGGAGTGACAGGGTTTGCAGGGACAGGCAGCACCTTTCAGCGGGCCAGCACAGACAGTCAGAAAAACAGACAAGTCCTCGTACACCCAGACCTTCTGCCAAGGGACAGAGATGGCAGTGACATGGAGGAGTTCTGCATGGGGCTTGGCTGGAAAATGCTGAAGCAAAGAAATTATTTTTTCATTAAAAAATAATGAAATGCTTATAAATTATAGACGAAACATAGATCACTTAGGGAAAAAAAAGTGAATGGGAAGTGTAAACACATAGAGGAAAGACAAATATAATTGCGAATGCATAGCATGAAACTAATTCTGAGTAAAGAATTACGTGATCTGAAGTTTATCTTTAACTGGAACTGATCAAGTCTGTTATAGTTACGAGAATAAAAAGGCAATATTTGGTTTAAAAACATGTTTAGCCTAGGTTTGATTCAGAGAGTGTATAGACTGAAAAAACCTAGAAAATGTAATAATGCAAATATAAGAAACAATTATCCAGTCTCAGAAATAATACAGAATAAATTTGCAGGGACTGCAGCAAAGGATGAGGCATTGCAGGAAACCTTCAAGGCTATCAGTGTAAGATGGGATGGGAATTACAAAATATATCCACTGCACCTTTCTCATTTAAATGAGAATTTTCTGTAGCTGATGATGTAGTGCTTAGAGGTACTGGTTCTCAGACTGCAAATTATGATAACCTGACATGATTCATGATTGCAGAGAAGTGTAGAAGACAAAATGATATGTTGAGCTATGGATTGCTGGGATTAGTGATTGATGGCCCATCCCTACAAACATGAAGGAGCTCAGGGGCAACAGGGCAGGGGAAGGAAAGCCAGTGCTTCACTCAGAGAAAGGATCCCCTGCCCTGGCTCCTTCCAGGGCTGTCTCCAGAAAAAAGCACCCCCATGGACTGGAGAAGACACCCACCATGGGCCAACAGCTTCTGGATCACCTTGCAGACCAGAAGGGTCACGGAACTCACTACCCAAGGCAAGAGAAGGGACTCTCAGGCTCATGAAGGGCTTATTCTAGGATGGAAAACAACACTTAAATACTCAATTATTATTCCCACTAAGATGAGATTGTATTATTGAGAAGTTTAATACGAAATTAAGTCACAGGCAGAATTAGAGACATATTTATCCAACAAGGTATTACAGAACTCTCTATAATCGGGATGGTCTGTAGCTTCATAGAACTCGAAAGCATTAGAGAATTATGTATTCCAAAGTGAAATGAGCCACCCAAATATACTTATTAAGTTGTCTGGCAAAAAATAAAGTTATATTTAGAGTGTTTCTAATTAAATTTTTGATATCTCAAAGAGAACCATAATTTGTCCTTACAAACTTAGCCTTTAAAAACTGCAGTGAAAAGTTATTTTGCTTAAAAAAAAACTAACATAGTTTTCCCTGGTTTCTCTCTCCCTGCAGCAGAAGGCAGAGCAGATCTTTCAAATACATTCAAATCACTGTTAAAAGGGCACACTGAAGCCATATTGTTGCCAGCTTTGATGCCTTTGAGATGCAGTTGGCATGCAGAGTGGTGTTCCCAGGTTTTGGGAGGGCAATTTCTCCTTACTCTCACGAAACACTCGAGCCATCGGCCCTCCCTCTCCTGCCCTGAAGGAAAGTGCCAGGACATAAGCCAAGTCCAGATTATGTAGGAGGAACCTGCAGAGAGAAAAAACACGATTGTGAAGAGCCACTAAATATCAATGAGCAATGATAGAGAGAGAGAGAGGCAGAATTGATTCTCAGGAGCCTGGCCAGAACCAGTCCTGACAGACTTAGTGGCAACTGCTTGGTCTGTGCTGTAATAAACTGGAACCCTCGATTATCTGCTATAAAACAAGAAGTTTCCCTGAGAAGTCGTGGATTTCCCATCCCTGGAAGTGTTCAAGGCCAGGTTGGATGGGGCTTGGAGCAACCTGTTCTAGTGGAAGGTGTCCCTGCCCATGGCAAGGGGGGGCTGGAAGGAGATGATCTTTAAGGTCCCTTCCAATCCAAACCATTCTATGATTCCATAAAAAACAAAAGAGGAGAGGAATGTAGTGAAATTTGCATTGTTCCTCAGAGCTGAACTGTGAGAACAGATGTGAGATGGTAACAGAGAGTAAAACTAACAAATAAACAAACAAAAAACTTTTGGTGTTATAAATACAGCATAAAGTCATGATCTTAAGAAACATTGACCAGACATGGGCCATCTTTTTTTATCCTGAAGGTGATGTAAGTTGCTTCTTGCTAGGAGTACTGGGGTTTATTATAATTTTGAAAACAGACCTCCTAAATGGGAAAAAATTGTAATCTAAGTCCCTTGGAAAACAGGGCCTGGTCACCAGTTTGGCAACTTGGCAGCTCTCCTGAGCCAGAATTCATTTTGGCATTTTCAAAGGAAAAAAAAAAAAAAAGTGATGAAAAACTATGACAAAAACGTCTTAAGGGCAGCACCATGAAGGTGGTGGAAAATGTTTTAACAGTGGGGTAAGAAATTGCAATATTTAAAGCAAGGGACTTGTGAGCAGATGGATGAGGGGAGAGGAGCTCTGAAACGGCAAATGAGCAAAGATAAGCACTAAAATGGACAAAATTAGTGCTCTGCTCATTTTTTCATTGTGAAGGTGAAACAAAGCTGCTATAAAGAAGTTGAATAGGCCATTGGCCTTTGGCTGCTCTGTGCTCCGCATAAAATAGAGAGAAAACAGTGACAGGGCTTGGCTTATTCGATGTAATAGCTCAGAATTTTCCAAGCTGCAGAAGACCAAACATCAGTCTTATTTTCATTCCTCCAAGTCCTTCCTTTGGTGTCTTTTCCCCCTCGCAGAGATTAAACAGAGCAGAAACCAGAGCAGCCATCCAAGCCCTCCTCTCACCCCACTCTTATGTGGCACACACAGCCAAATCACAGCTACTCTGGATCTTCACCCGAGGTGAAACCTTTGCAGACCTAAATTGCCACATCAGGACTGTAACTATTTTCTCTCTCTGGCCACCCTCTCATGCTACTGCCACTCAGCCCCACCCTCTCTGCCTGAAAGGCTCAAAAAAAGGAGTGGAAGAATATGTCATTTCTAGAAAACCTGGCAGAAGTGTTAAAAGGGGGGAGATTCTGGCAGCTCCAGTGCCTCCCATTTCCATCCCTCCCACTTTTGTGTTGCTCTCCCAGCCTGTCAGATCACACAGGAGACAACAATAAAGAAGAAGGAGTTTTCCACCCTCCATGGCACCTTCCCTGTCACCATTGCAGGAAGAGGTTATTAGAGTGATAAATCATGCAAACCTAAATCAGCCAAACAAAGCTATAAAAAGACAGCAGAGACAACAGAATGGGGAGGGGAAAGGGTAGGGAGAAGTTAAATAACCTATTGTCCAGAGAAGAAAAGAAAACAGATAAAATCACAACATAGATTAAAAAAAGACTCAAGCAGGGAGGTGCTTACAAACCAGAGGCTTCGCGAACAAAGAAATCTGTAAAGGAATATAAAAATACACTCTCTTCATTTCTAGTCCTGTTTTATTTCACCCTGCTTTAAGGACTGCAACTAATTTAGTGAGTTACTGAGCACCTCTGCCTTCACTTTTTTCCACTGCAAAGTAAGAATTAGTGGTGGAGGGAGGAAAGATAATGAACTCATCTAAATGGATATTGTGATACTGTGCCTTGATTTCAATGGATACAGATATGCTAATGAATAAAATGACCTAAAATCTTGCATGTGGGTGGATCACATAGAATCACAGAATCATTAGGGGTGGAAAAGACTTCTAGGATAATCAAGTCCAAGCATTAACCCAGCACTGCCAAGTCCAGCACTAAACTATGTCCCCAGGTGCCACATCTACACAGCTTTTAAATCCCTCCAGGGATGGTGTCTCCACCACCTCCTTGGGCAACCTGTTTCACTGCTTAACAACCCTTGTGGTGAACAAAGTTTTCCTAACATCCAATCTAAACCTACCCTGGCACAAACTGAGGGCATTTCCTCTTGTCCTGCCACTTGTTGTTGCCTGCGAGAAGAGGCCGACCCCCACCTCACTACAACCTTCTTTCAGGGAGTTGTAGAGAGCAGTAAGTTCCCTCCTGAGCTTGATTTCTCCTTTTCTCTCCAGGGTGCAATCCCCCAGCTCCCTCAGCTTCTCCTCATCAGACTTGTTCTAATCACTGATATAATTAAACTTTCTGCACCCTGCAATGCAGGAAGATCACGTCCAGATTTTGTACTTGGACTTGTCCCTGAGCTGGGCACGGGCATCATGTCAATGCCACTTTGCTTGACTCAAAAACTGATCAGTTGTATCTGTACAGTGGCAGGGATGGTTATTCCTCAGTCTTTGAGCTCGTGCCATGGCCTTGCTTTGTTTACTAGTGCTGAGGTGGCTGATGAGAACAGCAATGAGAACACAGTAGCAAAGGTGGGATGACTAATACACGCCAAGATATGGAAATTAGGAAGAAACAAAAACTCAGAGGGTTTGAGAGAATTCAGAGTGACCGGATGTGTCTGAATTAAAAAACAATGAGAAGTTGCAGAGCCAGTAGTAAAAAATCTCTAAGGCATAGGTAGTTGAAGATGTAGGGATTCCTTTCAGAAAGCAGCAATAAAAATGATCCAACTCACTGCAGACTTGTAAGTTCTGTCTGAACAGTATAAAAAATTGAAACAAATCTCAAAGGAAAAGAAAAATTAAAAACATTCAGAAAAAAAGGACAGTTAAATTTGGGATGCCAAAGGTAGTTCTTGATGGAGTAACCCGATTGTTTTTCATTTATTAAAAAATCTCACACTACACTGATTCCCTCAGCAAAGGAGCACGAACCACATAAAACTTAAAGCTGAAGGATAAACCAGGAAGCTGCTAGTGAAGAAGGAGGAGAACGTGGGCTTGCTCAGAGACCATTTAGCAACAAGTACTGCTGTGATTGGAAATTTTCAGCCTGAAGGAAGGCTGAGAGAGGAGCCTTAAGAGCAATACTAACTAATACTTTCACTAGCAATCCTGGCATAGAAAGTGAGTACGTAAATAAAGTGAACCTCACTGATGACACAGAGAGGTTCAGAGCATCTGCAAGAAGCAACTGGATGAGTCTGAAAACTGAAGTAATTGCAATTTAATGAAATTCAGTAGTACAGAAGGCAAGGGCAAGCATCTGGGGACCAATAACAAAAATTCTCCCAGAAATACCCCAATAACAAAAATTCTTCCAGAAATACCCCTCCATTTCAGTTGGAAATGACCAATGGAAGTTGATAGGGCCATGAAAACAAATACTACTCAAATGTAATGCCGTGGAACAAGGCCCCGCTGAAATAGGAGGCACTGCTCTCATATCTCAAAAGGAAGAAATACTTCTCCCAGTTAGAGGAGCAGTGTGGACATCTGGGGAATGTAGGTCTGGGAAAAACTTCCTGATTAACCACAACCTGTCACTAATCATCCTGGCACTTGCTAGTTCATCCTAAAATTATTTTAATTGGAGTTAATCTTGTAAAAATGCTTCAGAAACAATGTAAATGTCTAAATAAAATCTAACCATGGTTTGGTTTTGGGGAGCTCTGTTTCCTATGGCACAGAACACCCAACAAGTCTCGAGAGGCTCAAGTCTGAGCCCTTTCCCACTTATAGGTGTGCTGGGCTGCTTTGGACAAGTTGATCATGGTTTTTAATTTCTGAAGAGGAGATGATGGTATTTATTACCTGTATATTTAGAGATTCACTGCTAAAGAGTGGCCTCTTAGGTATTACCTTTGTCAGAACTGCAAGTATCTCTGTTAGCTGTACAGAATGTGCTGTAACATTTAAAGTGATTTATTTCTTAAACTTATTCCTCACCTGGCAGTCAGGGTACTTCCCTGGAACATGCCCATATCTATTCTGGCAAATAAAACTGGGTTAAAAATGGCTCTCAGTCCTCATGTAACCTACAGAATTCTCCCTCTTGTGATTTTTGTCCTGTGCTAATTAACCCTCTCCCAGTCATTGATATTTCCCAGCAGTAGAAGGGACACTTTATGAAAGGAACCCATCCCCATGGGCAGTTTGGATATAATCATTCCATTTGGTGGGGTGAAAAATATGCGTGTTAAGAGCGCGAGGCATATACAAGGTCTTGGCAGCAAAAAGTGGTCCAGGGGCTGTTTTATTGAGTTATACAGACACTGCTACAGTGTCCAGGGGCTGGCATTGCAGATGTCCTGGTTGTCCTGCCAAGGTCCTGAGGATGAACCTGAAATCCTCACCTGTGTCTCCTCAAACCTCCCTGGGCTGGAGGAGCGGCACATGCAGTGTGTGTTGCTCGAGTGCTACATCCATAGGGACCTAAATATATCGATTGCATTATCACATGCAAGAGATGTCAAAAGAAACCTTTAAAAAGTATTGAAAACCAGTAAAAATGAGCGTGACAGATATCAAAAGACTCCACGATCCTTTAAGCAGGAGGGGTAGCTTTTAATGCCAGGCCTCAAGCAAGAGATTGCTTGCCTAATTACCAAAGAAAGTGAAAGCAGCTGCTGCTAAAGACTCCAAGTTAGAGGCAAATGGTGAACTGAGGCATGGAGAAGTTAAGTGGTTTGCCTTAGGCCACAGAGGGAAGCGGTGTCAGACCCAAGATTAAAAATCACAAGTTTTTCTCATCCATCTCCAAGCTCAGATCACTAAAGTGTACCATCTGGACATGCGTAGATAAGCATTTTGGTCTGTCTATCATTCTTATCCATCTTTAAAACAAACTCATATCCTCTTACAGTTTCATATAATTTCCAGGAAAATGCTATTTTATTTAAATGCAGTTTCTTGCACAGTTAATATTTCAGAAAAATAATTCAGGATTAATGTGATGCCACAGCTACTGGAAAAAATTATGTTCCAGCAAGTAAGGATTTTTTTTTTTGAACCACAGACCAAAAACTGTTTAGTGCAAAATGATAGAGAAAGAGACACAGAAAGTGTCTCCAGCAAGTTACCTTCAGCTTGTTACGGAGGTAGTATTTTTTGAAAGATGGGGAAGAAGTGAAGTGAGATGGGCAACTTGTACTGCAGTAATTTAGCACAGAGCAGCAACAAAAACACCCTCTACAAATACAGCACAGAACAGCAACACAAACTAAACTCAGAGTAATGCTACCTCAAAACACTCTCCATAGTAACATAACATTTTTATCCCTATTACCACTGCCGAGGGCTTTGTGGTTCCAAACCAACGTAAACTCACATGAAAAAGATCTAAAGAAATCTTTGGACCCAGATTCTCAACCTTTTTGTTTTAGTTTTGCTTGAGAGTGACACGTGCTGGCCTCTTGGACCCCTTGGCAGCCTTTTGTCATTCCACATTTATGAGAACTCTTTCTTTGCCAAAACCTACTGATATGACTTCTCCTTTATATTTAAAGTCCTTTCTTTATGGCTGACATTCTACCAGGGCATGGCAAAAAAACCTTTGAGCACAAATCAATTCTTATGGACGGCCAGATGTTTAGATACTCCATTTGAATTAGCAAGGGATAAGACCTGTTCACATTCTCCATGAAACTTAGGGGTCTGAAGCAAACCCAAGCAAGTTTTGAAATTAGCGAGTTAACATCGAAATACTTCAATTCTTGTAATTCAGGTTTTCTCGTGATGTCAATGTGCTGCAGACCTAGTCTCATCTAAAGGTTCTGTGCTGGTTTTGGCCGGGGTAGAGTTAATTTTCTTCACAGTGGCTGGTATGGGGCTACATTTTGCATTTGTGCTGAGCACAGCACTGATACTACAGAGATGTTTTTGTTATTGCTGAGCAGGGCTTTCAAGTGGCTGCATGGGGCTTGGCTGCTGGCTGGGGTTAAGCCACAGCAGGTTCTTATGCAGAACACACAACTATAGAGCCTGAAAATCGTATGTGAGCGTTGAACACAACATCACTTAGATGTGACACGTTGATGGCTGGTGTCAGGATCTCCCCATGCTGGAGAAATAGCCAGTGACAGCCTGGCAAATGCAACAACAAAACCATCTCCCTGAAAAAGAGGGGAGGATGCAGCTGGCGAAACCAGTGAGTTTTGCAGTTCCCTATTATTTTATGTGACGGATGGATTTTTGGCTATCTGCTCTGGGTAATAAAGGCACAGCAGCTCCGTGTCGATTGCTCATTTGGGCACATGTACACACACCTGCAAGCACACAGACACACCACCTTTGATAAATGCAGGTACATAAACCCCGGTTCCAGGACGACATCTCAGTGCAGCAAAACGCTTCAGCATTTACTCAAATCCCATTGCAGTATAAAGCTGTTGCTTAAGAAATTTCCAAAATTGTGGCTAGTACCATTATCACTGCAGTCAGTCTTCCTATTGATTTCAATAAGCTTCAGGTCGGTCCCTTGATATCAATATTCTGGATCTACGTCCAAAGATGGCATTGCAAAAACAAAGCCTAAGAATTTCTTCTCTCCCACAGTCCTCAAGAGATAAGTTCACCTAATCACTGGATCAGAAACAGCAACACACAATTTTTCTCTTAATAAATTCAATGAACTGAAGCATTTTGTGAGTCAGAAAGGTGGTGTGAAAAAAAACCAAAGCACCATCCTCATATATATATATATAAACACACACACAAACACATATATATGCATTCATACTCTTCATCCTCCAAGCAGAACATTCTTCAAACTATTAAAATATTTTATAAAATTGCCCTTATTGTTCCAGCATTTTACAGCCTCGCAATTTATTATTTTCTGTGTTGGGGAAAATACGAAAAGGCAAAAACAAGACAAACACTTTACTGTTTATACTTCAACTGGCTTGGTTTAAAATGGATTTACTTTACACATTGTTTGAGCACTTAGAATATTTGTAATGCTGTAAAGGTGCTCAGTGACAGAAAAATGATACGTAGCTGCCTGCCTGTGACAACATTTTAGTAATTCTTTGAGGCATCGGAACAGGTTTTAATGCTACATCCTGCAGCAACAGTCCCTGAGAGGGTATTTACACGGTAGATCCCTAAGTTAGGAGATTTGTATACTGTGGCTCTCTTTACACTGGCTGGGGTGAGAAAACCTCCTCCAGAGAGCAGTTGGGAGGAGAAGCAGAGTTTAAGTGCCCTGAATGTGCTAGCGAAATCATTCCCAGCAAAATCCTTCCCAGCAAAAGCATCAGAGAATATTCCAAATTGCAGCACTTATTTAAAGGTTTGGAGTTTGGAATCGAAGCACACAAAGGTGAGAAGAAGCTTTGTTCTTATTTCTGCACTCAATCTCTTCTTCTCTTGAGAATGTCACGCAGTCTTTAATGATTGTGTGGAATACTGACATTCTTCATTTTTAAGCAAGTTCTTTTAAGGGCTAAATATTTTCTGTGAAGTGTTTTGTAAAGTTAAAGTGCTGAAGCATAGTTAGGCTGAAAGGCTTTGTGATTCAAGTAAAATGTCTCAATCTTCGAGCATCCACTCCAAAATGACAAAGGACAGAACTGAAGTTGCCTGAATCGCATTTGAACCTCCAGCTGCAACACGTGATGTGAAGCTGCTGCTTTGTCTGATGCTTCATCTTTCCTCAGAGAAAATACTTGTCCATCCCCTACCGCCAACTGCCTACCGATATACTTTGAGGATCATGGTCCATTTTTTGCAAGGAAAAAAATAGGCTTTTGTCCAACAGCATGTGTTTGGGAGTGGTAGAAATGTTGTCAGCTTGGAAATTCAGAAAATCTTGCTGCAGCACACACAGAAATCAAAACATTTCCGAAAAGTTCATCTCAGGACTGTGAGCTCTCTGTCAACTTATATGGAGTTCTATAAATAAAAAATAAATTTAGCACAATTTTTTTTCTTCTTATATCCACATAAAGAAAATTAGAAAGTTATGAATGACAAGAAGAGAAGTAGTGAGCATGTGAAATGGGTTATGAATCAATGGTACTTGAGCAATGACCTAAGATCCCACCAAAATCAGAGTCCCAAAGTTATAAGCATCTTGCAATGTTTAGTCCATAGCTCTACAAATTGACTAATTTTGCTTTGTACGTGGAGGTTTACATGTGGTAATAATTTACATGCGTAAATATTTATTATATATATATAAGCAAACCAGAGTGGGATAGAAGTTTTAAGCAGTCTAAATAAAGAGAAACATCCATAAATCACACATCTAAATAAAAAAAAACAATCCTAAGCAACCCAATACAAAAAAACCCACCTGACAAACATACACAATAGAAGGAATGACTGAATATATTACTAAATGAAAAGCGTATCAAAATGCATTAGAATGTATTGCAAAATCAAGTACGTATCCCTTTGAACCATATTTCAACATCTGCAACTGTGTAATGTAGTAAATGACATATATCACCTGCTGATTGAAACACATCACCTGGTGAAATAACAATCAATCTGTGCGTGTGAAACGCATCTCTTCTCCTAATAAATTAAATGCAGAGCAAGCTAAAGCTGATGCAGCAGTTACCGAATTATGCATGGTGAGAACTGAACTCATTTTACCAGCTACTGACTCTGAAACCTAAAGAGCTGAAACTGATACAGCCCGTCAGACACATCAGCTTTCTGGGAAGTGTCAATCATAGGGGCAGGTCGAAGCCGCTGTCAGAAAATGTTTAGGTCAACAACGCTCTCAGTAACAGCCATTTGCTTCAGCTGATGGCAAAGGTTCAGGAGCAGGGCACGACTGCCAAGATCCCAAACATCTGGAGTTTGATATTCAAGCCTGTGTGAGCGTTCACTGTAGAGGGAGAGGTGTTGAAAGGCCCATTTAAACACGCTTTAGTTTAATGGAGCAGGGGAGAGCAGCCTATTGTGTTTTTTAATTCGCTGAAGATGTGTGGGATAAAAAGCGGTGGGATGGACAACAGTGTGGTTTTCATTTTCTAAAGAAATAGAGGATCATTCAGCAGTACGAACAACATTTGTGTCACTCACATGCAAACTTCTTTCCACATCTCGTGAAATGGATGCATATATATATATACACACACGAATGTGTATATGTACAGATATATACACGTACATAAGGTAAAGCAAAAAGCCTCATATTTGGTTTCGTGTTCTCCAAATATCATGGAAAACGGTGATGTTTCACGCCATCAAAATGAATGCAAACCAGCTTTCCACTTGGGTTTCTGGAAAGGAACCAGCAGTTTTGTAGCTGCTGCCAAGCAGGAAGTCACATGCCTGAGCTGAGCAACAGCAAAGGCGCCTGTCAAGCAGACCTTCCCTGCCTCTTCTCATGCAATACACTCAGAGAGAAGAAAGATTCAAATCATAGAATGGTTTGGCATGGAAGGGACCTTAAAGATCATTTATTTTCAACATCACTGCCATGGGCAGAGATTCCTGCCACTAGATCATGTTTCTCCAAACCCCGTCCAACCTGGCCTTGAACATGTTCAGGGGCATTCACAACTTCTATTGGCAACCTGGTCCAGCTTCACCCTCACAGTGAAGAATTTTTTCCTAATATCCAATCTAAACTTGCCTTATCTCAGTTTAGATACATTTCCCCTTGTCTTATCACCATATGCTCTTGCAAACAGTCCCTCTCCAGCTGTCTTGCAAGCCCCCTTCAGGTACTGAAAAGTTGCAATGAGGTAACCCCAGAGCCTTCTCTTCTCCAGGCTGAACAATCCCAATTCAGCCCTTCCTCATAAAAAAATTCTGCGGACAGTTTCGTTCTTGATGTCACTCAACGGCCAGTTTTGTTGAACTTTTGGTTAATTGATCAGTTTTACTTGTTGAAATGCAACGTGTGTGCAAAATAAGTTGGTTATTTGAGACAACTGACTCGGGCTGTTTTTCCTCCCTCAGACAAGAAATGCTGATTTAAGGAGTGAGTTAAGAGTAAGTCAGAGTCTATCAGGAAAATTCTCTGAAGTCATTGACTACTTAACTGATCAATAGGGCTGAAAAATATCACGGCTATCATTTGCTGGAAGACAAATTCCTGGATACCAAATGACACAGGAGAGAGGCTCTAACAAAAGTGCAAGGTGTCTGTGTCATGAGTCTTCACAGGTCTGTCCCCAAGGCTTTTAATTAAGATTAATATTGTACGTTTCATTAAAGTAAATTAAGACTAATTCCAGTGAAGTGGGGGATGTTGAAGGGAAGTGATAACCTTGAATTAATTTACCTTTAAGAAAAGACCTGAGGAGGAAAACAAAGTTGCTTGGTTCCATTGAGCAAGAATGGCATGTTTTAAAGGACTTTTGTTTTTCTGGAATTCACGTCAGAGTCTAATCAGACTTCTGGTTTCTGTCACATTAACCTAAAATTCACAGGATAAAAGCCACCTTGCCCTGTCTATACTTCTGACAAAATACAACGGAGAAAGAAGTTGATCCTTTTAGAAGCACGGAGAAGATTCCTTTATGGGTCATGGCTCCAGCTGTGGGTAATGGCACAGTGTTTCCTTCTTCCCAAATCCTCAGCACCAGCCTGGGAATGTTCAGGACTGGCAAAACCTCTATGAGGCTCTGTGTGACAGCAGGAGGCCTTCAGCATTTCCAACAGCTTGGCAAATAAAACCTGAGTCACATTCCCCTTGTGACTCTGCTCTGGTTTAATTATTTCTCTATTTCTGCAGCAAAAATTTGAAGGGACAAATAATAGAAGATTCCAGATGCTACCAATTTTCAGGCAGGGCTTTTGGGTTTTGAAGCAGTTAGGCATCAAAGTCCCACAGTGATAGACAGCTGATAGAATGTCTCTGAAAAGCTGGACTTCAGGCTCATTTTAGGCACACTCCACCCACTGGCCTGGTGGCTGGAGAGAAGAAGCTGTGAAAGAGACTGCGATCCTCCAAGTCCCAACCTGCCTCGTGGTCTTCTTCTCACCCACAGAAAATCCACCATGCACAGCACACTCAGCTTCTCCCACAGCTTCAGCTCTGCTGCTCTGGGGGTGGATGGAGGTGGGAGAACAGGAAACAGGTCCGACCCATTTCTCTGTTCCTTTATCAAGGACGTAGAAAATGGGCAGGACGAGAGAAGGAACGTCTTTTGTTCAGAAAAGGGAAATGCCACCCAGACAAGGAGGAAGGTCTGATTTTGGTTCTGTTTTCCTGACTGGGGAGTATCCAGCACTTTCCAGGACTGAGCCCAGAGAGAGAACCACGATTTAAGAAAATCAAATGAGTGAGAAGGATTATACATTTCCATTTAACTGGGAGCTAGACACATCCTCGGCAACACAGAAAGGGATTTACAACTTTTAACGAGCAGCACTCTGTAAAAATAAAATTACTTCAAGCACACCATTAAAGCTTTTCTCAGAAAAGCTCTAATGTAAATTTTATATGGAGCACACTACTGTACTTGCATTTGTTATTCGAATTTGTTATTTTATTAAAAAGTAGAGCCTAATCAGGATTGCCTAGTTTCAGGGAGAAAGGGAATGGGATTAAATATGAAATAACAGTTGGTTCAGGATTCCTACCCACTCAGGAGGCTTCAGAAATGTTCTGTCATTTTCTAGAGATTTATATATTAAAAGTGTCTGCCCCATCATAATCACTTAACGTGCTTTAAAAAGCACATAAACACACGGGGGGGTTTCATTATGGCATATGGGAGAGAGATTTTTCTCAGCATTGGTCCAATTTTACTCACATTATTGTCAAATGCTAAATGTCCCATGGACATCAGGGGGAGCCGAGCCTTTTGAAAAAAGCTGTGCTTTATAAAAAGCAAAAAGCAGGCAATCTGCAGCAAATATAGATTTCCAGTAAGCTAGGGACCAGGTCTAGACTCAAACAAATAACATCATAAGGTATCTCCCATCAGGAGAATTTTTTTCAGTGGCAAAAAGGAGACAAAGTTCAGATGGAGAGTTTGCCATCCCAAGATTGATCCGGGAAAATTTTTTTCCTTTCAATGGCCATAATTTCGAAGATATTGTGTCTGTTCTTTATCACCCCTCTTATTCTTCCTTCAATTTCTCTCTTCTCACACCCACACGGAGGACTTCTAAATCTCAGCACGAGTCTGATAATATCTTCTCCTCTTTAATGTACGTTTCTGCGGAAGGGAGAATCAGCAGCTATTAGCAGCTTGTGACTGAATGCTTCATGAGGCTCTCTTTTTAGTATCCAATTGCACAGGATAACACAATTTAACAGACAATCATTGCAAAAGCCATGCTGAATGTACAGAAGAGGCGAGAGGCATCATCCCAGTCAGCGGTGGGTGAGAGAGCGCCAGGTTCAAGGCTCAAGGTTTCCTCACTGGCAGAGGTAGCTGGGAGCAGAGCCAAACACTGGGTCCATGGCTTAGGTATGTGAAATCATTTTTTGGCTGAAATTAGATTTCACTCCCACGTCACATCCATTGCTTTAAACATAAGGGTTTAATCTGTTTCATCAAGCTTTTGGCATCAACATAATGAAATTCCATTCTATGGCTCAAAAAACCCACTGTCTCCTCTGACCTCCTGCATCAGGATCCCATGAAGGGTCTGGAGCACGAGTCCTATGAGGAGCAGCTGAGGGAGCTGGGGGTGTTCACCCTGGAGAAAAAGAGCCTCAGGGGTGACCTTATTGCCTGCCTACAGCTCCCTGAGAGGAGGCTGGAGCCAGGTGGGGATCAGTCTCTTTTCCCAGGTAACAAAGGACAGGGCAAGAGAAAATGGACTCAAATTGCATGAGGGGAGGTTTAGGTTGGATATTAGGAAAAATTTCTTCATGGAAAGGGTTGTCAGGCACTGGAACAGGCTGCCCAGGGAGGTGATGGAGTCACCATCCACGGAGGTATTTAAGACATCTGTAGGTGTGGCACTTGGGGACATTTTTTGGTGGTGGGTTTGGCAGCGCTGGGATAAGGGTTGCACTCAATGATCTTAGGGGTCATCTCCAACCTAAATGGTTTTATGATTCTATACCACAAAATGATGTACAGTAATTCCTGTGTTAAGCCTCACCAGTGATTTCTGCCTCAGTTAGAGAAGATCTATCAGAAAGATAGTGATGCTTGATTTCAATCTTCAAAGGGAGGGAAAAACAGCACTTTTCATATGAAGTAATTCTGGTGGCTTACAGTTATTACTGTTAAAATCCTACCCCGTCTTCTTTGAATTTTCCTTGTTTCCATTCATAGCCTTCAAATTTTGTTGTGCCTTTAGTATTAGATTAAGCCCGCACTTACAGAAAGCCGTGCAGTCAGAGCTCTCACTGCAGCAATTGTGCTTGAATTGTGCTTGAATCAGTTTTTGTTGCCAACTCTGCAATTACAAAACTTTTTATCAGGAGCTTGAACATCACTTACTTCTGCCATTGCAACCAAAACACACCTGGAAATAGGAAGCCTTTAAAAAATGAGGTGTTTGGTCCTTTTCTGTCCCTCATTTGGTGCCAAAAACCAGATAAAGCATGAGGGGTGTTCTGCTTAAGCTCACACAGACGCCAGAGACAGGACCAGCTGGCTCAGAAAGGAAACCCACAGTTGCATACAAATAGACTGTAATTTATGTTGTGAATCTGAAATCTGATTAGACAAGGAACTAAAGGAAAACGCCTGGTTCCTTTACTTTTCTAAAAGTGACTAAAAACAATTAAAATATGCCCCAGTGGTGCATTTAGCATTTGGGCTTTTTGTTAATTGCCTTTTTCTGAGCAAACCAGAAGACAATCCATTGACATGGCAAGTTTAACGGCGTGTAACTGAAAAAAAGTGAATGCAATTATTTCATTCCTGCTTCTTACAATGAGTGTAAAATAAGACAATAAACTTACCGGAGGTAAGCACACTAGTGGAAATATGGGCATTTCCCTGGTGCAGATCAGGTGGGTAACTCTAGATTTAGGTACAGATGGAGGGAAATAAGGATGATGCCGGTATTGGATTTGATCTGTAAAACATTTCAAAGTGAAATCCAGCCCATCAAGAGTTAGATTATAAATTTGCTGACAGAAATGGACTATTTCAGTTTGGCTCAAGGGGTTTTACACCTAACCTAAAATGTCTAATAAAATGGTGAATGATCCTCATTGGAAATCATCTACTTTCCTTCAGCATAACAGTTGCACTAATGATGTTACTGAGAACTGCTGTATTTAAGAATAATGAAAGTGGCTTGTTTGCATTTGGTGGTATTTCCAGATATAAGAATCTGGAAATTCACTCACTACTTTTTGAGAGCCTTTCTCATTTGTAGAAAAATAAAATACATTTCTTCCTCATGCAGGTACTAGATGGATGCTTTTGAGATGCTGAGATATTACAGCGGCCCCCAGTCTGGGAAGTGAGAGAGAATATGGAGTCATCCAGCACAGCAATCCTTGGAAATGAAATAAATTCTGTCATTTATTATTTTTTGGCTATAACATCTGGACGTGGTGATAAGGGATCCACTACGCGACGAGCTGTAGGCAGTGTAATGGAAAAACTGCCCACCTCTCTATGAGGTTTGTTTCCTGGATTTAGAGATGAAAGACAACTGGTGAATTTGGAAAATGTGGAAAAATACAAAAACGACAAAACGTTCATGTAAACACAGTAAGTAGGGATCACAGGCAAAGCTGCAGAAAGGTATTCTGGAGCTCATTTGGGACACCTGTTACACCTCACTCCCTCCCACACCTCTGTGGTCCTTTTGCTGCACTGTCTACAACAGAGACAGGAGCACGATGGCCACGTGAGGTGTGTGTGGGCCTGGTTCGTTGTGCTAAATGACTTCCAGGTCTGGGCAGGTGTTTGCAGAGGGGTTCTCAGACAGACCACACATTTACGAGTCCGAAGGTGCTGCTGTGCTGATTTGACGTGTCCCACGAGACGTGCCACAGACCTGGTGTGCTAACAAAGTTAGGAAGGATTTTATATGAAACCTTTGTTATCTGCCTGAGGGACATGCAGCAACAGTGGGTGTGTCTGCAAAATAATGTGTGGCCTTACCATGTCAGCAAATATTCTTTGTAGATATGAATTTATTCATGCCAGTTCAGAAAGCAAAAACTCATGGAAAAAGAGTCATAAAGACAAGTGCTGTTACTTGTGGAATATAGATGACTTGAAAAGTTTTGCTCTGATGGGAAAAAAATAAGAAAAATAACAACCCTCCCCCCAATAGTAATACCAAACAGTGCTTATTGTCATCTAATTTTCAAGTGGTTTTTGTTTTATGTTCAGTAGGGCTATAGACCGAGAGGCTTTGACATCCAATTGAAATGCACCATGCACAAAGGTTAGAGGACCTTTCCTGGTGAAATGCTCAAGAGCCCTTCAACTGCTGCTTCCTTGACTTGTATTTCCTACTTAATATACCCTGTCTTACTACTGCTTACTCTGTTTTCATCTGAACTTAGCACCATGCACGTTCTATTTCTGCCCTTTTACGCGGCTCTACTTGATAAATCTACAGAACCAGCATGCTGGGAGAGTGAAAGTGCAACCACGAGCTGTTGAGAGTAAATGGCAGTGGGTAGCACTTGGGGCTGGGGCAGTGCGAGTTCACTGTAACAGAGCATAAATTGACAGAAAGGTGTTGGCAGTTTACCATTGCTATGATAGCTGCTATAAAAGTATGTTTCTAGGTGCAAGAAACACTTAATGAAATGCCCTGACCTGTGTTATGTGGGAGGCTGGATTAGATAAATGTAACAATGCTCTAAGAATTAGTCTATGAACTATGGATATTGCCATGAAAAAGCCTTATGAGCATAAACGGAGAATGCTAACGTCCCCCAGAATGAGCAATAAAAAACAGATTATAAATCTCTTTAGCAGGATACTCTGTTCTATTATCTAACTTAACCACCATCTGTTGCATTCAATATATTTCTCAGCTTTAGGTTTCTGCAAACAGTCTTGAATTTGTGATGCGTTTCCCAAATTGGTGAAATAAAAACGGATTGGCCCAAATGAGAAGCAGCATATAAGACTACTAATTATCAACCATCCATATTTCAGCATCAGATTTGCTGGGGCAATTTCTTCTCTCCACTGCTCTCATTCATGGCAGCAATGCAGAGAGAAATTATATTTAAGGAGTTTATCTTTACCAGTAACAAAATTTTCCTGATTGTAATGAAGATACTTGTTGAATATTGATATAAAACAACACTATTTTTCTTCACTATAATTATGGAAATGACTAAATTTAGGGAGAAAGTAGAGTCTATCTGAAGGTTTCATTAATTTCTGAATATTACACAAAAAGTTTGTATCTGTTCTAAAAGAAACCTTCAGCACCGGGAATACAGAGGATGGTGGTGAAATTAAATTAATTCCTCTGCTAACCCAGCAACTGTATTGATAATGTACTGCATGATTATTTAAAATGTCATTATTGAAATGAATTTTATTGAGGTTTTATACTGCCATCTAGTATCTAAGCACCTCCCTCATATATTTAAGGTTAATAGAGAAATGCCTTCTCAGGATTTTTGGAGTATCAGTCTCTTGGTTTCTGGAGAGAGGAATAACTAGATTTAATTCAAGTGGGTAAGATAGAATATAAGAACTTTTCTTATCATTTTCTTAACACTGCAATCTGCATTGACACTGTTTTGTTATAAGGCTTTTAAAACCAGGGGCCTCATCCTTCCGTGTCATATGCAAGAGAATTTCTTGCATCCTTCAGGATCAAGCCCTAACATGACTGGATTAAAGCGCCGGTGATTCTGATGGGATGTGAAAGAATCCCTGATATCACCAGCCGGGGAAAAGCTAAATGACAAATGACTTTTTTCCAAGAAATAGGTGTTAGAGTGGGTAAAATCAGTAAAGTGAAGGGACCGGACTCTTCAAACAGCGCAATTTCTTGATCCTTCACTGCCATAATAAGAAATAAAAGTCTCCATCTTATTTCTAGTTTACATTCAGACCTCCTGAACTTAAAGCAAATAGTGAGGGGTGTAACTTTTCCGGCCATATTACATGGCTGGCTAATCAGTGCCTATTATATTGTAAAAGGCTCTGCTGATGTGCCTCTTAAGAGTTTTGCCCAGTAACACACCTACCATCTGACACTGTGCAATTAGCCTGCTCTTCTAGAGCCTGCCAGAAACAGCAATAATACTGCATCAGAGGAAGATCATTATCCAAGGCACCTCGCAGACACTAAATATGCACAGTTCTGCTGCATTTGCAGCCCACGAAGGATGAAGGCACCAATAACTGCGCGGCGTTCAGCCATTCATTTCCCATCGTTTCAGGGAAAGCCTGGCCTGTCAGGATTTCCCACTAGCAGGCATAAAAGAAAGAATAAAAATAAAAACACGCCAATGTTTTAGTCCTTTAATTTTTTTTTTTTTCTGTCCTCACAGAAGCAGTGAATTAGTTCATTCGTTTGGGGCAAGTGATACATTCAGTAGCAGAGCCTGGCTGGGTTCCCTCGGTGACAGTCAGTGTTATTCAGACCCTGGGCTGTGTTTTTAATTCCTTTCCTCATATAAAAGACACAAACTTTCCTTTTTTGCTCACTTTGCCAGGAATACTGCAGGTGAGAAACAGGAACCCTGGGAGGTGGATGTGGCCTTGGATGCTGCAGGAGGAGTGAGGCTGGTGCCCAGCTCCCAAACCTGTTTATAGGAGGTTCCTGTGCTGGCTCAGCGGGCTTTACCCCCATGTTCAGTGCAGGGCAAACAGCAGCCTGAAGCTTTCATTCCTCAGTTTATACAACATTCCTTTGCCAGACTGCTTGGACTCAAGGAGTACCTGCTTGAGGATCTCAACACTGCAAAAAAAAACCCCTCTTTGTGCTTCCAGACCCTTGTGTAGCCCGCAATGGTGTGTTACCTTTGAGTTCCGTGATCGCAGAACACAAAACGAGGACAAAATAATCCCTGCAGAAATTGCTGCAGACTAAAATACCAACACAATTTCCCACTTGTTTAGCAAGAGCCATGGGCTGCTTTACCTGAGAAAATCCTTGCTGCAGTCAGCCCTGGGATATTCCCTGGGGGTCCTTGCTACCCCTGTGATGAAAACCGGAGTCTCTCATGATCATTTCTTTGCTGTGCTGAGGATAAAAAAAAAAGCCAATAGCTGAGGATTATAGATCCATCTTACAGCAATTGTTAATCTAACTTTCATTAACAGTTAAAAATCTTGCAGGGGGAATATATGAAAATTACTGCTTTCCAAGTAGATCTGTTAATTATTATTAGTCAGTATACTTATTAGGCACCGACGGAAACTTGGCACTCAATAGGTACCTATTAAACTATGTTAGAGAACATCATATTAATGTTTAATATAAAAACTGCATGAATCATCTGTTCTTTTACCACTGGGCTGTATCTTCAGCTGGTGTGGATCAGTCCAACGCCAGCGAGAGAGCTGGTCAGTTTATATAGACCAGGATCTGGTTTAACATTTGCTAAGTGAAAAACAGGATGACATTTCTTTTCTCTCAAATTTTTACAGAAATTTGGAGTTTGTTCCCTTTTCTGTCACCCATCTGGCAGAATTGTAATTAACAGAATTTAGAGCCACGACACTGAATCTGTTAGACAGTCACACAATCAGGCGAATTTGCAGTGTAATTAATAGATGCAGGGGACATGATCTGTTTAAGATCACAGGGACTTGGACGCAGTAGCAACTCAGATAATTCAGGCTGTGCTCCCTTGCTTCTAAATAATGTCCTATTTAAAATAGGACATCCTTCCATGTGTTCTTTATACTTAAATCCATAGCTGTGTCAGAATAGAAAATACCTTATGATCAGCGTCCTGACTTATGACCAAATTTTTAGCATCCTGGTTCATGACAATGTAGACAAGCCCTCGCAGATCAAACAGGAACAGACTGAGAAGTTGTTGCCTCCGAGTTCCCACTCATCAGCTGGAATGTGCTCTTGCACATCCAGTTTGCTCAGTGTAATAAATAACATGTATGAGGCCCTGGCACAAATTACCCAGAAAAGCTGTGGCTGCCACATTCCTGAAAGTGTTCAAGGCCAGATTGGATGGGGCTCTGAGCAACCTGGTCTAGTGGAAGGTGTCCCTGCCCGTGGCAGGGGATTGGAATTAGATGATCCTTAAGGTCCCACCCTATCCAAGCCATTCTATGATAAATCATCCTCCATTCCTGCACTTCATTCGGAGATGCAGTAATTACCACCTGCTGAGTGCTAGTTTTTTTTAATAGGGACAATGTTGCCATAAACCACTTCAGATCAACTTTAAGAGCTTGCCTTCCTGCCCTAGACTAACCTGACATTCTGACTCCAAAAGCAAGCTGTTTTCCTTTAAGAATTTAGGCCGTATTAACTCAATGAGAGGTAAGTACCCATAAATTTGCAGCTCAGTTCAGGCTTTGTGACCTTGCCAGCTCTGAGCTGAAGATATTTGTCTGAATTCTAGGGCTATGTATTTTTCATCAGTTGCAGTAATTTAACAATTGCACAAATCAGTTCAGTATTTTATCCCTAGTTCATTTATTTATGACAATTCGGAAGGGAAAACATTAGGTACTGTCCCTGAGATCTCAAATACAATCACATGGAGATTAAGCTGTGCACAAATACATTCATCCAAATGCAAATATATGCCTTTGTTCATAGGGCCCAATCCTAATTTGTGCATTATATATTACTTTAAATAATAATTTGCATTAGGACAAAAGTTGCAGAGCCCAGCTTGTAATGAGGGATGGTGTATAGGCTTTGTGAGAAAAGCAAACAAAACTAAAAACTTGAACTACTTGTTCTGGAGGACACTACTGGGGAAAAAAAAAAAAGTCTATCTGATTTATTCAGTTTAATTTAAGGACTACAACTGAGGGATCTAATTTAAGAGGTTAGCAGGTTTAGGCTCTCTGTAAGGTTCATGTAGAGAAAAGCTCTTCCAAAGTCTGATTTGGGCCCTATGAAATCTGAATAATTTTCTAATAAAGAACATGTCCTGACTTTGGAAACAAGAGGAAAATGTAATGGCTAAATTGATGACATACGGATACCTCCATTTAATATTTAAAGTTAACATTAGGTGAACTCATGATCACAGATTAATCGCAAAGTTTAGGAGAGATTTTTCTGAGAACATCAGTGAATCTTGGTTTACATCTACAGAACACAAGAAGCTCCAGGTGTGGCCTCAACAGTGCTGAGGAGAAGGGAAGGATCACCTCCCTCAACCTGCTGGCAACAGTTTATCTACTGCAGCCCAGGACATCATTAATCTTTGCTGTAAGGGCACCTTTCTGGCTCCTGTTCAACTCGGTTTCCGCCAGGATCCACATGTCCTTTTCTGTCAATCTGCTTTCCAGCTGGGCTGCCCCCAACTTGTACTGGTGCCTGGGGTTGTTCCTTCTCTCGTGCAGGATTTTGTACTTGCTGAACTCCGTGAGCTTCCTAACATCTCATTTCTCCAGCCTTCGAGGTCCCTCTGGATGGCAGCACATTCCTCCGGCATATCAGCATCTCTTCCTGGTTCTTTATCACCTGCAAACTTTCTCAGTGGACATTGTCTCTCTTCATGTAGATCAGTAATGAAAATGTTAAACAGGAATGGACCCTGTGTTGAACCCCAGGGTACATTGGGAGTTACTGGCCTCCAACTTGACTTTGTGCCAGTGATCCCCACTCCCTGGACCTGCCTTTCAGCCAGTTTTAAACCCACCTCATCCAGCCACACATCAACAGCTTAGAAACACAGAATTGTTTACGCTGGAAAAGACCTTCAAAATCTTTGTGCATGAACAAATGAGGAGCTCTAGTATCAAAACAGGGAGAAAGAAAACGAAATAAAATGGTTTTTAACAGAAATATTGACTTTGGGGAATAATCAAATATGCATTGCCAGCCTCTCTGATTGGCTGTGAATGTTATGGAACTGCCTTGTTTATATATTTCATGTGATGAATTTCTAAATGATTAGCTACAGAGACACAGATATGTAATGAACAGATGTGTAAGAGGATTCTATGATTCTATGAGTGTAGCATAATTACAGAAAACCTCTCAACACTCTTAAAAATAATCATCGCATAAGTGGTTTCCTCTTAAAATCAAATGTTTTGAGAATATATACATGTACTAGATATATTAATATATATATGAAAATACAAAAAAAAACCCAAAGATTTTCTCTACCCAGAGTCTCAGCTTCAATTTCAAATACCTTCTTGCTCAAGTGTTCACCTTTTGCTTTACTAGTAGCTGAATATCAGTCTGAGTTGGTCAAATGGCAGGTGCAAAACAGGAAGGAAATTGTTTTAGAAAGGCTGGGTTTGAATCCTGCTCTCTGCTGAAGTTCCCATCTCCCTGAGTCTGGAAGCAGAGTGCTTCCTGCACGGGATGGCACAGCACCAGGCTAAAGCCTAACATAGGGAGCTTGAACAGTGATCTGTAAGAAAATCAGGTACTTGACAGACGCATTTTGACGCCACTGTGGTAAAAATGGTACAAGCAAGGAAGGTTCATTCTTAGACTTAAATAAAACAACTTTCAAAATATTTCTTCTATAAAAGTAGGTAATTGTTTACATATTATGCTGGTGTGCTAAATGTAAATTACCATTGGCTTCTTTAAACCATTTTAACACTTGTAGATCAACTCAGGATGTTTCCAGGATGATGCTCCGTTTGAGAGTTGTGTTTTGGAAGTTCCAGCCTTCCTCGTTTCTTCAGTGGGCAGATGTTATATACTGAACTCATGTTGCCTCTACTTTTGTCCTCAGGAGGATGTAATCCCACTCATAAGGAAATTCGGTTCATGTTCTGTGGGGAGCCAATTCAGATTTGTTATGTCTCAACAATGGTTGCCAGAGGCACGTGGAGGAGGGGTGCTCATGTGCCACTTGCAGGAGGCAACAGAAACCTCCTCTCTGAGAGGACTTCGCCTGGCAGCACCTCCCATGGGGCAGGCAGCGAGACACTGAGGAGGGGCTTCTCCCATCAGGTCGCAAAGAGCTCTCCGCCAGTGGACAGCACAGGAAGGTTGCACTGGGCCAATGGATCCCTGTTAGCGGGCAGAATTTGGGAAGGGCCGGGAGGGTGTAAAACCCAACTGCGTCAGGGCTGGCTGCTGCTCGCGGGAGCTCGGTATTATTCAGTGCTCGGGCTCGTTCCCTCCTTTGCCCTGGCCCCAGCCGGCCCGCCTGCCCTTCTANCCGGGAGCCGCGCAGGCTCGCTGGGAGCCGGCCCGGCCGCGGGCAGGCAGCGTGCGCACCCCCGCCTGACACCGACTGCGCTGCCCTGGCTCGCTGGGGGAACGGCCTCTTCTCCTCTCTGTCCCCTCTCTCCTCTCCCCCAGTCCTTTTCCATTTCCCTTTCTTCTTTTCTGTCTCTCTTGGCCGTCTTTCGCTCGGGCAACTCCTTTTCTTTCTCCTTTTTGTTATCAATAAACGGTTCTCAGATACAACATTTGCCCCGTTTGGCTTCATTTCGTTCCCGACAATCCATTTTTAAAAGAACTCTCCACAGTTCCCCACAGTGGAACGCCACATGTTCTAATAGTAAAAAATTCAGAAGATCAAGAAGGCAAACCAGCAATGTGGCAACTCTTAACATCACCAATTTAGCACTATTAAAAGGCAACTGTGCTTCAGAACGACACAGCATTTATTTCTGGAAAGAAAGGGATGATTTTCTCTAAATCAGTAAATTAAAAAGTCACCATGAATGATTCCATCAGTTAAAGGCTGCACACAGAAAAACCAAATCCAGTGTAAAACCGTATGAAAGGCTCCTTTTATGAGCAACAATAAAACATTCACAGTTTTCACCAAAGAAGAGCTTATGGGCTCTTGGAGGAGCAGCCTCCCTTATCTCAGCCTCCCAAGATGGACTGGACTAGAAGAATTAAGAGTCACTTTGTGGCTGTGCATGATGGATGGTGTCTGGCTTATACGTCTGCTTGCGGCCTGTTGGGCATCAGATGTTACACTCTTATAAATGGCTGAGGCGAAGCAGAAAGAGGAAAGCTGCCTCTTGGCTTTGTTCTGTCTCCAAACAGGACCTCAAGGGGGAAAGTTGGGCTCTTCAAGGAAAATAAAGAGCTCAGAAGATGGGGACAAAGGCTTATTGATACAGGGAGAAGGCACAGAGAGGCTCTTTGACTGTGGCCTACTGGGAGAAAGAAAGTGCCACAACATCAAGACTTTCGTAGGGAAGGGAGAAAAGACTTCTTGGGAACCCAGAAGGGACAGGCTGGGATCTGCTGCAGCTCAGCTGCTAAAGAGCCTGAAACCAAGAACCTCTTTCACAGGGAGAGTTTCCTTTACAGGAGAGAGAAAAGAAATCGTGTGGCTCAGTTTCTGTAGTAACAAAAACTTGTTCCAGAGCTTACAGAGCCTTCTGGTACTTGTGGGAAAGCACCCTTAGGGGAAGAGTCAAGCCTCAAACCTCTGTCCGAATCAGTGCCCCCGCACAGTGAAAATTCTTTGCCACTTTTTTGCCTTAGCACTTCCATCTGCAGAATGGGAACTTACCAGCTGCACAAGGCTGCTGCAAATAGCATTAATTGATGTTTGTACAGCGTTTTGCAAGGGCAGCTTTTTATTGTTGCTTATTTGTTTATCCATCAACCCGTGTTACTCTTTCATCCCTGTAATAACACTCTGCAAACAGTAGATCTCTTCAAAGAGGATAAAATCAGAGCACTGAGGGTAAAAACAGACTATTAACAAGTGTTGACCATGGGACGACTGTTTCCAGACATTTCCATAAAATGTTAGGGAAAAGGAGAAAAAACCACTATGAAGCACAGTTCAAATCTTAAACAAAAAGTCACACTGACATCTTTCATTTTCACTTAAATCCCTCTTAAGAATTAAAAAAAAAGGGGATAAGGAGTTAATACAGATTAAAATTGTGGGAAAGAACCGAATAGTGACCTCTTGAAGGAAAATGAAATTGCACTGCTCACTGTCAGTGGGGTTTATTTCCCTGAACTATGCTGTCTGCAGTTTTAGTGTCCAACCTCCATTAACGCCCACTTTGAGAGGCCATTGAGCCATTTCCTATAGAAATGCTGTGTTTTGGGAGGCCCTTGAGTCAGAGATTTAGATCAAAAGGATAAATAGTTCTTAGTATTTAGTAATAAGATTGCATTTGAGGCACACGGGTCTGAACCTGCAGGCAAACTCAAAGGGGAAATGTTACTCCCTCTCCCAGTGTTGTGTTGGAGTGGCTGCAGAAGCGTCCCGAGGTCGATGTCAGTCAGATGGATTGTCCTGCAATCACACAGGAACAGGAAGTGTTTGTGAGTAACCTGAATTCAACCCAAACTGCCAACATGTTTAATAACGCATATAATTGTGTCTCAGGAGCACAGCAGCCTTCAGACTGCTTCTGGAGTCAGCCAGCTCAAAAGCCATGCAGGAGTCAATATAGGAATTCGATTTCTCATTATTTTTCATTCTTTTCTTTACGCCTCTAGGTTTTCTTTAAACCTTCTACAATTTTTAAAGGGTTTTTGTTGCTGTTTGTTTGCCTGCTTGGTTTTGGTTTTGTTTTGTTGTTTTGCGGTTTTTTTCTGTGTGGTTTCTAGAACTCATCAGTATGTTCTGGTGGAGTTTGCAGCCATCCAACAGAAGAAATGCCTCTATACATATTCTGTATTTTGTAGAGGCATGTAATCCATGGATTGTACTAATATTTAACTACAATAACACAACCAGGGTTTCTACATAGATGAAGTCTGCTGTGCTCCCAGCTTCCCACTTCTGGATTCAATAGTTACGTAGAAGCTTTAGATTCTTTGTCACACATCTGTGTACTTGTTGCCTGCGCTGTTTCCTTCTGACCGACCAATCAAGCAATCAAGGTCACTTTGTTTTCTGTGTACCCCTGCCCAACCATCAAATGTCTTGCAATTCAATTATTGTGTATTAAAACTCGTAATATATTGTATTAATAAGTGTAATACAATTACAGTTCTGAGTCAAAGTCAATTAATGCCTATGTGACTGTCAGTGGTCCTCCTGCACCATGAGTGTGAGAACTGAGATCCAGATCCTTAAAGGGCCTGGTAAGAAGAAAAAGCCTTTTATGGGTTTATGTTGGTTTAGTTTTGCTGCTTATAGCAAAAAGGTCGTTTATAGCAGCCTTCTAGGACCTAAATGGGCCTACAAGAAGGCTGGAGAGGGACTTTTTGCAGGAATTTGTAGTGATAGGACAAGGGGAATGGCTTTAACCTGAAAGAAAGTAGACTTAGTTTAAGTGTTCAGAATAAATTCTTTACTGTGAGAGTGGTGAGGCACTGGCACAGGTTGCCCAGAGAAGTTGTGGGTGCCCCAATCCTGGAATTATTCAAGTCCAGGTTGGATGGGACGTGGAGAAACCTGCTCTAGTGGAAAGTGTCCCTGCCCATGGCAGGAGGTTGGAACTAGGTGATCTTTAAGAACCCTCCCAACCCAAGCCATTCTGTGCTTCTATGGTCAATGGGATTAAGACTGTTGAACAGATCCCTGAATTAGACTTTTCAGCTTGTTCATTCAAACATCAGTTCATAGTCCCCAAATAGATTTTAAATATTTCATCGTTTTAAGAACTGGAATTTCATTTTAGACTCAACCTCTTCTGATGGCTCATGGAAACCTAAAAACACTGCCACTTTTTAAGTCATAATGGGAAAGGGGCTGCTATTAGATTGTGGAGCTATTTATTATTTCTAATCATTAGCATGGCATCTAATCCTGTGTCACTATCAAACCATACCTCTTTCCAGTGATGTCAGGTACTTGAGGCTGTTTCATAACCCACCAGTTCCAGGAGCACCAGAAACTGAACGTAATTCTTTTCCCTCAGGAACAGCAGAAAAAAATCTGCAGATAATCTTTGGCAGTATTTTGTTCCCCACTGATAATACAGAATCAAAATCAATAATGTCACCTGTTACTTGTAAAATTGACTCTGCACACAGTACTTACACTTGAAAACCAGCATTGCTCCTTCCTTACTGTTGTGTTGGGGATTCCCTCTGAAACACCAAACCCTTTTTGTTTGGAAAATACAGCCACAAGACCTGACAGAAGCACTACTGAGGATGATATAGGGACTTGTTTGCTTTTAGATTTGATATTAGGAAAACAATGCACGTTACAACAATGCAAAAATATCATTCTTCTGAGAACATTATTGTTTTTTATTTCCTGAAAATACAGAAGGGTACCGGAAATTTCTAGGTTTTCACATTTCAGCATATAGGTCATAATGTATACAGTAAAGATAAAAAATGCAGGAAGAAATCAATTCTGTTATCATTTTAAACGTATGGTTCACTACAAGTAAACATATGTTTCTCTTTCTCCTTTTTTGTGCACTGTAATGAAGTTTTAGGTAATAAAATGTGTTGCCTGAAGATAAGAAGTACTATCTAAAACACATTTCTGTCAATTAAATTGTCTTCTATTACTTCCATTGAAGCGCTAGCGGACTTCTGATTCGACTGATTTTTAAGAATACTGAAGAACACAAGTCATTTGAATTGGAATGCTCACTGCTAATTTATGGTGTTTAACCATAATGGAGATAGAACATAATACTTGGGAAATTGCTTTTTATTATGAATGAGTTCTTAGCATTTAACTTTTTGCTTTTTTATAAAGCTGTATCTGCCAGAGAACCTTCCATTTTAACTTGTACTGTTTGTCTCCTTATTTAGTGTTCTGTCCCAGTAATTAACTATAAAATTTGCAATGAAATAAGGCTGAAGAACTATCCTCCCATACATTCAACTCTCTTTAATGACCTCATTGAGATAAAGCTCAATCCAATACTTAAATGCCGATGAAGTTGAGATGCTTTAAAGGTTCTAATGAACTAACACTTATTTCAATGCACGCTGTGGTGAACAACTGTCGGTGCAAAGGTGTAGCTCATATAATATTTTTGTCATAAGAGAAACAGCCTATGAAAATTGAGTGCCATAGACATTTGAACATTCTGCCATATGAACATTCCCGGGCAGTTAAAGTAACATACACACATTATTCCTCTAGTTTTAAATTCTCTTTTGTTCTCTTTCAATAACTCAAAAGCTTCAAATGATTTGTTGTGTCTTTGTATTGGTGTGTTAGAGGAAGGAGTGATTTCAGTCTTTGGCTCTCTGCATGCTGCTCTGGAGAGCACATGAAAACCTTCACATCCTAAAAACTGAAAGAGATAGGGTTGGTCAAGGGCTGCCTGGCAAGGAGGAATAATCTTTTGAAGGTGGTGGCACTGCTGACATGATTTCTAGTTGTGTGGGACAGCTGGTAAAACCCAGATTAATCCCACTAAATTTTAGCTTTCTGGAAGTTAGAAACACAAATCACCTCTTCTAACTGTATAAATCTGTTAAAAAAGGGTCTAGATACAAGGTAATCGTTGCCATCAGTGAAGAGAAATACTTCCAGTATTTCAATCTTTCTGTATCTGAGAGAGGCTTTGGACTCCCCATCCCTGGAAGTGCTCAAGGCCAGGTTGGAGGGGACTCTGAGTAACCTAGTCTAGAGGAAGGCGTCCCTGCCCATGGCAGGAGGTTGGAACTGGATGAGCTTTAAGGTCCCTTCCAACCCAAGACACTCTATGACTCCCTGATCTACATTAGGAAGAGAGGAATCAAAAGTTCCTGTTCTTTCTATTTTCTGTGAAGGAAATGTGCACAGTCACCTCAGGTAAGGACACCTACATTGGAGCTGTGTGTGTTTCCTCTGGTGAAGTCCATCCTTAGTGTCTGCTCCAAATTGGAGCCTGAGCTCTTTTTATATCAGACAGGAGAATTACTTTTACACAGGACTTGTTTCGGGATTAATAGCAATTGTAATTTAGGATGAATCACCTTTGGAGATGCCTTTTTTTTAATCATCTAAAGGAGGAGCCTCGATAGTTGCCTTAGACTGGGTGCTTTTTAGATAACTATAATTAAATGAAATGAATCTCAGCCTGGAGGACATCGCCTACAGACTCAGAATACAATGTGTATTTCATGTTTCTGTTGGTGGCAGCAGGTTGCCTAAAGATCAGAAAGATACAATCCCTTCCCTGCCCTGATTTTGCCTATTAGAGTAAAAAAATGGGCAGAGGAGGGAGGAAGAGAGGTGGCAGCAGGCAGGGGAATAAGCAGTAAAGATATAAAATTGCTCAGGTCTACTGTGACCACCCTCAGTTGCAGTACAATTGCAGCCTGAGGACTGCAACAAAAGCTGTGAATAGTTGCTCTGTCTCTGTGGTAGCAGATGGTGGGGATTATGCTTCTCTCAAGTGCTGATGGCTTCCCTTGAGCAACACCTTTTTAATTTTTTTTATGTTACAAAAATCAGACGTTTATTTTAAGTGTGCAAAAATGTAACCTTCCTTCCAGCTTCAAAGGAAAGGGGCAGTGGGATCACCTCATTGTCTTGTGTGAATAAGACTGGAAGAGATATTTGCTAAATTGCTAATGTATATGTGTGTGTGTGTGTGTGTGTATGTATATGTAGCAAGTGAATACTTGTTCATATATTCTTTCTCCCTTCTGCTCTTCCTCATTATTTTCCCTGTGCTTTAAAAATAAAGAAGAATACAGAAAGATAATTTCTCATGTGTTACTCAGGCTCTCATCATAGATACACAGAAAAAAAGTTAAATTAAGCTTATTTGAGATGTGATATTAAAACTGAAGTCTTTACAAAGCCTTACTGGTACGTATAGAAAAAGAGAGATTTTTTTAAAACCTTATTAAAAAATAGAATATTGCATGCTTAGAGTTTATGCATCTCCAAATAAACAGACATCTTAGAGATGTCTAGTTTTCAGAAGACAGAGGACTGTCTGTTTTCCATTGGAAAATGAGACTGCTTAAGGCATCTCAGTTTAGCCCCCTTAGGGCTTCTCTATTTGTCTAAGTAAAAATCAAAACAGTGGAACTCACTAGGAAAATCGGGAATGTCTAGAGAAAATGTTAATATTAGAGATTCAACTAATCTAAAATGTTATCAGCCCACAGGATGTGACAGCTTATGTAAGCTGGGAGTCTTTCCTTTAATCTTTGTGAAACCAACACTTTGAAGGCAGTTTAATCAAGATATTGCAAGAGCACTGTTCCAGGAGTGAGTATAAATTAAAAATTTTCCAAAAAGAAAAATTTGAGAAGAACTTGTTGCAAGCTTAGATTGTAGACAACTATTTAAAAATTATCACTCAAGCTATAAAAGTCTATGTTTATTTTTTCAGAAGTCATTAACTGCAGAATAGTAACATTGAATTTTAAAAAATTGCTGAAGGCAACATCAAGGAATAAAATAGGATGCAAAACAAAAAAATTTTTGTTCCCTTTGCTACTGACAGAGTTATATAACAGATGACACAATATTATTTAACTTCCACAAGTTCATGCACTCTTCCCTATGAACGACACCAACAGGGCTGAGAGATGAGATGGCATCGAGACAGGCACTGTGTGATCACATCTGCTTCCTCTTCTCACCCCTCAATATCTGTTTCCTTCCTTTTTCTCCCCCTGAAATCCTCAAGGAACTGGTTGCCGAGGCATGGTCCCAAGAGATAATGGTCTTGCCATAGTGGATGACTCCTTTTAGCTGAAAATAATGTAACCTGCTTGATTCCTTCCATTGCAAACCCCATCTTTCTAACAGCGCTGTGAGAGCTCTGGAGTAGCTACGTGGCTCTGAGAGCCACTCCAGAGGGACTGAGATGCTGATGCATCCACACTGGTGGTGACTTCAGGCTCTTCCTCTCTGTTGGCTTTTCAATGCTATACCTGAAATGGGAGTCTGAGCAAAGGTGGCAAGGAATCAAAAGAACTGCTGGATTAGTCTCCCAGGGGCTGACAAGATCCTGAAAGGTGTGGCAACAAGAGTGGACCTTGATTTTGACAGTGAAGCTGTGACTTCTGCAGCATTCAAACTTCTGTCTGCTTCAGTTCATGGGGAGCTGTGAGTCTAGAAACCTGCAGGATAGAAAGCTTGGAATGACAGCTTTCTAGAATAAACTGTGGGAGAGGGATATTTTCACAAGTAGCTAGTAAATCAACATTTTCTGGAGAAAAGTTGCTCCTTTCAGCTATCAACATTCATGAGTAGGAATAAGGAAAGAAGCAATCGAGGACCGACTGGATGCAGTTGTTTAGAACACTCCTTGAGCCCTTCTTGGAGCTCAAAAGATTTTGAACACTCTTGCCCTGAAAGTTTGAGTTCTACAATGTGTGTGGAATAAAGATAAAAATTTTCACTGTTATTAGGTTAGCTTTACCAAAAATGATGGCAAATGGAGGTTAGCATGAAACATGAAGGCCAGACAAGCTTCTATCAGCCTTTCTTTGTGTACATACAACATTTCATGTTTCCTTCTGAAGTTTTAAATACTCAAAAAATCTGAAATTCTCTTCCTACTCCTTACCTCAAGCACACAACGAGGAGTTTTCACTGGGCTAAACTGCATTACCGTTCTGAGAGGCTCTTTATCACTTCCTCCCTCTGTGTTACTCTGTTTATTCTTGGTGCTTTGAGCTACTTTTAATTAATTATATTGAATCCAGAAGTAATCATACAGTTTGGTGAAAATGCAATCATGAAACAAACTCATTGTACTTGTTCTATTTTATTCAGAATTTAGTCAATAAATAACCATGCGCCCTTTGGGCCACAAAGTTATATGCGATCATGGCACTTTTCTCTCACAGTTTCTACAGCTCACAACAGACTCCAAATTCTTAATTTAAAACAAAATCATGCTTAGATAGCTTTGGGAAATATCTTTTCTAACTGTGAAAATTGAGGTTATTAAAATATTGATTAGATTATAGCTCAAAGACATATATAACATAAACTTTCCAAAGGGTGTCTGTGTAGAAACTGAAGCATCAGTCATCGCTGTAAACTCGGGATGTCAAGCTCATCTCAGTGTGTGTAGCTATCCAGCTGTGTATGTGTCTAGATCTGAACTGTATGGTCCAGTGTGCACCTGAACTTTTGTAGTCATAGAGAGAACAGGTACTTAAAATACATGTTTCATCTTTCTTATTATGGATGGTACCTCAGGATGAGTTAAGTGCCCATTTCCCTCCCAGGTCTCTGAGAGTCAAAAAAACCTCCACCTAGTTCAGGTACAGACAATTACTTTGTAGACATTTAAAATTAGGTGAGTGAAAACCTGCCTGAGGTGCCTAAAAGCATGAATGAATTTTTCTTTACAGCCTCTATTCTTCAGGAGAAAAATTGTTATCTCTGGTGTGGAGTAATATTAGGTTTCATACATGGAGAACACAGATATAAAGAATTAAAGGTTCAGTTCCAGAGGTACCGAGGTTCTGATACTCTAGTTTCTGTAAAGGAAAATCACGTGGGAGAGTGCTTCACAGAGATCTCTGGGATATCTGAGATCTGAATGCCCAGACACAGATAACAACTAAACTAAAGCCTGGCCTTGACATCTTGCTCTGCAACTCAGTACATTTCAGCAATGTGATGTACAAGGTGTGATGATCAGCAGGCATTGAGCTGGGAACTAAAACTGTGTAGAGTTAAAGGAAAACATGAAAAACTAGTCTTAACTTTTCCACAATCGGTGCTAAGTTAGTTGTTGCCATTGAGGAATGTGATCTTGAAATTGCAATGAATAGTTCTATGAAAAAATTAGTGGTTAATGATAGTCAAAAAGTTAATTGCAAAAGTAATTAAGAATTATTAGGAAAATAATTTTAAAAGCAATAAAAAAGCAATAAAATAAAATTCCACCATGAAGCACAGTGGAGTCACCCTTCATACAACATGCAGTAAATGGTTTCACAGTGTGTGCTCGATTCATAAATTTGAAATGGTTCACAAATTTTGATTGGATACCTCAGGGACAGAGCATTGTTTCTTTCTTTGATGGAAAAAGCTTAAAGGATGAAGATTACCACATGAAAATGCATGACGTTACATGGAAAATTAATTTGCATGTCAATGTAATCTAAAAATGCTTGCTAGTCCTACTCTAAACTTCTCCTAGAACATTGAGACAATAATGGTGAAAATAATAATTAATATTAGCAGACACTGTTCAGTGTTGCATTTAACTGATATTCTGAAGACCTTTTTCTAGTCAACTGCATGTGTATTAATACTGGGTGTAATTTTTTAAGTTCTTCTAGTGCTAAGGTACATTATTCTCTTTTCTTTAATTTTAAGTAGTTTTTGATTTTGGATTATTCTAAGGAAAGGGTGCAAGATTTTCAGGTATTGTAAATTTAAACAGCTTCGAAGGATTCACTTTTCATGTGACTACTGACACTACTGAGAACCTGGCTAGACATTTATATTAATTTCTCTTATTTTTTCAAACCTTTTTTTTTTACCCTTGCCTGTAAAATATGCAAAGCAAATGGTGCAACCTTTTCCTTGTCCAGCTCCAAAGGATTGTTTTATCTTACAGTGCTGTTTTATTAAGATGAGAAAATCATGCACCAGTTCACAGGGATCCTCTATGTAGCTTTTATGTCAACCTCAGATGCAGCTTTACTGTGCTGTTGTTTGTGTACCTCAAGTGAGAACATGAAGAGCACAGTCCCCAACATCAATAAAGAAGAGCAGTCACTTCTGGTCACTGATACTTTAAAACCCATGATTTATCTGTTGGACTCTGAAGATTTTTTTCTCAGCTGGAATGAGATACCAGATCTAGACACTGCTCTGGTGGGTCTTCCCCTTGCTGCAGGCTGAAAATATTTCAGATGTTTTTCATTTTGGGGCCTCCTTCCTGTTGGCCGATGCTCTTCTGGCCCCAAGGCCATGTCAGACTGTGGGGTTTCCTCCAAAGCAGATGCAGAGCTGGGTTTCCTCCAGCAAAAGCCAGGCTGAAGGGGCAGGGTGGAAGCTGCAATATGGGATAAAATATACTCACGTGGAGTCAGCTGTGAATCCAAATGTGAGTTGCTACAGTGGGGCATGTTCTCATCTCAACAAGGAGCTCTTGTTGTGCACAACACATGAACCTGTGGAGTGCTCACTGCGCTCGTGTCACACCCTGCCAGAGGGATAGCACAGCACTGAATCCTTTTATTTCTATTAAGTGTTCAGAGTTAAACCTCATAATTTTGGTACCATTTCATTTTATGCAGTAGCCATAAAAATTTCATCATTTCATACTTACGTGCTAATGGTTGGTAATACTGCATATAGCTGTAAAAATAAAATGAAATAACACCTAATCCACAAATTGAATGAACGATAATCACATTTTAATATTACAAAATTCCTCAGCACAGGGAAGATGTTAGGTATTTGTCCAGCTTTAAGTAGGTTTTTGCAGTATATTAAAAAGATACAGATGTATGAGTGTATTAGAGAGATCAGAATTAAAAAAAGACATATATATCTATAATTATTTTAAAAACTACAATGAATAGGAAAAAACTCAAACATAAAGTTAAGTGTGAGTTTAAGTGCTTTGCTGAGCTGGGTTTTAATAATTTTGTCTTCTTGACGTCCTCATTGTAGGCATGGGCAGGATGCTGTTACCTCTTCCTGAAGCTCTTTCTTCTCCAGGCCAAACAAACCCAGGTCCCCCAGCATCTTCTGAAGGTCAGTTACCCCAATTCCTTCTCTCCCCCATGCAGTGATGACCTACCGCTGAATTCATGCCAATTTTTACCAATACTTTTCTTTTTTGGTGTCCCAGGACTAGATGCAGAATTGTAGCTGTGGGCTAATGGCTGCTGATTAGGGAGGAATATCACTGTTCTCCAGCTCCTGGCTCTGCTCCTGCACCAGCAATCCAGAACACTTTGCTGGCAGGGTGTGCTGATGTTTCTTGTTTAGCTATTTGCCCACCAAGACCTCCAAGTCCTTTTCAGCAGAGCTGCTCTCCAGGTGTCCAGTGATGATTCATATAATGTACAGAATTTTGCATTTTTTCTGCTGTTAAATTTCACGAAGTTCCTGTTGGCCCTGTCCTACAACCTCTCTAGATCCCTCTGAGTGGCAGCTTTGCCCTTGAGCCCGATGACTGGTCCTTAGAATGTTTGTGAAATTGATTCAACAAAAAAAAAAAGCTATATAGCATTTCACATCTTTCCACACAAACCGGCATTTTTTTACCATAGTAAAGAGTCCTTAGGTAAGGTGTTATAGATTCCTGGGGTTTGAAAAGTCTTGCATTTTGGTTCAAGCCCTCTCAGCTCACTAGTTGAGCTTATCTCAAAAGCAGTATGCAGTGACTATTGCTCAGTGTAACTCAAGAAATAGATCTTTAACTGCACCAAAAAAAGAAAAAAAGTTCCAAGAAAAAACACTTGGATCCTCTCCTGCAGCCACTGCTGAAGCAAACAGTGAATAAAAGAGAAGAAAACAAAGCATCACAAAGGAAAAATCAGCTCCTCTTATGTCTTCATCATAGCTGACTAAAGTTGGATTTCAAAGTACTTTTCAAGCTGTTTGGATACACATCAACTTGTAAGGGTAAAGGGAAGAAAAAAGGAAAGGAAAGAAGCTCACTAGCTTTTCAGCCCTGAGCGCCAATGAATTATATTTTTTCCCCATTTTTCCTTGCAAGTCTGCTCTCTCTTTTTTGTGCAGTTTTATTTATGTGGCAAAGTATTAGCTCAGCAGTAAGCTAACAGCCACATGGAGTTATGAGAGGACACATTTGACTTTTCTGCTGAAACACGATATTCTCTATGAAACAATAGTTTGTACAGACAAAATAATGGTTCCTGGGAGACCGAATGTCTCAGGGGGCTGGGATGTGCAATTGGGCTTTCATTTTCTACCTCAGCACTTTGCATGTCAACCAGATTAGTAATGACCTGAAATTCCCATCTCACACCGCAGCAGTTCCTCGTGCTATGCCGTTCTTAAGGGAGCACTGGGAATGGGCTGCTGCTTCTCATTTAGGGAACAGAAGGAGAAATCAAACTATTTCCCCTCTTGTTGTAGAATCATAGAATTGTTAAGGTGGTAAAAGACCTCTAAGATGATTGAGTCCACCACTCCTTGGACTAGGCTATCCAGCCAGATATTTACCCTGTGAAGAGTTCACTCATCCAGGTGGTTCTGCTACAGCACAAGTAAAAGCTTTGCTTTCACTGTAGTTTAAACCCTTGAGTCCCTGAGGAGAATCCCTGAATGCTCTCCTGAGGCCATTTGGGCTGTTCTCCTGCAGAACCACGTCCTGACCATGGCATTCTCAGATGCTTCACCCTCCAGTTTCCTAATTCCCTATCAGGTGCTGGACGACGCCATGAAATAACAATATGAAAAAGCAGCCTAAAGTCATTCAGTGAAACTATTAGAATAGTCAAAATAGGCCTGTTGCTAGCAGAACATGAGGTTTTTTATCACCAGAATTGGCTGAAGTGACAACTCCTGAGTCCTGCAAAGAGCTTTTACAAAAATTCCTGTACAAACTTAACAGCAACTGAACCATTCAAAACCATCCATCTGTCGGGACTGTCCATGTGTGGCTTGTGGTAGTTTGAGCTGTTTTACAGAGAATACAAAGACCAGTGCTTTAAAAAAATATTAAGAGGAAGTGTCTGTAACCTGTGTGTAACCTTGCTGTCAGGTGGCCTGTTTACCAGCTGTAGTACAGAAAGGGATTTTAGGCTTAGTCTCACAATGTTCTTGTTATATTTAGCTGCAACAGAAGCTTAAATTTAGTTGTCCAATGGGGAAACATTTGGTCTAAGCTCCTTTTTTAATCCATGGAGAGACAGAGAGGTATTCCAGAGCATGTGTCTTAATCTTAAATAAATGTTCGCAATGAGAAGTTTCATTTGCCCTTTGGAAGCAGTTATTCCTTTCCATTTCCAAAGAAAGAGTGCAGACAATTGGCACAGACAAAACAAAAAACGTTTTAGATAGTTTATATGGGATGAAATTAGATGAAAATCACCCATAGCTTCTCAAAACTTGCACTGTGTTCTTGAGGTCCCTCCTGCCTTACAGAGCCACCTCAAAGGGAATTCAAGGCACACTGGTGTTTCACAAACAATGTTATTAACCTGTCTCAATGGTAGCATTTTGCACTCATATAATGGAAAAGAAATCCATTAAACAAAGGGAATTCATAGGGGAAAAAAATGATCAAAGATTTGTAAAGCAGAATGGAATAATTTCAGGGAAGGGTCATGGAACCTAAGGTGGTTTTCAGTACGTTTGAATATCCAGAACTCAGTGCTACAGGACTGATTTTCTCAGTGTAAGACACACCTCCCTGCTGCACACCTTTCTGCATAACAACCTGTTGCTCCAAGACCTGTGTGTCTAAGTCACATAATAAATAGACAGTTGTGTTTTTGGTTGGGAAATCCAAGCCTTACTGAGCGTGCCTTGAGTTTCCCAGACTATTGGGAAAAAAAGCCACACCAGTAACAGTGTGGGAATATGGAATATCCCTACAGTAAGCCTGGAGCAGTTTCTAAGTAGGTGTTTATTCCCCTGTGCTATGGGAAAACCACAGTCTTTGCAGAGATAAGGTGGCCCCACATAACAATGTTTCAGTTAAATTTTGCTAAGCAAAAATCGAACTTTCTGATAGCCTCCTCAAGGTCTTTCTAAACTTTTATGCTCACAGGTTTTCTTTTCATGCCATCCACTTCTTCCTCTAACCTTGGTATAAACTTTTCTCAATGTAAAATATACCTGGTAGATACAGAGGATACATTTCAGAAAAGGATTTTGAAATGGGGGAGAAGAAGAGTTGTAAAGATTTTATGCTCTTCCCATCTCTCAGTACCTTTTCCTGTGACACCTCTCAGAGAGATCCATCCCTCAGCCTGATGGAGAAATGTCTCCTTAGCATCCAGATGATGTCTTCTGTTTGATAAATAGTTGGGGAGTTGGATAAGAGAGCAGCTTAAAGCAAGCACGGCAGAAATAGCAGCAGACAGATTCAATTTCTCCGAGAATGCTTGAATACCTGGTTATAATAGAGCTAAATTTTATCTGTTGTAGTGTCCTGATGTGTGTATTGACTTGTTTTCCTTTGTGCCAAAAACTTTCATGGTGTCTTCATTATCAGAGCTTGTGGAACAGGGCAACAGTTGTTTGAACTCAATCTGTGGCTTTGAATTTGTCAGGCACAAGAGGACAATTGCACAATGCTGTTCTTCAATTTTAAGTGACAGTAGGTATGTTCAGACTGACTGAGTGATCTGGATCAGAACCAAGGGCTTTGTGATTTTCTGTCCAAAGTTGTCACTGCATTTAGAGAAACCTAAATGTGTCGCAAAGACATTAAAAGTGATTAACAATACCCACAAGTAAGTGATAAAAGTCATTACACTCAGACTGCCTACCTGCTCCTGAGGTAATAGCTGCAGGAGCAGACTGCTGACTGAGTTGAAAAGGCAGCAGATTCTCAGTTTGGTCTGGCAGTGAGGGAGAAGGAGCAAAATTCCTCACTTTTTCTCTCCTTGTTCCTTGATTTTCTACCATTATAAAGAGTCATTTTCAGCCGGATCACAGAGTCCTCCTTCCTGATGGTGTCCCACATACTATTGTGGTCTTTTTGATGTGGGAAATAAGAGCTCTTCACTCCTCCAGGCTGACATACATCTTCCAATTTTTGGTTATTTACCTTTGGTGGGGACACAGGTCTCATTGTTGCTACTGTTTTCTTCCTCGCTGAGATTCAATTCTGCTCTTTTTGGTACTTTTCCTTAGAAGGAGTGTATCCAGCCTGTATCCCAGCTGGATGCAAAACCCTGTGTATTCAATACACCGATAAAGAGAAACAGATTTAACCTAGATGGTTTGAATGGTCCTTTAGCAATACTTGCCTTCCTGAGGCAATCACTGGAGATAGATATTTGACATAATCAATCCTGTGGCCACCTGCTTCTCCTCATAGACCATCCACAGAGCATCCACAGACCTGAGAAATAAGGTCTTGGACTGCTGCCTTCAGGACCATGCACCTAAAATTCCACTGCCTGTCAATCCCAGGTAGCTGACAGCATAAATATTAGATCTTGCTCTATGTCATATCCTACAGCCCTAGATTTTGAGGCTGGAGGGACACCCATGAACTTCATTCCAAACCAGTAGGAACCTCGTCCTAATGATCCACAATTCCACAGGTTGCACGGTGATAACTTGTCTCTTTCAAAAAGCCGTAATTTTATTATTTCCTGTAAAAAAGAGGGCACTGGAGATTTTCAACATTTAAGATTCCCCTGCCTCCCCAATTTGTCTTGTCATTGTTATATCTTATCTCCACTTCTTTGTTTCCACCATTCTTTTTAAAGAATCATAATTGGTACGATTATCCTTGCTATGAGAATAATTAGCTAAAGCTTTTTGACACATTAAATGGGGAACATTACATTTTAAGCAGCAGGCACTGAAACACTAAACAATACTGCTTTGAATAGGACCATAGAGAAGAGGCTCAGGTGAAAAAATTGCTAATTTTAGTAACTTGAACTTTGTACCTTTATAGAAGAAAATTAATCTCACAGCAGTTTTTGGCCGTGAAATAGACAAAGCACTTTGGCCTCTTTTTAAAATAGACCTTTGATATTTTCGGTGATGGAAGATGGTTACAGAGTGAATAATCCCCTGATGTGTCCAAAAGAACCTTGCTCTTACAAGAGAAAAGTGTTTGATTCCTCTCCTGTGTGGCTGGGTAAGTCAAATACTACCTAATGCAAACAGCATTTTCCAGCAACACCTGCATTTTAAATATCTGAAATCTCTCAACAGAGAACTGAGCAAAGTCACACCTTAAAAAAAAAAAAAAAAAAAGAGATTGAATTTTAAGTGCTCTAGCATTGAAAACTCTGTTCCATGTTGTGCAAAACTGATTGTAGGGAACAGGTACACAAAGGTACCTTTATGATATTTGAGTGGTGTCAGGTACATCTTGGTACCTGCTTAAACATCCCTCCCCTACTGAATGTAATAAGAATTCACGACCTTTGACAGGACTGTTTTGAGACAGTCGCTTGTTCACCTTGCTGTGGTATTTCAGTTTTTCAGAAAGGCCACTAGCAAATCTGTAGGCCTAAGAAGGTTGCTCGGGATAAGTGGATTACGGTGATGAATCGGCCTGGAAATCATCCTGTTAACAGCATGGCCGTGGTGAGCCTTTTTGCTTAGTTAGAGAAGAGAATGAAGATGTGATAATTCCATTTAAAAAGGAGGTTTTACTTGTTTGCTGGAACTGATTTTGGTCAGCAGTGAACTGCAGCGTTGTTGTAATGATATAACTCAGTGTTCAACCTTCGTAAGTAAATGGTGATGTAAGTTTGATGGAACCGATTGCTGTTAACTAACATAACTGTCACTTTAATAAATTGGAAAATAACATTCAGAAATTCTTTAAAAACCAGCATTGTTACATCAAAAAAGTCAGCTAAGAGTGGCTTAATTAATGGAGTTATATCCTTTGCAGCTTTTCCTAGATTGTTGTTTCTTCTAGGAAATGTTAATCTAAAGAAAACAAAAAAATAACTTTGATTTCAGCAATAAAGAACAGTGACTTCATTTCTACTTACATAATTCTCTGACTTCTATACTGACATGTGAAGCAAACCAAGTAAAGCTAAGATATGCTATTCAGACCCTCATTGAACTGAAAGCTAATATGGGCTTAAATATAGACCTTGGGATTTAAATTCCCAAAATATGCTTAAAACAGCTTCAGCTATGGGTTTAGGACTTGAAAAAAAAATGAATTCACTTCTTGCCATCCTGGTTTATTCAGCTATGCATTGTGGTACCTCAGCAGGCCAGGTAGGAAACATCTCCTCAGGGAATAAGCATCTCAGGGCTGCTTTTTTCATCTAAATGTTTAGCAGAAAAGAAATCTAGCTTCTTGCCCTGCACTATTCACATAGTTATTAAAAGAAGAAATAGGAAATGACAGTCAGTTTGAAGCGCATTATAGGACTGAGAAATATTTGATCAGTTCCTGGAATTGCTGCATCTGTTCTGCAAACTTGAGCAGATTATTTGATTCTTTGTGTCTTAATGACTGTAAGTGTAACTGGGGGCAAATCTTGTTTTAGTCCCAAGTAAGATTACATATCCCCAAAGCAAGTCTTCAATTCTTCACTCATCACAGCTAATTGTGTTGCAAATGCTGTAGTGCAAGGATTAATTATTATTATGTGCTTTTCATCTGGCACGTTGGGCCATAACTGTGCTACCAGAGTATAAACAAAGTACAGAAAAATCGCAGATACTTTAGATCCCCAGAAGAAGACTAAAATTTTAGCAAATGTTCTTGGTTTGTGACTGTTAATTCTACTTCATTCTGCCAGATACTTAATTCTGTTTTGTTCTGCCAGAATATTTGCTGCTTCCATAACTCTCTTCCATTTTGTTTAAATTGCATAATTGTTAATTTTCTCAGATATTTTCCATCCGCTGACGATTTGTCCACAAAGAAATGTGCAGTTTATGCCTGACTGCATGCCCACTTGATTACCCTTCTAAACTAGAGATTACCAGAACTTGTGCTGTATCATTAAGAGGACACTCAGTTTCAGAATACAACTGCAACTGCCTTGCCTTTTTCTTCCTTTGGTAGGTGTGTTCAGGGTTCTCCCCTGTTAGAGATGCTTTTCAACTTCTGTCACTATTTTGACATTTTGATGCATCGCTAGGGAATGCTGAAATAGTTGGTTTGACACTGGTGTCACAACCTTCCATCTTTGCGTGAAAGCATCTATTACTGTATTTCCACATCTAACCACAATCTAGACACTCATGACAAACCACAATAGTCATGTTAGCCCAAGTGAAGGAGAGAAAAAGAAAACCTTCACAGCTCACTGGAAAATCACCTTCACTCTGCTAAAGCAAGATGTGAGTGCTGATATTTCACAGAGTCCCTTGGAACAAAAGCAGCTCTCCATGCTAAAGGACAGTGGCATGTAATGTGGAGAAAAAAAAAAAAAAGTGACATTTTTGGGTACACGGGGAATAAGAATTGCAGGAGGAATGGCTATGCACTAGAACAGGTTGAGTGGGTTTATGGAATATCCGTTCTTGGAAATTTACATAACTCATCTGGAAAATATTCCAGGCAACTATGTCTAGTGTCAGGATTAACACTCCATTGGACATAGGGGTTGGATTAGATGAGGCACAGTGGTTCCCTCTGCCTTAAGTTCTGTAGGAATTCAGGATTTGTTCTGCCTGCCTCTCTGTTTGAGGACAGAGGGTGCTTCCATGACCAAGTGTCTGACTTTTAGATGATTATACTGAGGTACATCCCATTCTAAGGCTGAGGGAACTCAGAAGAATGCAAGAGAAATGTGAGAGTTAATACTAGAAAACAGACACAGTTCNCATTTTTGGGTACACGGGGAATAAGAATTGCAGGAGGAATGGCTATGCACTAGAACAGGTTGGGTGGGTTTATGGAATCTCCGTTCTTGGAAATTTTCATAACTCATCTGGAAAATATTCCAGGCAACTATGTCTAGTGTCACTCCATTGGACATAGGGGTTGGATTAGGTGAGGCACAGTGGTTCCCTCTGCCTTAAATTCTATAGGATTTCAGGATTTGTTCTGCCTGCCTCTCTCTTTGAGGACAGAGGGTGCTTCCATGACCAAGTATCTGACTTTTAGATGATTATACTGAGGTACATCTCATTCTAAGGCTGAGGGAACTCAGAAGAATGCAAGAGAAATGTGAGAGTTAATACTAGAAAACAGACACAGTTCAGCTATCGTGACAGGAACCTGTGTGGTCACACATGGCAGAGGCCACCAAGAAAGACAAAATTCAGAAATTATGTGTGGAGAATGTGAACTGTGATCTCTGGCACCATTACCAGTGGAATTAAGTAACAGGAAAAAGTGTGATGAAAAGTTATTGTCTTTGGTACCAGAAGGCTTGTATCAAAGACAGCTTCTATGGAAGGTGAGATGCAACCCACCTTCTTGGCAGAATTGAGTCTTCCTGGTGAAAAAAATAATTTATTCCTAATTTAAGGAAGGTATGTTTCTTTGAAGTCAGTTCAGTTTTGTTTCTCCCTGTAAAAGCAGCAGAGATAAAACCATTTCAACAGCACGGTACAGTCCATTTCACATCTGCCTCTCCTTCTGGACACGCTTCTTTCTACCCATTCACCACATGGGGAGATTAAGACAGCCATGATTCTGATTTAATTCCCTTAGGAACACAGAGGGAGTTGCAGCAAAGGCCACTGCATTAAGAATTGGCTCAGAGTTGCTACTTCGATGTAACTTCATGTCCTGACTTAGTGAGCATTGATTCCTCCATGTAGGTCCCCTCTGAGCTTTCTGTGTTTCAACACCTTGTGGATGCCCTTGTATGTTATCTTGAAGAGAAATTCATTGAATTTACCGGATGAAATGTAAAGGAAAGCAGCTAAAAATGTGGTGTACCACTATTACTTTAAATTGCTCCTTAATTTTTAAATCATCTAAAAAATTCAGATTTTTTTTCCTCCTCAGTAGTTAATTATGGACTTTTATTTGACTGTTATACACCCAGCAATGTTTCTATGGTTCCCTTCTGGTAGCTTTTTTTGGAATATATTTTGAAAACTTGGCAGCCATACAGCATTTCTTTATATTGTGCATGCTAACTATCAGATTTTTAATGAGATAGCTATGAAAATCTCAGTAGCAAAGGCATAGAAAAACTACCGTTCAGAATTCTGCCTTGTCTCATAAAAAGCAAAAAGAGTACACATCTTGCACATCACTCAGTTTATAAGCTCAGACTGGATAATCACAGCATATTTTTAAGGCCGAAGCTCAGCCCTCTCTTTCTCTACTACTGTATCTTGCTGTCACTCATTTCATCACCCATAAAATTATTAGGCAAGATCCTTGGGCCAAGAATTATTTATTTGTTCTGCGAAATGCCCAGCTCATTAAAGCAGCTAAATTGCATAATAATGTTGGTGAGACAGTGGGTGGCTTTGATAGAACCAGTTTGCTGTCAGAGGGAATTGTTTGCAAAACATATTAGATGTAGAATAACATCGTGGAATGTCTTACTGTCCTGCATTTCAGAAAGGAGAGAGATAGATTTGTGATATTGAACACTATTTTATATATGATTACTTTCCAGCTCTTCAAAATCCCATTTAATTTAGGATTTTCCTGTGCTGGCATTTTAACTCCAGTCTATACCTCCACTTCAGGTGTAGACGGAAACAGGAGAGTCTGTCTGAAACTCATACAGGCATATCTGCTCTAGCTTTACTTCAGATTATCTTGCTAAAAGTATAACTCTGTGTACTACAGTTATTCCTTCATTTTGCTGTGTGCAGAATGCGTGTGGCTTCTTGCTTTTATCTAAGGCTGCAATCCACCACTGCGGGTTCATCTTCGTTTCTGATTTCGCTTGAATTCAGTGCTGAGATTTCTTTAAGTTGTAACATATTTTAGTCAATGTATTGCAAGATCCTGCCTCTTTACCCGAGCCACAGTAGTGTTTATCGTTGCCTGTTGCATCTAAGTGTGACTCCAACCAGGCATCGGCCCAAAAGTGGGAAAGATTTTGATTCATACCCCTCAGAAAATAACTAGCATTTTGAATTTTCTTTACCTGGTTCTTCTGGAATAACCTCTCCTAGTGGAATTCACAAGAATATGAGGTTTCTTGGGTACTAGTTCAGTATCTTTGGCACTTAACTGCAGTGATTCTGTATTCAGATGCACAGGCTTGCAATTATATTCATTGTAGGAGATAAAATATTGATCTTTCTGCCTGTTGGTGTGCCTGCTGGTACTTGATTTTGGGAATATGTTAATGTGAAAGATCTCAAAATGATGCAGTCAATTGCAGAGGTAACGATTGGCGTCTTCAGTTTCCTAATTTTGTATTTCTTCGTGAATAGTCTGTGATTACAAAGGAAGATATCAATTCTTTCCTTTCACTTGTAACTCCGTATGTTTCTTAAAACAGTTGTCAATATTAAAAAAGAAATGGTTAATGCATTCCTTGCTGTGCATTTCAATATCTGCTCACCATTAAATTCCTACTGGTCAAATTTCCCTTTGGTGTATTGGCTAAAACACTTGTTAGACTGACAGATATGGACATAATTTATAGATTTCTAAGTAAGAAAACAGGGAACATGCATAAATATAGATCTCTACAGGAAGAGTCAGGAGCGTGAGCCAATGAATGGATGCATTTGGATGTACTCTGCAGAGTTCTGGAGTCTTCTTGGAATTATTTGATGAAGTTTTTTAGCTTTTTGAACTAATATTTCTCGTTGAGTGCGAAACCAGCAGCAGCTTGGGGAAGGAAGGCAGAGTAATAAACAGCACCTGTTTTACTGAACAATTTGCTGGAATTAAACTCTTGTTAATGTATCAAACAATCAGCTGGAAATTTATCCAACAATAACAACAAAAAAGTGTTCAAAGATGATTAGTCTTACAAGTCTGTTGCACCAGCACTGGATCTCAAGGGAAAAAGCTTCATATTGACATTTGAAAAAGCTAATTTTAGTAACTGATAATTGATGGATGTTTTTCTAGTCTAATCTGGTTTCTTGGTCTCTTGATCTCTGCTCTGTCTCCAAATAAGGTCCATTTATTTAATTTTACCCAGCAGCCCGATTATGCACCATGAGCGTATTTCCATTAATTAAAATTTGAAATGTCTAATGCTTTCTGTGTCCTTTTGCTAGAGATATAAATGCAAAAGAATCACAGATAGGCACAGTACCAAAGGGTTCAGAAAAACACCCAGAACTACAGAGATAAAATAAGGCACCTGAATTCTCCCATTGACTAGAACTCTCTAGGTGGAACCTTTATATCTGAGAGTACAGGTGGTGGTCTGGTGAACAGGACTGGACCCAATCTCAAGGGATAAACCAGAGAAAGTTTTTTCAAATGAAAGAGGGAAGAATTAACAGACAGTGAAATTGGGACAATGAGGGACAGGCAATGAAAAATATAAAATACATGTAGGTGTGGCACTTAGGAACATGATTTAGTGGTGTCCTTGTCAGTGCTGAGTTTATGGTTTGAATTAATGATTTTAAAGGTCTTTTCCAACCTAAATCATTCCGGATTCTCCTTACTGATACCTGCTCCAACCCTTGGCAGTCAGGGCCTTTAGGAGCTCTACAGACACAAGCAGATTTCAGGTTTTCATGTTCTCAGTGAGGCAGTTTTCTGGACAGGAGCACTCTGAGATGTGGAACAAAGGGGAATCGCTCCTGCCCTGCCCCACAGCTTCCTCGGATCCTACTTGGTTCTGTTGCACAACCAAACCACGAGTTTTGCACTTCAGCCTCCCAAGAGGGAGATGTACATCGTGTCCCACTCTTTCGGCGAGGTTATCAAAAGGCTTTATGCAGGAGCTCACTTGACTCTATGAAAGCAGAGAGATTTTATTTAGTCAGAGCTGAGTACCCCTTTTTTGTGCTGGTTTGAAGTGGGAGCTCTTTGGAAGATGATTTTTGCTGTGTTGCTATCATTGCTTGAGTAGGGGCACAGTCATTAGTAATGGCAAGTAAACACTGTTAAGTGGGGAGGGCAGCCACTGTAAGCAGGCCAACCTTCAAGCAGCAATTTTAATGAAAAAATTGTGAATAATAATGGACAAAAAACCTGAACCCGTACAAATAACAGAAAATGTTTGCCATGACGGGTAGGAGAAGGAATTTTAATGTTTGAGAAAGCCATTCTGCTAACATCAAACTAGAGCTGGTTGATGTTTTTCCATTGACAGAGAAATTAAATGGAGAAAATTTGTTTACTGCAGGGACTGCTCAATTTTCTAGTTTCCACTGAAATGACCCCTGTCCCCTATGTGCTATGGCTGTTTAAATGACATTTTGAATGAAACCTTATGATATGACTCAAGGATTGCTTCACACTTCGGTTAATGTGTGTTAATAAATTGCCCCCACAGCACTGATGAGGTAAAAAACCCTAAAACACGTTGGGGGTTGCAATGCAGGAGTCTCTCAAAAATCTGTTTGTCTTGTGTCTGTGCAAGCTCCTGGCCCCACACAGGTAAAATAACATCACCTGAATACCTGTGTCCCAGCCAGGGGCCTGAGTGTTTTAGCCAACATTTAAAGGTAGTCAAATTTTTAATTGAAAAAAACATTGGAAACATTGGAAATAACAGTCTGAGTGTATCCAGAAATTATTTTAAAAAACCCCTAGAAATCATTTCAATTTTATGAATAAAATATAGGACATGAGCATTTTTCTTATTGTTTTTCTCCTTTGTTTTTTCCCTTCTCCTTTCTCTGTCTTTTCCTCTCTTTCTGTTATTTCCTCTGTGGAGAAAAAAATTTCTAAAAAAGAATTATTTAAAATTCTTTGACTTTTATCAAGGATTCCCAGTAAGGAAAACATAAATAAATGGGGGAAAATAACATCCATAATCTGAAAATTCCAGGCAGCCAAAATATTGCTGTTTCAGCTTTAAGCAGAATGACACTTGAGACAATGTTGAAATCTTTTAGAGAAAGCAATAGGCTTTGATTTTTTCAGTTCCAACCCAGAAGAAACTAACTTTTGTTGTGGGATTATTAATTTGAATTTGAAGTGATATTTTAGACTAAAATATTGGATTTTTATTGAGGTGCCAGCAGAGAATTATTTTTTTTATGGAAACTGGAATTAAAAAAAAAAATAACTGAAAATGTTGACTTATTTGTCAGAGTGCAACAGCTTCTTTTTATTTTTATAGTTGTGTTTATTTTGAATTTTAGGGTATTTTTTCTGAATCTATCATTTTACTGTTAAAAAGATGTTGAGAAAATTAATAAAGACATTTTACAGAAACTGAATAATATATATGTAAAGGAATTAATTTTGTTTCAGAAAGTATACAAAAAGTTAACCTCCTGAATGATAAAGGACATCTTATAACGGTCAACATTTGAGGTGGTTTGGTTGCTAGGAAACTATCACTAAAGGTGGTCAGGATAGCAAATGTTTTATTTCAAATAAAACCATTAATTAGTGTGCAGGTACTATAAAATCTATTAGGTATCCGTTGATGTAAGAGTATATATGGAAAAGACCGGGATTAAATTAAAATTTTTTGGTGGAAATCAAACAGCTTCAATAGGTACAGGGAGTTCTTTTCACTGGTTAAAATGTATCTGTAAATGCAAAAAGAAAATATTAATAAGGAGTCTAACCCTGATGAAAAATTCATTTTGCTTGTTGTTACATTCATTAATTGTATTGCATAAAGAACACAAAATAAAATACTCCAGTTCATAAAAACCACAGCTGCTGACTTTGCCATGAGTGTGAGGACTAGAAGCATTCAAAATTACTTTGGAAATAAAAGAAAATATATTAATCGAAAAAAATAAATAAAGGATGAATTCTCATGTAGGGTGACTGCACAGTGAGAGAAATTTGGGCAGATACCATAAAAACGGAGCAGGGTTACAAAACCAATCTGGGGCTTGGACTTCTTTATAGGTTGGGGACACAACCCCACGCTAAGGTCACAATTTCTCCTTTGTCAAAGTACAAAACCTCACCAAAATCCTCGGTGCAGCCTCATTCCTCGGTTGTTCACAGCGCCAGCACCTGCAGAGGGTAATTAGGATGTCACCAAACGCTGGGGAGGGATCGCCATGCCGGGAACGTCACCCTGGGATGAGGGGGGCTCCCACGGAGCCACCGCCGCTCTGTCAGGGGGCTGGGAGAAAGTGACACCTGAAGTACATCTCATGTTCCAGTTGGGAGAGAAGGCAGAGCAGGGAGGAGAGGAATCCGAGCACGCATCTTTCAAACCTGACACTGATGAATGATTTAAATCGCTACTTGTCCTTCAAAAATTAAATGCTTATGGTGAATTTTTAAAAGTGTTTCCTGCCAAATCAGAGTAGGGTCTGTGGCTTCTGGCAGCCTTCATAAATGACATCCAAGCTTTATTCAATTATAATATTTCCATGTTTATTTACTAGATATAATGTTGCATGTTCATTGTTAAATTCAGAAAAAATGTGATTTATAAATGTTTTCTGGGGCAGAATCGCTTAATATTTAATCCTTATTGCTGACAACACCCTTTCCAGGGTATGAAATATACTGTTTGCAAATCTCAACACAAATCTAGCAAAACTAGTAAAAAAAATTTCCCAAATCGGCACAGTTTAAGGCATTCCATTTTAATAAAAATACTTTTCAAAAGATTCCCCTGTTTTCTTCCTAATTCTAAAGACTGCAGGCTTTATTAAAATCTTCTTAAGGCTTTAAAAATCTGCATAGAATTTAATCGTGCAAATGAATGGAAGTTTGCAATATTTGTATCACAAAGATTTCTGTCAAAAACCCACAGTTGGAAATAACATGCTGTTTGTCGTGTAATTGTTACTATTCACTAAAGCAGAAAAAGCAAGTGCAGAGAGCTAAAGAACTGACAGCCTAGTCATTTAAAACTACAGGTTGTCTCCTGGATGACAATAGTTTTCCAAGTAGAGCCTAACCCATGCCGAGAAGTTGCTTGCTGGAAGCATATATAGGATAATATTTTAACACTTTAGTCGAAGAGAGATTTTTTCCTTAAAAAATAAGGAAATGTTGCTCAGAAAACGTGGAGAATGCATGAGTGGCGTATTATCTTCTTTGTCTTTTACTTCACAGTGTTTGTTTATGCTCATGTTCTAAATTCTACAATAATTAGTTTGATTATGGAAGTTGATTTAAACTTGAGCTGTGAAGCAGTATAGAGGAATTTAAGAGTGACCAGTTTCCTGTACTGGAAAACCTCTGTAACTTAATTTTTCTGGGCAATAATCTTCCACCTATAAAACGAAGACAATAATTTCTGCTTATCTGTTAGGCAAAATTGGAATTGGGGAATAAAATATTATTTTTATAAGATTGTGGAAATGGGTAAATGGCAGATGATGTGACTGTTTTTTAAACATAGGTAAGAAGAAATACGTGTATGTTTTCATTAAAATGCTGAGCAGATGGCCCTTATATTTTCATTTGATAATATTGAAATAACAATACTCTGTAAAATCAGATACTTTGGCTGGCAATATTATGACCTATGGCTTTTTATTAGCATAAGCATCCCCTCAGACTGAATTTGCAGGCAAGTGTTCTTGTCTGATTCACAGTGATTCTATTAAAATTGTTAAGGATTAGATCTAGTTGATCAGCAGTGACTGAGTGGAATTAACATTTTTAATTGTAATTGGTTAATTAATGGTTGAAGCTGGGTTCTGCACAAAGACAGGCGGATCCCCCTACTGAAACCCAAACAAAGAAAGGACCCTCAAGGGTGACTTTGTGTAGCTCAAAGAGAGCTTGAAGAGGTTTAACAAAACCTCAAACAATAGACCAGAGCTTTGGAAAATACTATTCCTAGGATTGCAATGAAATAAAAAACCCCCAAAACCAACAAACCACCTTCTTTGAATAGATGGGTTTTCTTTGCTTTGTGCTAACAAAGCACGTTGTATTAACAAATCCCTGGAGACGCTGTAGTAACTCCAGCTCGATTTGAAGGTAAGAAATAAGGCACATTATATTTCAAAAGGATTTGCAAAGCCCTCAGCAGTTTTGTCCCAACTGCTACTACTATTTATTTTGTGTATTTGCTCTTCCTGGTTCATCCCATCTTGCTTTAGGCACTTAAATTAAACTCCTGGTCATATGAAGCAGGTTCGTGTCTCAGGTGCATTAAGTTGTCCTCTGAAGTTGCTGATCTTTTTCTGTTGACCAGAGAGAAAGCAGGAGCTCCTACCTCAGGTATGTAATTTTAAGTGACAGATCCATCTTTAGTGGTTTGCTCATGGTTATGCAGGTCATAGGTTCTTGGAGAACCTCTGTTTTATTCATGCATTACCTGTCTCTATTTTTCATTAGGAGTTGCAGTAAATATAATTCTTACTTCAAGTTCTGTTGGTGTCATCTGTATTAATTTCAGCATTTCATATGTCTTTGAATTTGGACCTCTGAAATTAATAGGTATTTTGGCACTGACTTCAAGGGCAGCAGGGCGAGATCCTATCCATCCTTTGAACTTTCAAGCTCTTTAAAAATTAAACAAAAAATTAACAGCATAAGAATAATGAAGGATTATTTTTTGTGACCACGAACAAGAGATTTCAATGAAGCTGGATTTGATGATAACGGCATTTTCCTGTCAGCATTTGTGCAAAAATTGTCATACCAGACACAGGGAATTCAGTGTGTACACGAGCCCACTTGGACTTGGGTCTGCTTGGGAGGTGCCTGAAGATGCTCTTCTCTTTCTTGGCCAGGTTATTCACAGACTTAAATTTGTATTTCATCAATAAATAAATGAAATCTACATAATATAGCCCTGTGCTGTGTGAATAGTGCAAACAGAATACTGTTTGTCACTTAATTGTGAAATATTTCAAATAGCAAAGGCTGTTTTTAAAAATCTCTTTAAAGCCATACATGTGTATGTCTATCTGACCAAAGAACAGAGAGATACTGGCTAGGAAGTAATTTCTTCTGTATAACATCAGACCTTACAGCAAAGTGAAAAAAAATGACTGACATGTCTTCACTTATTACAAGTACAGAAAAAGTATTTCTCTATAATTAATTCTGAAAGTAAGGTTTATATGTGTTACTAAAGACAAGACATTCGTTTCCTGCTTTATTCTATATATTTCTTTGCTTTCAGCTAGTAATCTTTCTTTGAAATACCATGGAAACAAGCAAATATGCCTCATTAAATTTTCCTTGCAGGGAAGAAGAGGGAAAAAAAAAAAAACAAAACAGAAAAAGCAGAGAATTTTTAAATCATGAAGTAGGAAAGAATAACACAGAAAGGATGATTAGATTGCTCTTCTTAATTCTTTCAGGCATAGTAGGATAATTTGCTGGGGAAAAGCCACTGCAACAACTTACTTCTTGAATCCCCTCACTTCTAGTTAGGCTGCTTTCCAGCTGAATACTGCAGTATTACTTCAGATTTTGCAGTCTTGCTCATCACTGTGAGATATGAATCACAGCTGATACCCAACAGTCCCTTACTAAAGCTAAAATAATGCTTAAAAATTATTTTTAAAGGACTTTTTTAATATTCCTATAAAATCATATTCTAAAATGCAAACTTTGCATAAATTAATATCTAGCTGACATTTTATACATAGATATGTTTAGAACTATTTCTGTGCTATCAAAAAGAGGGCCAGATTTCCAATGAGACACCACTAAATTCAGCAAAGCTGTGCTGATGTACAGCAGTAGAGGACTCAGATAAGGAAAAGTTATTAAACCAGAATTTGCAAGTATACTCATTAATAAGGGATTTAAAATTGCTTTGTACTTAGAAGCAATTTTAACTTTCAGCAATATACCTTGCTCTGCCTTCACATGTCATTGAGATCCCAATGAATTGGTTGTGGAAGATCCACCCACCACTGTTAGAATCCCCCTCCCAGTTTGCCCAAAACTTGTCCTGTAGCTTTAACTAAGGCGATGTCTGAGGGACATGTGTTGAAATTAAACTCCACTCTTCAGAATATCCCCACAATCTTAAAGTCAGCTTGGTAGTGAAAGGGATATTGATTTAGCTGAGTTAGTATTTTGCACCCTGAAATCTACTTTAACAGAAGAAAGATCAATAAATTACTTTCTCAGATCAGTCTGTGTTTTTATTTAGCTGGCGGGAGGTGTAATTCATTTCCCAACGTGTTAATTTCTAACGGTGTGAAGGCAAAGGCCCTCAAGACCATTTTACACTGAGACAACTCAAAGTTACGGGGAGAAATAAAGCCAGCTGCCACCCAGTGAGAGCCTGGAGGCAGCCAGAGAACATCCAGAGGCAGAGAATGCCTGAACACCATAAGGACTGTGGGAACAAGCACGCCCTACTGCTCCTTGAACTCTTGTGTCTGGGCTGTGTCCCCATTTAGGACAGTCCTGGAGCACCCAGAACTCAGAGGTGGTTTTACCACCCTTTGGGAAAAAGCTGAGAAGGCCAAAGTTGGTGAATTAGCTGAGTGAGGAAGAGCCAGACTTCATCCATGCACCTCGGAATGGTGTCCACCTTCCCACCTCCAGAGAGCTGCCAGTTAAACGCCATCCGAAGGGTTCTTCCCACTGAATGCCCCAATTTTTATCTATCTGAAGCAGGTTCGTGCAAGCAGCTCTGTGATCCAGTTCCTGTATTAACCCCAGGCCGTTTTCAGAGGAGTACAGTGTGTGAGGGGTAGGTAACAGAGTCAGCAAAAACATACTGATGAACTAAATCTAGAAATTGATTTCCGATGAGAAGCTTAAAAAAACCTAACAAAAATTCCCTCCAGAGGATCAGAAGTGTAACAGCATTAACTCTGTGCCAGGAAAAGTGATAGATCCTAAGCTGATTGTCTATTCAAGCAAAGAAATAAGTCATGTCAAAAAAATATCCACGATTTGAAAATAATTTGGTAAAGCATCTCAAGCTGTTCAGCCCTGCTGCAGCCACATTGCTAAAGGGTGGTAAAGGCAATAATTGTCTGGGATTTCCTGGCATGTCACTGCCTTTTTGCTGATCCACGAAATCCAAAATGCCATTGTCTCTGGGAGGGAAACAAGTGCCTATAACAAATTCTCAAGTGACTGTACAGGAGAACGCTGTGGGTACACCACAGCCCAACAGGTCATTAAATAATTGGTCAAAAAAACTATTGTGTGGGATTTTTTTTTACTCATAAAATTACTCAGGTTTTGTAATTCTATTCCTATGACTGGAAATTACAGTTCTCTGAGGCAGAGAGAAAACTCATCTGTACCTTCAGTGAAGGTTGTTCTTTCTGAAAGGCAAAGGTGTTAGCCTGAAGATTTTAATAGCAAAATGTGTTATTCTAGTTATCCGACTTCCTACATGACAAATATCCCTTTATAACCCATGCATTTAAGCTTGATGTTTTTGGTTGAACTAGAGCACATCCCAATGCTAAGGAGAGACTAGTGGAGAGACCTTCATTCTTGATGGGAAAATCTGAAGTGATGGAAACGAAGAGAGGGTGAGAGGGCTTCAGCTGGAAAGAGAAGGTTTAGAGGCATCTTACCAATGTATGGAAATACCTGATGTGGGAGTACGGAAGGCAGAGCTGGACCTTTCTCAGTGGTGCTCAGTGACAGAACAACAGGCAGAGGGCACAAATTCAAATACAGAAAATTCCATGTCAATTTATGAAAATCAGGTTTATTGTGTGGGTAGTCAAATACCCAACACATTGCCCATGTTGCAAGTCCCTGTCCTTGGGGGTATTCAAGTCCCATCTGGATTCAGCCCTGAACAAGCTGCTGCAGAAGACTCTTCTTTGAGCAGTGGTGTTGGACAAGATGGTCTCCAAAGACCCTTTCCAACTTCAACAGTCTTGTATTCCTGTATCAAACACTTCTTCCTGTAATCTAATAACCAACAGCAAATAACAGCTAATTACCCTCCAGAATAAAAATCGGCATTTATTTCCCATTTAATTTCATCTTCAATTTCTAGCTGTTGGATCTTGGCTTGTGTCTGGCCACTTGATTAAAGAGCTCTCTTCTAGCCGCTCTTTAGGTACTCTCAGATCAAGCCACCTGTTAACCTTCTTTCTGATAAGCCAAAGGGTATTTCCACAAATAAATACTCCATGTTCTTGGTTAAAATGGAAATTGAGCCCTTAATCTAGCCAATTTGCTGTAACAGGTACTTTACTGTCCAAGTGCAATCTGAGCAGATTCTGACTGTTGAACTCACATCCCTCATTGTCTCTTACAACTTGTAATAAGTCAAGAGAATAAAATGCAAAAAAAAAAAAAAATCCCCAAAGCCACAAAACCACCTCTCCCACCTAAAAAGGATCCCTGCTTCCAAAGCCAGCAAGAGATGATGAGTATTATATTAGGTATATTAGAGTATTTTTAAGATTCTGGCATGATGTACAGATGACCTGGAAAACAGTCAGCACTGGAAAAGGTCAATTTTAGGTGCTAAGTTGCAGATCTACCTGACCCATCTTTTGATTTATTTTTTTTTTTAATTTTTGGTAAGAAATAGATTTGCATTCTTACTGGCTATCTAAAATACTATAAACAGAGAGTAATAATTGAATATATAACCAATTTAATGGGTAAAGAAGAATATGCAACTGTAGGCAAATTGATTTGCCATTTTACACTAGAAACATATTGCAGCAAAGCTACTGAAATCAGTGGTGCTATGCAGTTTAAATAGTTGAAAATTCAGCAATGCATCAAGCCCAGTAGATGACTACAACAAACATCCAGAATCAGGGAGATTTCTTTAGACTGCATATGGAATCTTTTTCCTTATTTCCATCAGAGATATTCTTTTATTTAAAGGGCACTGGGTGCTAGAGAAAGAAAAATTGGTTAGAAAATATGTTTAATTTTAGCTGTAAACTGTGTTCAATTCCTGTTCATAGCAATGGGGTTTGTGGCAAATCTTGAGCGTGCTGTTTATTAATGTCAGCTATGAGATGGTGCAGGAGCCTGAGTGTCAGAGCTTCTCTCTGAGTTCATCCCCAACTTCCACAGTCTCCTTACTCAAAGACCATCATAAGTTTGGACTGAAATTTGAGGACTCCTGACATGAACAATAAATACTACTTACCAAAGCAACATTTAATCACTCTCCTCCATCAAATATTCTATATTGATTCTATTCTACTTTCTGTTTCTTCTACTTTTACTTAACCTTCACATAATCTCTGACATAACAAGAGTAACAATGAATAATTCGATGGTTAATCACAGCCTTGCTCCCTATGCCAGGATCAGTGGGGTTTTTGTTTCTCTTTATATTCCAATATGGTAGAAGGGAGTTTTGTTTATGTGTTTGCTGTTGTCTGTTGTTCCTGCACCTGTCTACTCCTCTCTGAAAATGCAGTTTATTGTTTTCTTAGTTTCTTTGTGTAAAAATCCCAGTTCAATTAGATTACCTTTTCAGAAAGGATGGAAGATATAAAAGTACAGCTGCTTAAGCAATTAGCAGAGCAGCATGACATGTGCAAGCCTAGAGCTATTGGAAACTCACCTGGCTTCAGATGCCACTGTAAGCTCAGAGTTTGGTTCGGGTCACTGGGAGGGACAGGACATGTTGGAGCAGAATCAAACTTGCTGGTGAGCTCCTCTCTATGACAGGAGCCACTTTTAAGCCCTTCATACTTCAAATACATCTATTCCAGTATTTGGGGTAAAATACATCTCCGGGCTAAGAAATGTAAATGCAAGTATCTACACGTTGCTCTCTCAATGTTGCTAAGGTGGGTTTGTTTGCATCACTTTTGGAGCAGATCAAGCCAATATGACAGCCTGGAAAATTAAATATTCAGCTGACCTGCCTTTGTGTGTCTAGTTTTAGGTGAGCTGAACTGCACGGTGTATTTAGATGCATTTCAAATGGCATCAAAGCTCCATATTAGAGTAGCTGAACACCCTTTGTTTGTTTGTTTGCTTCCTGGAATCAGTCTTTCCCTGTTCCACTTGCATGGAACCTTCCCACATACTTGGCATTAGCCTTAATCCAATTTTACGTTACACATCTGCAAGATCAGAATTATTCAATGCTGAGAATCATGGATAATCTAATACAAATTTTACTGTAGTAGGTTCCCAAAGCCTCCTCTGGTTAAATAAGCACATTCACGTGATTAAGATTATGATCTTCACCAGCTACTTTGTTTCCTTTACAGGGGACTTTAACTTGCCTATCTAATTCCAGGAGAGATAATAAACAATGTCCACAACTGAAAAGATAAAAAATCTCATCATGAATCAATAAAGAAACTTTTGGGAGGAAAGATATTCCCCTGTTTTCATTTTATAGAGAGTGAAAAAGGACAGAGAACAATTAATGAGCAGTGACTTAGGAGATTTTGAGTTAGCCAGAAACTCAGCTGAGTCCCTTGAAACCTGTTTTCCTGCCTCAGCCACCAGCCCATGTACTTCCTCAGACCTCTGCTCAGTTTCTCAGCAGTAACAACAATTAGAAAAGCACAGAAATTACTTAATTAATCTCCATAGAATTTTTTGTTGTTCAGTAGGATGTGGGAGAGGAGACATGAGAAAAGAGCAAGCAGAAGTGAAGGAAGGAAAAACACAGTAACTGAGAGTTTCAGGCAGTGGTCTAAGCTCTGGGGAACAGAGGTTAAGTCACTGCTTGGCATAATTTGCAGTAACTTGAGGTGAAAAACTCTTCAGGCAAAGTGAATATCCATGAATCTGACCTCCTCTGCTTTTGGGATAGACAGACTTGTATTTAGGGATAATCTTCTGCAAAAATGTGGTTCTTATCACAGTGCAGAGCAAAAAGGGAAAAAAAAAAAAAAGAGGGGGCACGGGGCTTAAAATAANCTTGTATTTAGGGATAATCTTCTGCAAAAATGTGGTTCTTATCACAGTGCAGAGCAAAAAGGGAAAAAAAAAAAAAGGAGGTGACAGGGGACTTAAAATAGTTTCTATAACATGACATTGGTGCCTTCCATTCTCATCATCAGTGCTGAGCTCTGCTTCCAGAGAAAGGATGAGTTTGCAGCAGCTCCCACATGTACTCGTTCTGAAGCTGTACTAGGTCATCTGCTGCTCTCAGCTACAGATATATTTTGCCGTGGCAGCCAAATAAAGGTCATTTGTCAGAGCACAGTGAGAGTGGGGTGATTACTGGGCCTTGATTACTACTGTAATACAAATAAAGAATATTAATAAGTTAAATTACATTCTGAGTCCTTTTACTGTAGCTTTGCAAGAAGGAAAAAAAGCCGACTAGATTGTGAAGGCATTTCACTAATGGTTAATGAATATTTATTACTTTTGAAGAAGAAAACTATGTCAGGGTGCTGCATAGCCCTCTGTATAAATGGTTTATCCTTGCATTTTTCTCCCCATCAACTGCCTTCATCAAGGTCTGAAGGAAATATTTCTTCTTTTCATTTCAGGCCGCGCAGATAATACACATTCTGTTTGGAAAGTCCTGGGAGAAACCACAGCCTTTCCAAACCCTATGATAAAGCTGGTGAAAAATCCCAAAGGTCTCAATCTGTATTTGGACCATTGGAGACTGAGGACACTGGAAGGGAAAGGGACATTTCCACTGATTCATTGGATCTAGGGGTAGCTAGGGGCTGTGCTGGTTTTGGCTGATGTAGAGTTGATTTTCTTCACAGTAGCCGGTCCAGGGCTGTGGTTTGGAGTTGTGCTGAAATGGTGTTGATAATACATTGGTGTTTTCATTATCACTGGGCAGAGCTTACACAGAGTCAAGGCCTTTCCTGCTCCTCATCCCATTCCACCAGCGAGGGGGTTGGGGGTACATTAGGAGTTGGGAGGGGACACAGCTGGAACAGGTAACCCCAATTGATCCCAGGGATATCCCAGACCATACGGGGTCATGTGCAGTTCATAAATCTTGCGGGGAGACAAAGAAATGGGTGGGGAGGAAGAGAGGCAGGGGGGCATTTGGATAGATGGCATTTGCCTTCTCAAGTCAGTGTTAAATTTGATGGAGCCCCATTTTCCTGGTGGTGGCTGAACATCCGTTGCCCACGGGAAGTGGGCAATGAATTCCTTGTTTTGCTTTGCTTGTGCACAGGTTTTGCTTTACCTATTAAGCTGTCTATACCTCAAACCATGGGTTTTCTCACTTTTACCCTTGAAATTCTCTCCCCCACCTCAGTGTTGATGGACTTGAGTGAGCAGGTTTGTGGGGCTGAACTGACTGGAGTTAAACCCCGACAGGGCACAAAGGTCCTTTGCTATAGGCACCTTCAGGAATAATCCAAAAAGTTATCAAACGAGCACATCTCTCCAGAACTCTCTCTTATAAATATTTTAGCAGAACAGGAAGAGTTGGTGACCCTTGATACCTTTTCATGGAACTAATAAACTGTCAAAGGGCTTTTTCTTTTCCCCCTTCAGTAGGAATTAGGTTTCCAGCTTCCAGTGACTCAATCTTTCTGGAGACCAGTCTTTTCTTACTGTGTCTAGATTTTCTCCTTGCCTTCAATGTAAGATCTGATGATTTGGGGGGGGAAAAAAAAGTCAAAAAAATACCAATAAAAAGGAGGGGCTGTACTGGTGACAGAAGCACTTTTTAAAGTTCCATTTTCATGTTTAGAAGGAACTAACTTGGAGTCAGATGTTTCGCTTTAATTTTCCGTGGCCTAAGTGGAAGGCAAATACAGCCCATAATATTTTTGTTCACGCTAGTGTAGTCATTAATGTGCCTTTGTGTTAAAGGCAGAAGTGATACAAGGCTCGCAGAAGACCCTTTTTGTTATTGATCACATATTTTCTAATCTTTCCCTTTTTTAAGATTTCATAAAAGATTAGTGTTTTTTTCCCAGTTTACTTTTAAGTTGTTTGTAGAAGAGGTTGATTTTTTTTCCTGCTTGGGATTTCCAGGGACAGGTTGAGATTTCTTTAATTAAAATACTAAGGGAAAGAAACAATATTAGATGTCTTGAGTTTTAACTTTAATAAACACCAGTTTATTAGACACTTCAAAACAACCACTCTGTGGTGCCTGTTTCAACATTTTACTTTTCTGCATAACTGTATGGGGAAATTGTGTCAAAACAGCAGCGATTTCCCTTTGCACATAACCTTTTGGATAAATGAGATCACTCAACATTATAAACCCAAGCAATGAAAAGAGCAAGGTTCAAAGCCCAAAGAGCTTAAATTCCTGTAGTGAATAAGCAAAGTGACCACTGGAATGTCATACAAAGATGAAAATGTGGATCTGGAGCATGCACAGGTTCCAGGGAAGGCTGAAAGTTCTCTTCAGCAGAAGTTATGTAGTAGAAACACAATTTAACATCAGTGTTTTCCACTGGGGAGCCCATCTGAGCACGTGCTTCTGATGTGTAGGATAGTCAGAATGGACATCCAAATGGTCCAGGGACTGAGTGTACCCAGTTCCCACTCTGATGTTGCATCTGTGAATCTTGAGGATCTACAATTTTGGCCCCGACACCTACTATGCAATAATTATTCATGCATATTTCCTGATTTTTCTACAAAGAGATACTTACATGACCAGGTAAGTGCTGGCTGCAAAAAACCCTGTGACATCTCAGATCGCCACAAAAGAGATTTTAAGGATTATACCTTTACCATCTAGTTAGATGGTTTTTAATGCACTTAAAGGAATTTTACTCATTTTCAGTCTTACACGTCTGCTTGTATTGTACACAACAGCATCTGACTCCTAGTGTTCTATTACACATTTACCCTGTGAGACCCATTTCCAAAGATTTACTGAGGCTGGCAGTTTGTATTCTGCCCTCTAAGATCCCTGGGCATGTTATGTGGGCACAGAACAAAATATCAGTTCCAGAATACTCCAATGTGCATTTTTTTAACAGAAACAGGTCTTATACGAAAATCAGAAGTTTCTGCAGTTTAGAAACTTTTCTACTGGCCCACTTATATCTGTGACCTTCTCAGTTTTTGTGAACACTGTAAGAAACTCGCTAGTTTTTAATTAAAAGTTTTTATGATACTGTATCAACTTCAATTATCCTCTACTTCTTGCCTTCATCCTTCCTTCCCAAAAACCACCAAACAAATGCTCTCTTCCCACGACAGCTGGATATTGAGGCCATTTGTTGAGAGCGTGTCTAAAGCCTCTCTGTAGTCCATGGAACTTTAGCACATGTTTAACTGCTGCACTAAATTGCATTGTATGGATCTGATCCAAAGCCTATTGATGTCAAAGGAAGAAAAGCTTCCATTGACTTCAGTTAGATTTCGATCGAGCTTTTTTTTAAGAGAAAATGATTATGCACTTTTACTTTTAAACATTTATGATGAAAAGCGTCAGCAAATAAAAATTTATGAATAGACTCCCACAAAACAAAAGTGTCAGGAGCTGAAATACTGGGGTAGATGGGCTTTCAAGATCTGTCACTCCACCAGCATTGTACAGTTTAAAGGCACCGCATGTACTCGGTTTTCTGAGAGGGTGTGTGGACAAGAAACTGTTCTCATTCATTACTATTTTAGCAAGAGAGATTTGATCTTGGAGCCAGATGATGACTGGGACCTTTTGCACAATGTTTTGTGTTCATCATTCATTGCATTGATATAATCCTGGTAAACTTCCTGAAAGAAGGTTTTATGCCTTTAATGTACTGTGCATTTCTGTTTAAAACCAAGAAATTCCTGGTTAAGATTCCAACACAATTGAAGTTTAAAATAACATGTGCGCTAATAATGTTTTTTTTTTCTCATATATGGTTTTAGGTTTTTTGTATAATTAAATAAATTTAAAAGAGTTTTAAGATAGAGATCCTCATTTGTATGAATGCATTAATTGCATAGAACTGTGTAATGGCATGAAGCTGTGTCAGAAGAGAGTTAGATTAGATATTAGGTAAAGACTATTCACCCAGAGGATGGTTGGGCGCTGGAACAGGCTCCCCAGGGAAGTGGTCACAGCACCAAGCCTGACAGAGTTCAAAAAACATTTGGACATCACTCTAAGGCACATGGTGTGCCTCCTGGGGTGTGCTGCACAGGGCCAAGAGTTGGACTCAATGATCCTTGCGGGTCCCTTCCAGCTCAGGATATTCTATGGTTCTGTTTTTCCAAATCAGAGGGAGATAAGGCTGTCCAGCACAGAAGTTGGGAATGGAAGATGCTTATCTTGAGCTTTATGCCCCAACTTCCTGGGAACACTGCTTCCTTTCTGTATTTAGCACACTAACGCCTGCCTTTTTCTCATCTGATTTTAAATAGAATGAAATGCCCCATTTTGGAGCGCAATCAGTTAAGGTTGTTCCTGTGGGCAGCTGATACATCCCTGGTTATCTTTCTCCTCCAACCATAAATATGATTGCACTCTTGAGGCCTTAGCAAAGCCCTGAAAAACACACGGGATGTATATGGAGCCAAGTATTTGCAAAATGTACTCTTAGGATAAGAATGCCTATAAGTAAAAAAGGATCACCTGCACCATTACCAACAAATCAAGCAAAAAGGGTCTGGGGAAGGACAAAACCCATAGGCTAGAAAGACAATTTCACTGATGGAAGACATCTATAGCTGTGGAGCTAGTGAGAAAGTTTCTAAACATTGGCAGAATTTTTTTTTTTCCAATTGTACCAGATAAAGAGTTTTATTTGACTTGTATTTCCATGGAAAGAAACATTTTCATACACCTAATTTGTGCACTAGCTGTTATTTTACAAAAAAATCTAGACTTGTGAAGAATTTATTGCCTATGCTTTTTGCAATATTAACTTTGGCTTATTTTTATTTGTTTTCTTTTGAAAACTTTCCTTTTAGAACAATTTTAGCACAACTCTGATGAATTGTAGGAAGTTAAAGATGATACAAGACAGTCTTATTTTTATAGAGTAGGAATATTAAAGTAGTTGCTTCTCAATGATAAATGTATTAATTCAAAGCCTATGCAATGTGATAACTTAATAGGCAGTATTGGAACTGTGACTACAACAGGCCCTGTAAGAATTTGTCAAAGTGATGACATTTATAGCCACAATTTTTGCAAAGTTGAAAGAAACGAATAATGCTTAAAAACAATATTTAAGCCTTTTAAGTAATTTTACATAGCTAAAAATTGGAAAACCATGTTGATCAGAGCTAAGGGTTCTATAGAATTTTTGATACTCATCTGCATTTAGTAGTAGAGAGTATGTGAACTGCTGTAATATCATCTTCTCAACATTTTATTGCTTTTTTTTTTTCAAATTTATTTAATTCAGATTTTTGTTGGTATTTTCCCCTAGTTGTCTGTGCCATGTTATTTAATTTATCATTCCTTAAATTAATTAAAGGAGCTGTTTCTGTTTAAACATACTCATATATGGATCACTTAAGACAAGGTAATTTTTTAAATTCACTGCAATACAAAATGTTATTTTCACTACATATTATAAAACACTCCCTGGAATATAACATAATCTTGAATTCCCTTTAGCAGTTTCCAACATCCACATCAATCTTGTGTCAGAGAAAATATGACAGAATCAATATTGTGATGATAAACTGTAAAAAATTGCTTTTGTCTGGATTCAGAAGAAATCACAAGTGGTCTGATTCAGCATGGGAACATTGGAACCAACTTCTTAAAATGAACAGGCTGTTCCGAAGTAAAACTAAGTTCGTGTGAGATGGAAGTGAGTTTATTTCATTCTTTGTTATTAACCAACCTTTTTATTCTCTTGCCCTTACGCATTCTCCCTTAGTGGATTAAGATAATTTTTCCTGTTGTTTGGTTTAATTTGGGATTGGAACTGATACACTGCAGCTAATCTCCAGCATAACACAAAATATCCTAGCAGTATTCCATATGGAAATCCTCTATATGGACTTTGGAACATGTTCTGACAAATAGTGACATCCTCTGTGGCTAAACTACAAGTGGGTGGTTCTCCTCTCTAAAACTAGTAAAAACCACTAGATTTGGAATATGGGATATGACTCTTCCATTACTGATCTACTGGAAAATTGTTACTGACCAAGATTACCTGTTATTACAAAAAAGAGACAAAATGAATAGCAGTTTCAGGAACTTCCCCAGCTCCGTTGCCTTTCTCTGGACAGGCTCCAGCCCCTCAATGTCTTCCTTGTCATGAGGGGCCCAAAACTGACCCCAGGATTGAGGGGTCACAGTGCTCGAGGTGCTGTGCTCTCACACATCAAATGGTGGCAATGCAGACGGATTATACAGAACAGATGAAAGGTAGAAGATACCTTTTGTGCTTAGATATTTACTTTTTGCTAATTCGAAACTCTCTAAAATTAAAATGCTTTCATCCTACCATGGAATCAATCCAAAAAATTGGTTGCAAACTTGAAAATGCAGTATCCACAGCTCAATTTAAGGAAAGCCAAAGCTGAGAAATGATATTGCTGAGCACAACTCCCTGTGCTGGTGTCTCCAGATCACTCTTTCAGATGATGCTGAAGTGGCTTTGATCCCCAGCTCTGTGCTGAGCTGTCAGGACAAAGACAACGTGCAGAATTAGGGCTGTTCTAACAATCCAGTCACTTGCATTTGCAGGAGAACCTGGGCCTTTTGAACGCTCTGTTGTCCACGTGCTCTTAAAAGTGTCAGTCAGCAGTTTAGATCTAGCCAGACTACACACTGCTTGACAGCACAAGCCTGATTTGGGGAAAAAATAAATCCACAGAGCAAACAGATAGGGTAGAATTAATCTCTTTTACTTCTAGCTTTCAAAAAGTGATCTGTCTAGTGTAAACTAGTCCTCTAATTACCTTCTAAAGTTAATGGAGAGAGAAAACATATTGACATTTCCTATGTGACTCGGGATACATTATGCAATATGAGCTTGTTGAAAATGCTAGTTCAGGTATTTTCTGTTCAAATGACATTAGGTTATCTCCATTCAGACAGAGATGATATGTAGCAAAGCCTTCTGTTTATTCTCTGAATGATTTACAAGACTTGATTTGTGCTGTTCCTGTTTTGCTTCTAAGTTATTTAAGGTGAATTAATCTTCCCTAATTTGGCTGCCTCATACCTACAACTGAACTAGAAACACAGACTTCATTTAATAGTCGCACACAAATCTGCATTTTTGGAACACGTTTATGTGGCTTATACTAAAATATGTTTTAGGATTAAAATAAACTTCCGAAAACCAGCAATTTCTCCTCAATTGTGAGAAATGAGAGTAAATACATAGCTCAGGTCAATATAAGTGTGTGAAATCAGATGAGATTAAACCTTCCCTTTAAGTTTGCCCTTTGCAATGGTCTAACCATTGTATTTCATGAACTGCCGACTTGGCTCGTAACTTGTGTGACCAGCAGTCGAAAAGAAGGGAAAATGAAAACGTCACTGAAGTCGCTAAAGGATGACAGAAGGAAATTATATTACTTGCCTTTTAATAAAGAGTGACATTACGTGCTGACTCTTACCAGCTCTTTTTTAGGAATCAGTACAGCATAATTTTTTTTCCTCTCTTCTTTCATATCACAGTTAACCTATGTGCAAATAGGGAATAATCTGAAACTCTACAGAGACCTTGTGGTTATTTCACTGCTTGCATAGTCATGACAGCTCGTGTTCTGGGACTCGCGTATTAGCAAGGTTAAGACAGTCTTTTCTTCCAAGGGTAAATGTGGATGCCAGCAGCATGGAATCTCAGAAGATTCAAAAGAAGTCTGAAATGATGACAAAATGAAGGCACCTTGGACTAATATATTCCAGATCATTAACACTGTTTGGAGACCTGAGGAAATGACTTTATTGTGCTGTTCTTAGATGGACCAGTGGAGCTACAAATATTGGAAAGTATAGAGAAGGCTTGAGAACTGGATTAAAATGTGAACAGGGAGTGTTTAATCTACAATTCTGAGTTAAGTTTACTATGAAATGTAAATGGACATGAGAAAATCCCTCTAGAGGTGCAAAATATATTTTCCCATACCCAAGAAGTTGCTTAAATTAGAATCACAGAATATAGTGAATTGGAAGGGATCCACAAGGACCATCAAAGTCCAGCTCCTGGCCCTGCACAGGACAGCCCCCAAATTAGATTAGATTAATGGATTAATTGACTGTAGAAGGATCCTAGGTAATTAAATGTGATGCCAAACTCCTAGAAGGATATGTCTGACAATTCAGTAACACTTATGTTTTTGATGAAGATATATGAGAAGGTTTTATCAGTAATTCTTGGAGACCACAGTTGCTAAATGGACACAACACAATGGAAATTCATGTTCTTACACTGGGTTATTGACCTTCACAGTCCTACACACAGCCTTAGGTTTACATTCTAGGAGCCACCAGGAAACCAAGTGTGCTAATCCATTTGGGGAATATTTACAATGCAGCTAAACACCGAGAGAGAGACAGGTCAGAATTTGGGACTATGATTCCTTATTCACGTGAATAGTGTGGCTGGGGTGATCCATGACAGTGTTTTGTCAGGCAAGGGAATATGTGCTTCCTTTTAGGTTCAGTGGATCCCATAGATCCCATATCAATCTCCCACTCGTGTTTAGCTGCCTCAGAGAGAGCTACATACCACAGAAGTTCTCCCTATGGATTTGAGCTGCAGCACTGGGGGAAAAAGGCTAATGAGCCAACAACGAGGTGAAAAAGAACATTTCCTGTGGAAATGTACAGCTCCTCCAACAGGGCATGCACACATCTCTGTGCTCAGTAATCTAAAAAGTACAAGCTCAGTTTTATGGAAGTGTTGAGGTGACTTCAATTTGCTTTTGGGTGTGAAAGAATGGATTAATTCCACAAGGTTTATATGCTGCACCAGTTAATGAAATAGTTCTCGCAAACACGGATGGTCAGTAAAGAAAACGCTTGTAAAAAAAAAAAAAAATCCTTTCAAATCCAGAGAGCATGAAAAATAAAGACTCGTGACAAAAGGAGAAAAACATAAAGTTTATCTGTAAGTGAAATACATGCAAGCGCTACAGCAAAGGAATTTAAATGTGTATATAATGAGCAGCTACACATGCACAAAAGTAGCTGTCACACACTATATGGTATGCATAAAAGCTCCAACAAGTTGCACAGTGTGAGGAATGGTTGCTTCTGGATCAGCGCACAGTCATTTAGTAGTTCTATCAAGCTGACAGCGAGCGTACCGGGCCCGACACACATGACTGCCCAAGAAGAGTGTCTCTGGATGTCAGCCTGGTGTACGTCAATGAAACAAGAGTAGAGCAGAATCAAAACAAGTTAACAAACCAGCAGCGAGCTTGTTTCTGCCGCAATAACAGAACCATAGACTAACTGAGGCTTTCTTTATGAAACTTGTAAGGCTATGTCAGTGACCTCGGAACCACTGACCCACGGATGCTGGATACAGTGAGGATGAAAGGGTTGGTTTTCTTTCTCTAATTTTTTTTTTTTCCTTCTGAATTTCTAGGTGTCTTGCATTCTGTTCTGAGGTGACTGAAACGCTGGCTATTGTTCTCCCTCAACCTTCACAATAAATTCTCCTTTGTTTGCTTATGTTGGTTAAACACCACTCAAAATCTGGGCTAACGAGCATTGTTGAGTAGTCACTTCTGATCATTTTAATGGTCAAGCCTTTTGAAGGCTTGGATTCTTTTTATGGCTTTAATATTCTGTGTCTACCACAAGATCAATTGTCTGCAATACCCTGGTTGTTTAATATGTATCAGGTACTATCACTGTAACCAGTAATCTTGACTGGACCATTTTCATGGACAACCTGCAGAGGGAGGATATAGTTTAGTTTGATTAGGGGATAAAATTCTTTCAGAAAAGGGATATGAACAGGTCACTTTAGGGAATATGGGCTATGAGTTTCTTTTTTTTTGCTGGTTACTATGCACATCCTACTGCCACAGCAAGGTAGGAATCAAAGCTGGAACCTGGCAGGGCTATTTGGCTGGAAGGAACTTTCCTTCACGAATTGGTATTTGGGAATTAAATTTTTCCCATACCATTTTCTAAATAAACAATTTAATTTTCAGTGTGGACAACTGTAATTATGACTGGAGTAAGGGCACCTGAACCAGCTGTAAATAAAAACTGGTTTAATATCAAGTTCTGCACGGACTAAGAGAGCTCTGGACTCCATAGGAATTGCAGAGAGCCCAAGATGAGTTCTCCAACAGCAGAACTGCTGTAAACATCAGTTTGGCCACTTCAAAGCTATGTCAAGGATTAAATTGCAGTGCCACAGTGACCTCTAATTCAACTGATATGTATTTCTAATATTTTCCTCTCCTGAGAATGTGCATTCTCCCTTCTCACTGCCAAAATGCTCCCTGGCCTGCCAGAAGCTCATTGCAAAAGTCACAATTGTTCAAATCAAGCTCTGATTTTGAATTTGAATTACTTAAATGTTTGGAAACTTACAGTGAATAGTCCCTAGGTCTCAAAGTTCTAACAATACAGTCAGCGGAGCATCCTGTCATATTCAGCTTCAATAAATTGTAGAAGGGACAAACTAATTAAAAAATAATGTGCTGTGCACGTATAATTTTAATGTTGAAAGCAGAAAATGCACACGGCACCTTGATCATATGGGAAACGCTTTGTTTTAAGGTCTATTAAAGAGTTTAAGATTAAAAGGATTCTTATAAGTTCAGACTGATAGACACAATCACAAATACATCTCCACATCTGCTCCATTTTCACAACTGAATTAAGGAACATTTTCCCCCCAATGAGTTTAATTAACTTTAAGAACAAGCTAAATTAGTTTAAAAGGCAATTAAAATCCGAGCGTATAAATTGTAATTAAAACTGCATGCTGTTTATAGATATTTTTTTCTAAATATTTAAAGAAGATATTTTCCAAATGAAAAAACAGAAGTTCTACAGTCAGTAAATAATTCATTTCAGAAAAATAAAAAAAAATATTTTCTTACACATGTAGATTTTAAAAAATCTAATTTGTTAGAAATTAATTTTGCAGAATATCGTATCAGTATCACACTGGAAAATAATGATAATTTGCTTTTCAGATGTGTTTTTTCTCATGGTGAGATGAGATTGGTTCGCCATTTTATTGGGTTTGGAGATATCAGATTTATTGGGCTGTACTAAGTATTTCCGAGTCAGTTTTGCCTGAACTTTTTTTCTGGCAGTGCTGGGTTGATGGTTGGACTCGATGACCTTAGAGGCCTTTTATAACCTCAGCGATTCTCTGATTCTTGGTACATTTGATGTGGTCAGTGTTTTGCACTGGGCACTGCTCTTTTTCCTTTATATCTGCTTTCCCTCCCTCTATGTTCATGATCTTGAGGGCATTCCCTTATTGGTGCCCTCAAAACTGTATAGTTAAGCCAACCAACTTTTAAGAGGTGTTTTTTCTCTCTTCAGTTCCCTTTGAGCAATGCAGCTGATGTGGATGGAGCACACACTGGCCCTGTCCTCCAACAGGGGTGTCACGGTTCCCTTCCCGGCTCTGCACCTCGCGTGATGCAGTCACACACCCTGTGCCTACAGGAAAATCACTTCACCTCTCCGTGCCCGTCTTGTCTGCTGACCAAACATATTTTGGTGAATTGGCAAGTGCCTCTCAGTTTGGAGCATTCCTGGGAAAATCCAGGTCTTGGCTCAGTCAGTCACGTCAGGTACTGCAGACAGAAATTACCGCAAGTGGCAAAAATACCGCGAGTGAGAACACATCTGACAGAACGTGAGCAATTGCGTGAATATCCATTATAAAAATATGACACTCTGGGGATATCTAAACATTTTCCTCAGACATCACATAACCTGGGGGGTTGTCTTTGAGTGAGTAATGGTGATCACAGACTGTTGCAAACTGAAACACTGTGTTATTTGTTCCCTCACAGCTTAATGTTGTCAAAAGGAAAATTCCTACTGAATGTATGGCAGACAGGATTCAAATATCATGGAAAAGGGCTCACAAGTTGTTGATCTTCAGCTGCAGACCTAAGAAATAAAATACATGTTTAATAATGACTATATAAAAATCTGAGTTTGAATTTCAATAATTAATGTGAATAACTGAGGCCTAGGTTTGGTTTTGATTTTTTTTCATGTTTCAAAATTAAAAATCTACTTAAGTAATTTCATCTGAACTTTGTGAAACTACTGAGATAGATTTCTGACTACAATAGACGATATTCAGCCAAAGCCATTTTCATCTGAGAATAAAGATTTTTATTGAAAATCAGAAATTCAAGTTGCAAGAGTACACTTAAAATATCTATCACAGTTCCCAATTTTTACAGCTTTAAGTGAGCAAAGTTCTTGAAAGTGTAGGAGTTCTAAAGGATTTGAGACAGTTTAAAAATCTGTCATTTGTTAGCTTTCTAAAAGAAAGATACATGAATATAAAGAATAAGATAACAGCACAAAAGGGCTTTGTAACTGCCAATGAAACAAACCTGCATATTTCACTAGAGATATAAATGTTACAGTTTTAAATAAAAAATGGATAGAAAATGAACGACTTGTTCTTTCTCCCTTCAAACTGGTAGATTTGAAGGGGTTAGTCTTGTTTCTAAATCCAGAGAATCTTTCTTGTTTGTCTTATATGATCAGAAAAAGATAAGAGCATTCAGGTGGAAAGATGTCTACTGTGTATAATAGGAATAGTTTGATTTTTCAGCACAACCCTCATTCATAGCAGGGATACTTCATAAGAAGCTTATGAATTTCTATTTTAATCCACCAGCCAATTTCCATTTTCAACTGTTTGCAAAACAACGCAAGAATTTCACTCGAGAGCTGGTTCAAAAAAAAAACCCCTAAATACAGAAAACTAATTGTGACTGGGCTCTGATTTGAATTGACCTGCAGTTTGTGGAACTTGTCACCAGAAAGAACGTTAGATCTGGTCCGTCTTTAAATAAAACTAATCACTCAGGGCACACACACAGGACTGCCAGGAAGGAAAAGTCCTAATTGCATCAGCTTGTTGACTGGTTGCAGGACACGTAAAGAGAATCAAGCATGTCTCAGTTGCTGTGCCCCAGGGAAAACCCGAGGTAGATTCAAGAAATAACGAAGCAGTGCCAATAATATCATTTATGCCACCACAGGAGAGGAAAAAGGTCTCATGCTTTTATGTACTATAGGGACAGAATTATATTCCTGCTTTATATCCAGTTTATTTTTGTTACCCGGATATTTGGGCAGAAGTGTTATTGATGACGTAATTGGCATTTTGTGAAGCATCAGATATTGTGTATTGCCCAGCACAACTAAACTGATAACCTGCATCACTTGCAACACTTTTCCTATCAACAATGTATCTTAGAGTATTAATTACTGCAATTAAATTAACAATAACATATTGCTTTTGGTCTATCATTATATCTCAGATATAATGGATATATCACATATAAATGGCCTTGGGGAAGGCCATTGGAATACCTCCAAAATCTCGTATAAGAAAGTTTGCTATCACTGAAATGTTGTTTCCCTGTGTGGTTTACTGAAATAGGTATTTTTTTGTTTTAAAATAAAGTTGTGCAATCTAGGGAATAAAATAAAAAAGGAAAACCAGTGAGAAGAATTTTTCAGAAAATTAGATTAATTTTGTATTTGCAATTAAGAAAAACCTGACTTTTTTTTTTTTTTTTTTTACAGCTGCAGCTAATTTTTTTCTTTTTCCCATTAATTTCTTGTCTCCTGGGATATCTGTGTTAACTTCATCCATTTATTCAAGATCTGTTAGGAAACTAAGGATGGAATAATGGTTCCATATTTCCAAGAGGGTGAAAATGTCAAATGTTCTAAAGTTGTCTCCTCTGGTTGCTGGAATATCTATGTTTAGGGATTGGATTTTTTATTAGGGACCTTTTTTTTCGCAGTGAGCTTGTAATTGTGAAAATAAAAATGTCCCCTCGACCTTCATCTGACAAAGTGAAAGTTTTGACAAAGACCTCAGAAAAGTGACATGAGAACACCTCTATAATAGTAAGCATGTATCCATTCATAATTGAGAGAAAACCTTCATTTATTCAGAGCCTTATTTAGAATCTCATTATCTTCTTCTAGCCTTTGATAATAGGGTCATGAGTTTCTAGAATACACTTTGAGTTTTAAAGTAAAATGCAAATTAACAGTGTGCTTTCTCTCACCACTTATGTGAACTTTATTCCTACAAGCACACCACAGCTTCCTAATGACTGCTGCTCAATGCCCATACAAGTTTTCATCCTGTGTGAGTAGAGAGAATTGAACCAAAAGGCCTAAATGAAAGTCATTTAGTGGAAACAATCCCATTGATTCCCGCCAACTTCAGGAGTGTGATCTTAAATCATCACATTTATGTACGGAATTTGCTGAGTACACACTGGAAAGAGACTCCTGGTAATAGAAGACAAATTGGCTCACTATTGTGGTGCTTTTTGTAGAATTAAAACCTTAGAGTGCCAATTATGTGTAAGAAGTGCTTCTTCCCTAGCAAAGCTTTAATTTGTCAAGTTAAATGGTTTTTCAAAAATGAAAATAAATTTGCTTTTCATAGAGAAGCTTTGAACTCAGTGAGACCTAAAGAAGAGCTTATGTGCCCAGAAACCTGTCTGTTTTTTTCCAGCTGTGTCAGTTGGGGTGATAAGAAATATTGTCTCTCAAGACTTATTTGAAGAACAACCACAATGTCATATAGTGGGAAACCAGGAATCTCCATCTATTCAGTTCTTTGAAGAGTAGATTATTTGCACTCTTCATGCACGGAGAGAAGATATTTTTTACAGTAAATAACTCACTAATCTAGCATGTCAGGATCCAGTATCTGTGAGCTGAAACCAGACAGATTCAGATTGGAAATAAGACATCCATTTTTAACAGTTAGGAAAAATTGCATCAGCTTCCAGAGTGAGATAGGTGTTTAAGATAGGAGGGATGAATCATGCTCTTGTGATGTGTCTCTCTCCTGGTTGTTGAGAGACCCCAGATAACCAGGGCAGATGTCTAACTTTCAGATGGATAAAACTAGGCGAGATAAATCTGACTTTCTTAAATTGAGATAATATTCTGTGTGTTTCTTTGTTGTAGAGCAGCCACAGCAAACAACAGTTTAGCTGTAGAACTTTGGAAAATTGCTCTGGAATATTGCAGTGCTTTTAATAACTGAGATAAGTTTAGGAAGAATTAAATGTCCCAAAGTATTTGACTACATCTGTATAATGAAATGCATTCAGTTAGAAATGAGGATTACAGTCCTTATGATTTTTAAATCACTCTTCATCTTACCTCTAGAACAGGGCAGATCAGATTTGCTAAATCAAATCATCTGAATGGTATTTGCATGACTGATTTCCAAAAGCATTAAATTGACAGAGAAGGGAGCATGTGTTATGCATTTAATACAGATTTGCTGATGATAATGATGGTCACACGACTTTCAGATTATGTACCACAGAGATTGTTCATGATCTCACCATACTGATTGGTTTTTGTTTTTTGTTTTTTTTTTTTCTTTCAATGTTTCTTTTTCAGGGCATGAAGATGGAGAATATCACTGAGGCTGGCTCAGCAAATATATGAATATTGTGTAAGACAGAAGGAAAGTTCTCTCAGGGTTTGGGTGACTTCTGGCAAGAAATTTTGAGTGAGACCTAAGAAGTTCCCTGTTTGGTTCCTAAAGCAGGAGGAAAATGAATACACTTACATCTGCTTTATGATTGTTCTCTACATAAGGAACCTAAACCACATAGGTGCAAAACCATTTCAACCTCAGTCTTATATGAAAGTCTTTCACATGAGCAGATTCTTGGTTATAACACAGAAATTATTTCATTATCAAGGGGTATAGTTCAGTTCCCTCTCCCCCAGAAGAGATTTCTTAACAACCATGTTAAAAAATCAGGGTCCACACTGTGTGCTGACTTCATGACTCTTATTTCTTTGGTCAGCTGTATCCCAAATTTATGGCCTTGTGGTTGGAAAAGTGCCTTAGGAACTGAAAACTGTGTGTAGGAGATTTTCTAAGTTTAAGGGAATTGAAACTCCCAGTTTTGGCAGGTAACAAGCTGGGCTGCATATGTTTAAGGCCACTGAGAAAAAAATCTCTCCCTTTCTATTTTGCCAAGTGCCTAAACTCCGGAAAGGAATGGGAAATCAGGTAAATATGCTATTAAGTGATTGTAAACAGCCTTTTCTCTAGGCTCATCTGGCTCCTTATAGACAGCAAATTCTCTGTATTTATTGTATCAGGACATCCTGGATAATTGTACAAACTACAATTTTATTCATGCATAAATACAACTATATGTGAAACATCCATATATTATTTATTTATTTATTTAACTACATAGCTTTTGATAGTCTCTACTTTGGCACCTGAAATCACCTTTGTGTCTGGTTCCCTGATAATACCAGCTGCAAACCCAAGGCAGACTGAACCTTCCCTTGTGTCCATTCTGCAGTCATGGAATGAAAGTGTTAAACTGGTCATTTGGGCCCAGGTATTATTCTAACAGGAGCTGTCTCACAAATTGTTTAGAAAATATGTCTCTGAGGTGGTTCTGGTTGCAGTTGTCTCTAATGTAATTATAGAGGAGATTGTTTTAAAGTTACAATCAATTTGCATTCTCTAAACAAAGACGCTTGAACATAGCCTGCTTTTCAGAGCATAGGACTCCACGGCCATCTAAAAAATGTAAACACCTAAAATAAGAGTCTGCTTTGAATATTTAGGCTTGCATTACCGAGAAAAAAACCTTTATGAACAATAATGTGTTCTAAAATAACTCTTCAAAGCCTGCTTGAAGATAAGATACTGAGAATAAGATACTGAGATACTCAGAATGCTTTATTTTTCAGCCACTCAATTGATGTAGCCACAGCCAGAGCAGTCAGCTGATGCAAGATTTGGAATAGTTTATTTCTCTATGATTTTGCAAGCAGCCCTTCCACTGACATTGAAGGTCTGGTTATTAAAGCTTTGCAAGATGTGGAAGGATCCTTGTAGGGGACTTCTGCCGTCTCTGTGTTGAGGACCTGGGATGGATATGGAGATGCTTCCACAGTCGGGCACTTGCAGAAATGACAAGTCCCTTCTTCTTGAAGCAATTATCAAGATAGGAATGGTTACATCTTCCCTCTGGTATAAATGTTCTTTGGAGCATCTTTTATGTATTTAAAGTACTAATACATAAGAAAACAGTACCCCCACAGTGTCACATGGGAAAAAAAAAGCATTTTTTTTCTAACAAAATAAAAAATGTATGAAAGTGTATTAAAATTGACTTTCAATGGGCTGAACGAGGTACAAATCACAGAGAACATCAGGATGTAATTACACACTTATAGAGAAGTCTACCATGAAAAGGAGAGGTTTTGTTGTAGTTTTCCCCCCCTGAAAAATGAAAATGACAAGCTCAAATTATGAAGTCTACTGTGCACAATCAAGTGTGAGGAAGTATCAGCTTACGAATCATTAACAGCCCCAGCTTCATGAACAGAGCATTATCAGCTCTGTGAGTCTGAACAAAGCAATTGTCAGCTGCCACCCTCTCTCAACCAGACAATTAAAAATTTCATGTAGTGCAAAGTGAAAAAGTGAGATCAAACTCAGCAACGCTCTTGCCCAGCAGATGCAGAAGGATCTGTCACCCTGCCCAAGTGCAGCCTCTGCCAGGGGACACGCAAGAAGATCAGCATTAACATTCAGGGGAGGGTCTGGGTAGACACCTGAGCATGGCCATGAGGACACCTGGGTGCTCTCCATGGGCTTGAGGAAGGTTATTCTCGGCAAACTCTGCCCTGCTGGTGAGGTGAGGGTGAAAGGAGTGGAGCAGAGGTAACATCTGCCTTGAACTCATGCCAGCTTGGAGAACATGGAAGTGTTTTGAGGCAGATGGGACTCATTTTACTGCTGTTTAAAAAAAAGTAGGCAGTTTGTTGGGAAAATATTCCTTGGTATCCTCGTTACCTGTGCAGCTCAGCGGAGAAGAGGAGCCCTGCAGCTGGTGAGCCGCATTCTTCCATGGGCCTGTTTTGTGCGTGAATGCATTTGCGGTTGCGCTGCTATTCCATTTCCTTGTATGGATTGTCTTTCAGCTTTCCTGCTAGGGAAAAACAGGCTCTCTGTGCTGCTTAATCCCCTAAAATATCAAAGCACAGCACCAAACAGGATCTAGGCCTTACCTTACTGCGTTCAAGTTTATCCATCTGTGAAATTAGTATAATAGCATTGTTCTGCCTCACAGGGATATTGTGCGTCTGCTTGTTTCTAAAGTGATGCTCCAGGCATGTTTTGAAATGCTTTCAGTTTCCAAAGTGCTTTGTTGGTCTTGGACAATAAGAAGAATGTGTTAACTTTGAGTGGCAAAGACAATAGATTTCTGCACTGGCTTTGAGTCGAGGGCTGAGTGGGACCTGGGACCAGCTTCTTTTGGCTGCTGCAGGGGACCACAAACACAGAATTGTAGAATGGTTTGGATTGAAAGAGACCTTAGAGATCATCTCATTCCACTCCTGCCACAGGCAGGAACATCTTCCACCATTCCAGCTTGCTTCAAGCCCCAATGTCCAACCTGGCCTTGAACACTTCCAGGGATGGGGCAGCCACAGCTTCTCTGGACAAACTGTTGCAGTGCTTTATCACCCTCACCACGAAGAATTTCTTGCTAATATCTAATCTAACCCTGCCCCATGGCATTTTAAAGCCTTGTCAACCCCACTGCTGTTCCCATCTCACATTTTGTGCAGCAACGTGGGCCTTTGCAGGGGAAGTCACAGGGGTTTGTAGACCTCTGTTCTCTTGTGCAAAAACACTTCGAAGACCCTTAGGAAACAAGACCATTAAGATGAATGCTGAATGGAGAATTACAAGTATTTTGGCAGCCATCACTGCAGGAGGGTGTGTTAAAAAACAACCAGCCTTTGAGACACCCCGAGATCAACACAAAGAACATTTTTTTTTCAATTGAAAAAGAGGTTGGAACCCACCTGTCACACAGTAAGTTCACTCTATGAGTCAGCCTCATTTCCTGATAAGTGTTTTATGTTACTAACATTCAATTACACTGGAAGTTATTTAGGGCAGAATAGATGTTTATGCCTGTGAAAGTTTAGTGCAGCGAGACATTTGTTCTGAAGCTACTGGAAGATGAATAATGGTGCTAATAACAATAACATATTTAAATCAGAAAGTGCATTTGTTCATTTGTATTCTTAGATCTCTGATCATTGCTTCTCAAGAGCTTCTTGCTCCGTATTTTTACTTAATGGAACTGCATTCCTCAGACAAGATGCTCTGAAGGCTGTTTACTTAATAAGTGAGTTTCCTGACTGAGTCAGAGCTGAGAGAGAAAAGCAGAGAGAGAAAACATCAGCCAGCTGAAAAGCCAGGAGAAAGCAGTGGAGAAAGATGGTTTTGTAACCCATATCTCCCTTCAGGCTATTCATGCAAAATTGTTTATTTCACTTCTGCAAAACTGGGTCTCCCTTTTTTGGAATGACATTTCTGCTGATTTCAAGGTATTTATAGCATGCAGACATTCCGTTTGATTCACTCTGTATTCCTTATTGACACAATAATGCTGATCTCCTTGATATTCGATGTAAGAACAACCTGTGGGTTTCTCTTTGAACGCTGGGGAGCTCAGCATCAGTAACCTCAGCCTTTGACAACTGATGAGTCTCTCCCCTTCTTGAAAGACAAGGTCCAGTGTAAAAAAAAAAATCAAGATTTTCGTAACTACAGAACTAATTCGATTTGTTTTCCATCTTGCTTTAAGTGTTGTTTTGCATTTTCATACTTTTTTAATGGATGGCAAGAAGCAGAAGCTAATATTTTACTAAATAAAAATTGATTCTTGCATAACAGGGCTCCTGGAGCTAGGCGTGTTGGAATAAAAAGAAAAGCAAACTTTGAGCCTCATGAACAACAGTAGCATTATATCATTAAATTCATGTCAGCTGAGAGTTTGAAGTAATATTTCAAAGGAACCAAAAGTTTCTGAGAGATCAAGTTCTATTAATGAAAACAATTAGATGTTTATATATCATTTGTGTCTAGGAGAAAATTAGGGACACAAGTAATTTCCTACAAGATATGAGCTGTGGGGTTTTTAAAGATTTTAGCTAACAGTAATATACTGCAGTAGCCATGTAACCATCTCTGAAAACCAGACCTTGTGTCATTTTTAAAATGGAAGTTTAGTGGTTTTGATGATTTATCCTTCAAACCTTGGATTCTCAGCTTGATCATAATTTTATATTTAATTCTAGTCAGTTCCAGAGACTGTAAGTGAACCCTCATCCTGGAGAGTCAGTCCCACCAATTAGTACCCACTGAGTACCCAGAATTTAATTGGTTAAAACAATTTTTGGTGTGACTTGCATCTATTTTCCAAGCCTGTTTTTCCCTATATACTTTTGGGGTTTTTTTGGTACCAAGCTAAAACAAAAAAATTCGAATTTTAAATTGTGCTTTCAGAGTCAGTCTCTTTATGTGGGGTGGCTTATTAAATTAGGGATTAAGATTTAAATACAATTCACAGCAAATACTGCATACAGCACTGTGTACAGGGAGTAAAAGAAAAATGTGGTATGAGTAGTCAGAGCAATTTTAACTATTCAAATGACTAATAATTGTCTTTTTGCAGGATCATGTGAATTTTCCATTCTTCACTTTAGTCTTCATTGACATTACATCTGTTTTGTGTGAATTTTTCCATATTCTTTTATATCCTCAAAAATCTGAGGACAACCATCTTAGAATGTAGAATAATCATTTAATATATTGCTTTTATTTTACCTGGATTAGTGGTAAAGCCATATTTGCTGAACTGAAGTGTATTAATCAGATCTCTGAGAACAGGTTTTTTTTGCCTGTAGGATCTGCATATTTAAATTTCATTTGCTCTGAGAAACCTGTCAAGGTCTTTTATTATATCTTTAACACCCTTTCACTCAAATTAAATATATTCCATTATATCTTCAGTGAAGTAGAAATACTCTGAGACTTGCACAAGTTTTAATTGAACATTTTTAACAGTATATCTAATGACAAAAAAATGGTTTAAGTTAACAGATTTTTTCTTTTTTAGTAGTAAAAATAGCTTCTGGAATGATAAATTCTTGACTGTCCAATAGGGTTAATTTAAAAGTTTTCTTCTCATGAGGCATGAGTCCTAGATCTCTGAAAATAATTCCAAACTTATATCCCAAATTCCTAAACATTTGGACAGAGCAGCAGATGATGAAAATTAAAACTCTGATGTTGAAATTATTTGTTTAAATTAGGCCCTAAATATGCTACTACTGCATTTAAAAATGAGCATCTGGAGAATGCACCAGACTTTCTTTTATTGCTCACATCTTTCAGTTTTTATAACCTGATGCTTGTCTCTCACAGCTGATCAGAAGTATTAGGGAAAGGGATCAAAAAATGGGATTTTAAAAAAGCTGAAAACCCCCCTGTTCTTCTCTATCTCATCTCTTTTGTGAAATTCTTTAATTAAAATATTTACCAGCAAAGCTACCAAAATCAATATGAAATTATAAATATTTCATACCCTCCACACAGGCTTTCAAAAATGCTCTTTCCCTTAATATTCTGGGAATATTCATTAGGTTTGTGATAAATATTAATTTCCTATGAAATTCTTAATATAAGAAAGAGAAAATTATCCGGATAACTGACATATTTCCTATGTAGAGAAAACAGCCATCTCAAGATGTGTATTTGTTTCAGCACTGTATTTGTCATTTGGTGCCCAGTGACAGGACCAGAGGCAACTGATACAAAACCAAAACACAGGATATTCCCTCTGGACATTAAGGAAATAATGGTCACCTTTTTAACTGAGAGGGTGACCAAGCACTGGCAGAGGTTGCCCAGAGAGGTCATCTCCTACCCTGGAGATGTTCAAAAGTCATCTGGACATGCTCCTGGGCCACTGGCTCTAGGTGACCCTGCTTGATTGGACCACTTGTCCTCCCGAGCTCCCTTCCAAATGGAGCCACTCTGTGAGTCCTTTGGTATGGTATCACATAATAAAAGAGTCATATTTTATGCCTCCTTTCAAACAGTGCAAAGTAAAGGAAAATGATCAGAAGAGTCCATTGATCTAAGATCTAATCACAGAATCAGAAAATTGAAGAGTTACAGAAGGGTTTGGGTTGGAAGGGACTTTAAAAATTATCTAGTTCCAAGACAATTGCCATGGACAGGGACGCCACTCACTATCCCAGGTTGCTCCAAGCCCCATCCAGCCTGGCCTCAAACACTTCCAGGGATGGGGCAGCCACAACTTCTCTGGGCACCCTGTGCCAGGGCCTCACCACCCTCACAGTAAAGATTTCTTGCTAATTTCTCACTGATATCCATACTGTCTTTCAGTCCAAAGCCAAAGCTTTTTGCATTTTGGAAGCTTTCTCTGTATCTTTAGTGTTAAAGAGGATAAATAAAAATTTCATTATATAAAGGCTCTATTCTGGCTAATGCTCTATAAGCAAAGAGTGCCTGACTCAAGAGTTTTTCTGTGCCCTGCTGAGGATCACACAAATATTTCGTGGCAGAGCCAACACAAACATAGAAAGACCTGTTTCAGAATTCAACATATGCCTAAATTGCACTTTATTCTTGTAATTTTTTAATGCTGCTGCTTCAACTTCTCTTTCTCCTTCAGTGAACTCCTCAGCATTTTACACTGGGTCATTTTATTTATGACCTCTGCCTTCACACCTTCTCACCTCCCTGCTATCAACTTTCATATGTTAATCCTTATGGTGAAATGAGACAGTCCTACCCCAAGAACTGGGGCACAGGGAGCTGTGGGCTGGAGGCACAATGATGTGTCCTGTGCTGCCAGAATTATGAGCATTTAGGAATCTCCCTGAGGTGCATCAAGAGGTGTGTCCAAGAGACACAGCATCAATATGTTATCCATCTACCTGAGGCAGATAGGAGAAAAAGAAACAGGACAGTTTTAATGTAAATTTTCAGCCCTGCTGGTCTTTAGTTGACCTGTGTCAACTAAACTGTCTGGCAGGAAGGAAATAATCAGGATTTCATATTTCCTGAGTGGGATTCATCTCACCTAACTTTAGACATGGAAGTGTGAGTTGTTATCAAAGCCTGTTAGTCACTCGGGAATAACAGGCTGAGTTTTTCTTAAAATAAAGAAATAAAAGGCAATTCCAGAAGGCAATTTAGACAAGTGCTCGGGATAGCTGGAATGAATCACACACTGGAAATGCCCATTTCTCTCCATTCACAAGAGGAGGCAGCTGAGTGACTGCTCCAGAAGTCTCCATGTGAGCTGGGCACCCTTTACTCCCTTCAAAGACAATGGAGCAAAATAGGCCCCTTTTAAATGCAATTCATCCAGGCAAATGCACGCAGATGATTCACAGCCTGCACGTGCTTTTCCTCAATGACTATCCAGGAGCCTGGGGAGACTCGCTGGAAGATCTCTGTGCTGCAATGTTTCATTCACTTAATGAATCCCACCAGGACTCTTGCCATGAATTGGGCCCAGAGTTATCCTATTTTTCTTTTTTTTTTCTTCTTTTTTCAGTCACAGAGGAAGATTGAGGTTCAGCTAAATATGATATCCAGAGTTCCTGGATCTTAAAGGAGCATGTCAAAAAATTCTGTGTTGTCATCACTTTGCTTTACTCTTCCTCAAGTCCTGCTGCTGCCATCTCACAGAATTCCTTCCTTCCTGCTCTGTGACCTTAGGGATCAGTCACACCCATTTCCACCCTGGTCCTGACTCTTATTTTAGCTCCATTGTTCAACCATTCTATATCTCCCTGATTTACATTCACTCAGATTTTCTGGTCTATTCTGCTTTGACCCCTGTTGCTGATTTAAGCAAATTCTTATCTGTGTTTCTCTCCTATTTCCTCTTCTCCTCTTGCACCAGTTGCCATTAAATCACTATCTGTATCTCAGAGCTCAGAACCTAGAAATATTATGTATATTCAGGAGGTTGAGACTACTCCTATATGGTATGCACCATCCAAATCAGAAAGGTCTTTATCTTGGACCATAGAACACCCAAATTTTGGCTTCAGTTAGGACAGGACAGCAGAACTACTGAAATAAGTCCCAAAATGTATGATATGACTAAAATTAAATAAATTAATAAACCCTAAATATGCTGAAAATTGTCTTATTTCCTCCAGAGACAAATGATTGTAGTTGGTTTTGCCTCAGACATAAAATATATGTCTGGAAATATTTGAGCAACAACAGTCACATCTCTTTCCTCTATTATGCACAGAAGAATAATTTGCAGTTCTACATTTTCACTCATAGGTGGCGATAGAAAATTGATATATTATTTACCATGCTTTTGCTTAAAGATGCTCCACAGAGACTGGAGAAAGCATAACGAACTTTTCCAGACATTTAAAGCGATGGATTTTTCTTGTTTTGTGCAGTAGGACATTTGTAGAAGGTCATTTTAAATTGTGTCTGCACATCAAACATACCTGTGTGTACCTCTCCAGACAAATATGCAGGAAGAAGTCAGTGTTTGTCTCCTTAGCTTGCTCTTTTTCTTTCCTTTCCTCTTTTTTTTTCTTTCTTTCTTCTTCTTCTTCCTTTCTTTCTTTCTTTTTTCTTCTTCTTCTTTCTTATCTTCCTTCCTTCCTTCCTTCCTTCCTTCCTTCCTTCCTTCCTTCCTTCCTTCCTTCCTTCCTTCCTTTTTTCTTTTTTTTTTGTTTTGTATTTCCTTTCTGTTTCATCTTTCTTTCACTCTTTCATTTTCTTTATTTTTCTTTTTATAATATTTTCCCCATTTGTCTCTCCTTTCTGCATACTCACCTGCCTGCTTGCCTATTTCCTTCTCTTCCTCCCTCTCTCTCTCTCTC
>VZTA01022542.1:5399-18240 GCA_013398855.1 Mohoua ochrocephala | reverse complement strand
CACCACAGAACCTGCACAGACGCTTTACTTCTTTCCATGTTGCTCAGGTCACTGAGTTGACTACACAAAATTCCAACAGACTGTAATGTTGACATGATATATCTTCATCCAGAGAAGAAAATCTACCCACTTCACCGATTTCCCGTAGATTTTCCTATTTTATCGATTTCCAGACTTCTTGAAGAACAATGATCCTTGGTCTTGGAATTGGAATTGTACTTTCCGTTTCACACAAGAAATTATTATGACAGTAAACTATAATTGCCAGATTGTATTTGATTTTAATAATCTTGTAAGTATTTTAGACACACAATAAATTCAAGTATATGTTCTTCTTAAATGAAGATACATCTGCTGCATCTTAGCTCTCTAGTCCACTACAAGAAGTTATTTAAGACTGTGTTTTTAGACAACCCAGTTGCAAGTATATCAACTCTCTGGAAGCTAGGAGTAAATTTTTGGCAAAATATGTTTATTTATAAGAACAGCAGTGAATTTTATAAGGTTTTACAATCTGATCTTTCACTTCATGAATGCTTGACTAACGTAACAGGAAAGTACTCTTTGGACAGATCAGCTTCCAGCCTGTAGAATTTTGTTAAATTTCTATCTCGAAATTTCAGCAATTGTAATGGAAATTAATACAACTATTTAGAAGATGGAGAAAAATTATGAAATAATAGAAAAGACCAAGCTTGTTTTGAAAGGGAAAGTGATAATGCCTCTCTTGGTTTTGAAAGGGGTACCTATAGGATGGGTCCCTGTTAGACTCGTGATCTTAATTTAGTCTTTGGAACTTTATCTGAAGTCAAGAAACTTGAAAGATCCTTAAAATATTTATGTCAATATTAAGTGTGATGAGCTTAATTTGTCACTGCAAATGTATGGGAACTGCCACAGTCTGACCTGTGAGCATTTTATATTATATTTAAAGATTGAAGCTAAGAGACTATTTAGTACAGAATAAATTACATTCCAGGGAAAAATAACTTCTTGTATAGTACAAGAGGCAGGAAATGTGAATTTACAATTCAACAATAAATTTAGTTTTAAGTGTCTTAGTTGTCAATAACTGGAAGGAAACATCTAATGCCACCAAAGTCTTTTTAAATCTTTGAACTATACTGTTACTATCTTTGTTAACCTTGACTTGCACAAAAAAAAAAGATGTGGTTTTTAGCACCACACAAGGGAATTTTTACTGTCTATATAGATTGGGGCAAGCCAAATATGTACCCATGTAATTATTAGTTATGCAAATAGGTACTAGCTTGATCCAAGGAGCAAACATTTCCAATACTCGCACAGCAAATAAACATCTGGTCTCCAAACTGGCTGAAGCCAGTTGAAAAACATCCCCTTTTAACTATTTATCATTTTCTCCTAAATCCCCTTCAAATTTTGGTTCATTACCCTCACAAAACACTCAGCTGAGCCGACAGCTGCTGCAAGCGGAAGTGTATGTATACTTTAAAGGCAATTCACTGCTGGTGGCACTGATCAAGGGTGTTTTTCCAATGGCTATAGGGAGTAGGGAAGATTGCAGCCCTGGTGGGCAGAGAAGACCAAAGACCTTCAATTAACAGAAGCACAGACATCCTTGGCTCTTTGAAGGCTGCGACAAGTTGCTGATACTTGGCATTGAGGACTTGGCACTTCAGGCTTGGCGTTAGATGTCTGCTGTCAAGTATGAAAGGTACAGGCATATGGTAAGCACTCAAATAGCTGATGCTTAAGGGTATGGGAAGTAACTCTGCAGAATTGGTAGCAGATGTTCCTTCAGGATTCATGTGTATTTAGGTCCTGTGGAAAGGCCCACAGCTTTAATGACAACTACTACTGTTTGAGCTATTCAGCTTCCATAAACTCTGCCTCACCTGTAGAGCTTTCTGTGTAATTCATCCATTTCCTCCACATCTCAAGACAATCTTGGCCTTTTTGTTTAATTAGACAGCCACAGAAAAGGTCATAAAGTTGATCTAATTCTCTAACCATCTAAAATTATATGTCTCTTAATGAAAGAGTTGGCTTATACAGTTTAAATTGTCCATTTATCTTTCTTTTTTTTTTTTTTTTCTAAAACCTCAAATTAGGGACAAGGATCTGTAGAAAGAGATTGGGAAGTTTAGAGAATGTAGCTGGGCTTTAGGGTAAAATACCTCCAGTTAGAAAAATATCTTATGAGGAATAAATTATTTTAAATGTCCAGTGTTTCTGTTTTCACTATTTCAGAAATACAGGCATAAACAATTCTGTTCCGTTCATTTGGGGCTTCCATTGTGATATATGTGATCTCTTTTACCCATTTTTACACTCTTTTACACTGGTCTTAGCAAAGTGATTTTATTTTAAGGAAAGAAATTATATAATCTATGATGTTTTCTGGATTCAGTTTCTTTAAAGCCTTTTTTCACTGTTGTCTATCTCAAAAATTCTCTTCTAAATAGAAGAACATATCTGAAAATAGGCTAAAGGTAATAGAGACTGAAACAGCAAGAAGCCATTTATGTGTAGTACTGTGTGCAACTCTGTGGCAAATTTTGGACAGAAAGCATTAATGGATTTGTTAGACTCCAACTGTAACAAAAATATTTGTTACCAAAGCAATTTGAGATATTTTCTCTCATGGTAATATAATGTAAATTTCCAATATAAGATTGGAAATTTCAGTCTTTGTGGAATCTGTGCTTAAAATACAGCTTTTAAAAAATGAAAAAGCAAGACTACAAAGTTTTAGTTTGGCATAAATGGTATTTTAATGTATCAATTTAATGTCTAAGCTATAGCTTTTTCATCTTTAAAATGTGGCAAGAAGATGGTTAATACTAACTGTTGTTTACCTTCTCTTTCACTAGGAAAACTAAGGAACATCAAGCATTCTGGAAAGGAAAAATGCAACAAACAAATAAACACAGGTGTTGCCTATTAAATAACATGATGAAGAATCTAAGATAGGGAACTTCTTGCCACAACTTGTTCATGGTAAATTCTCCATGAATACAGAGCAAGGCTGAGGAAGTTCCTGGAAGGGAAAGCCGTCAGGGACAACATTTTAACCTCAGGAAGACTCAGAATCAAACTGTTGAAAGTATTATGGGGTTGTAAAATTTTATTTTTAATCTGTTGCATTTTGTTTAGGCTTTGACATCCAGACTTTACTGGACAAAATTTATGGGGCTAAATAGACTTCAGATCAGATGTAATAAATTGATCATACACTTATGCTATATATTATATACAAGTTTCTTAAAGACTAGAAAATGACTTGGTAAAACTTCTTTGAAATGATATATTTAAATAATATTTATCAAAACGTTTAGCAAATCAGGAAATTTTAGATATTGGACCTGGCTTAACTCTATGAAAGGTCAAAAAATATTTTAAAAAGTGATAATGAAAAACTAGAAAACTGATTGTACCACTGGTAAGTTTACAAAAGCTATCATTTCACCTGAAACCATATCAAAATCTTGAAAATCCAAGAATGAAGTTGAAGTGTAATGGAAAGATGGTTTTAGAAAAAAAAACCTGTTCAGTATTTCATAGTTGTTTATCTCTTTTGGTATTTTAGAGCTTTTGTGCTGTATTCTCCCATGTAATTGTCTCCTTTGAAGTTCTGAGTTAAATCAACAAGTGCAGTGATCAGAGTGATGCGTTCCCATTTCAGTCACACCTTTGGCTTTCACTAGTTGTGATTTGAATTTGTCCAAAATTCTTTGTCAAGATCTGGTTGAGATTCCTTTGGTCTTGTTTTGTGAGGGTAGCTTTACTGTCCCAGTGTGAACAGCTATGAAGTGTAAGGAGTGTGATTACAACACCTCACAATTGACTGAAAAATAGACACAGTCTCTGAGATTCACAGTAATTTGCATTTTTTTTTTTTTCAGAGAAGGTTTTCTATTCCCTCACTAAAAGTCATTGTTTCCAGGGTTTTACTTAAAGAAATTTTCACTATTCATGGAAATTAACAGAATAAAATCTGGAACTACAATGATGTAAGTTCATTAAAACCTCACTACTACATTTCTTGCTTTTTCCACTCCTAGATCTTTTCAGTAATTTAGCATTATGTACAGCTAGATACGTGAAGAAAACTATTATTTACTATTTGTATCACTGATTTTTGGGTTATGTTTTCTCTTGGTAGTTATTGAAGTCCTTTTCTGTTTATTTCTTCAATTCAAACAGCCTACTACAAGTCCCTCTCCGTGTTAGTGACACACACCTTGCAGCCAGAGGGCTCTCTGTACATAACTTAGGCAACAAGGATTTCTCTAATTTCCTTTCCCTTTCCATCCTCCATCTGCATGCTGTCTTACTGTGATTCCCCTCCATGGAAACAGCTTGTTGCCTGCACCAGACCTAGCAAAGAATTTCCATAACATTTAAATATGAACTTTGAGCAGATGAAACACAGCAGTTTGAAAATTGACTTAATAAGAGCCAGGGCTTTTCATCCCTGAATTTTCCATGATTTTTCACTATGCCGCTTGTGTGCACTGGGTAGGAGCCTTGGCTTCTTAGTCTGTGCACAGAGGAATTCAAATGATGCATTTTTTACCCTGCACCTCACCCAGGTCTTTGTAGCAGCAGTGAGAAGGTTTTTATCCTGGGATGGACGACACAGGATTCACAACGAAATTTCCTATTACATAGTACTGTTTCATCTTTCAGGAGGAAGCTAAAGACTAAATGAAACTCCATTTCAATTGCTTATTATTGAACTAAACCTTTGTGAATGATTTACTAATGGGGCAGGACTTTGTAGCTCTACAGTTTAGGATTATTCCGGAAGGAAACTGAAAGGAGCACAAGTGGTGTGATTTATATAACGAGCAGTAGGAAAAGAAAGGAAGTTCAATAATTAGTCTGGTGTAAACTCTCTACAGGATAAATAATGAATTAACACTTCTAATATTTTTCAGCGAGTTACTTTCCTGACTCTATTTTGGTCTTTGTAGGTATAATTAATTCCTCTGGGATCAGTTAGGCCTCTCTGGCAACCTACAAACATTACTGAATGAATCTGTAAAGCAGACCTTGAAGTTTAGGGGTGGGTGCTATGGTACAAAACAAAGACAATTTGTATAGACTTGGGAAATCTGTGGCAGAGCTGGAAACAAAAGGAGTACCTTACACTTTTTAAATTTTTCTCTATTTTGCAGCCACGGGGGATCAATTTAATGATAAGACACTTAAGCAAAGCTGTTTAAACAGCTTATATATTGTTAGTATTTTCATCAAAAGTTTTTGTAAGGTCATGTTTAATGAGCATTTAATTTACTGTGGCCACCCATTGTGCACTGCGTGCTCTAAAGGGTCATTGTATCATGTATGTACCACAGCCCGTCACAGCCCGTCACAGCCCATAGTTCGTACCACTGCAGGTGTGAACAGCATTCCTAAAAGCACCAGAGCTTATCCCAGGAATGGTGTCAGCCAGAGTCTGTGCTGCATGAAGTTGTCTATTCCACTCTGTGAAGCCAAGAAGGATGAAAATGTGTCTTCAAGAGGACATTAGGAATTCCTTATGTGCCATGCAAAGTTAGCACAGACAGATCTTTTCCTTCTTTTCCAGTGAAAGAGAAATGCTTAAAGGAAAGACTAAGAAGGGGTGGCTGAGCACATCTTGGTGATCTCCAGGTTTGACAGGTGAGTTGCTGGCAGAGACCTTTTGTGTTCCACCTTAATTACCTCCACTGAGGAGTTTACCTTCCATGTTTTCGTTTGTCGTACAATGGCTTCTACGTATTGCAGTTACACTGATTGACAGCGATTAAAAAAAAAAGCTGAACCTCAAATATAATTACCTCTACAGCTGTGCAATGTACTTGAAACCCATTCTTCTTTATATTGGGTAAACAGATAATGTGATTTCAAATTTCTTATAAAAAAGATTTTGCTGTCTTGAAGTTGCAATAGTTTAGGAAGTACAAACTCAGCCAACACATTGCTGACTTATTGATTTAATCATCACAATTTGGATATACAAGTCATATGTTATAAATAGCATCTTCATCAGTTTGTCTTTTGTATCTACTTTTTCCTGAAGGCACTGGTATTCTTAGCTGATACATGTCTGGAAATAAGTTCTCCTTTTTGTCTGAACTTGATTCACATAAAGGAGAAGATATATAGTTAGAGTCCATGCACTTTTGTGTCCTGAATATTGTTTGCTAAGCTTGTTTGGTTTAAGAAAAGAAAAAATAATACAAACTTATTCTGATTTCGTATTATAAATCCTTAGTGTAAACATAAAATGAAAAAAAAAAAAGCACATTTCCAATTTGCTGGTGTGCTGTGAAGCTAATGAAGGCTGATCTCTTATGGATTTGTGTTCTTTATGACCCAAACCTTCTTCCAGCAGTAACCATGGCAGGACACGGGCAACAATTGGAAAAGATTTAACATGTGCTGCTGGTAATCCTGAAGTACACATGCTCTTTGTTGCCATGCTGGCAGGCCAGCCATCTGTCTCAGTGCAATATACAGTTCTGTCTGTCTGATCTAGGAGCGTTATCTGTCTGAATTTGATCTGTCTTTCCCACAATGGGACTGCCAATTCAAATCTCTTTCCGAGAGGCAGATGACTGTTTTCACAAAACTTGCAGGAATTTAATTTTTTTTAGACTTTCTGCTTTCAAATTTGTTTGAAATGTTCAAAGGTGATTAGGAAGAGAACACAGAGAGAGAAATTAACAGATGGATAGGGAGGCAGCCAATTCAAATGCACATACCTTTTTTCCCTGGGGAAATAGCAACAGCACAAAAATGGCAACAGAATTGTCAGTTTTTTATAAGATTAGAGAAAAATCCAAACTTGTTCGCTTGAGATCCTGTAGGGCATTTTAAAGGAGATGATGAGCAAGGCAGACACTTAATGACACTCAGGAAATAAGTGCAGTTTATAGAATATAAAGTCAAAATCCTCATGCAATGAAATTGTTGTGCAATTTGAATAAGAGTTCAAAATTCCTAAATGTTAGGAATTTAACAGTAACATCAACATAACATCATGTGTGCCAAATAGGTGTGTGGCAAGGGGGAGGGAAATCATTCCTCCCTAGAGAAGTGACTTCCAGGGATCAAAATACAGGACTAGTTTGGTCCGTGTTGGGTACATCCTGGATAACGGAGCTTTGATCCATAGAGATTCCTTAGAAAGAAAAACTGGCTGAAGGTAGCGTTCTTCATCCTGCAGAGTCCCCAGCACACAGGCCTGTGTAAAAGGAGGTGCATAGTGGGACACAGTAGTTGTATACAAGCAGACAAGTTCCATACATTTTCTTCTTAATGAAAAGCCCTTGGAAACCTCTAGAGTTGGAATCATTCGGAGGGATAATTTTTTTTTTTTCCTCCATAGAAGGTAGTTTCCTGGTTTTACATACTGAAAACAAGCTCTGAACAGTCTCTGTAACCTGTAAGGCAACTACCCTTGAGTTCTTCAGCTTGCACTGTATGCATAAACATTCAGGTGGGCATGGAACAAAGGCTCCTAAATCCTGCTGGTGACTTACCCATCTTAAAATTAAGGTGACTACTGCCTTTAGACTAAAATACCATAGGCATTTAAAACAAAAAAGTGCTAGTCCTACTCATTTAATGAAAACTTTACTGTATATATCTCGATCTGTGTAGCTGATGCACATAACCTGTTGCCTATGAAACTAGTTGCAAAAAGTGACTCTTTTCTACTCCTTTTTTTTTTTTGTTGTTTCATTTTACTTACACTTTAATGAATAATAAACGATCTATACCTTGAAGGCTTGAAGGTATCCAGGAATGGGGCATCCAATACCTCTCTAGGCAACTTGTCTCAACACCTGGAAAAAAGTTTCTTCCTTATATCTGGTTTGAATTTACTCTCTTTAAGTTTAAAACCATTACCCCTTGTGCTATAGTTACAGGCCTTACTAAAAGTTTGTCCCCATCCCTAGATACCTTCAAATTAGATGAGTTTCTGATCTAGCTGGAAATGTCCCTGCTTACTGCAGGATATATGGACTAGATGACCTCTAAAAGTCCCTTCCAACCCAACCCATTCTATGGTTCTTTATGATTCTTCTAACAGGTTCTTGAACTAATTTGGAGCATTACATAGCATTATGCATTCTTTCTTGGCATAAAACAAGACAGTCCATTTTATTGTGATTTACACCATCTGAAGATTGGTAGTAAATATTGATGCTAGACATGCTAGTTCCGATGACTCACTAGGACAGCTGCTACTTCACAAGATTTTTCTAGGGAGAGAAGGAAAAGTAAGGATTGAAAAATTTTCAAGTTAAAAAACCCCAAACAACAAGAGCTGTCACACCTAGAGAAAATGGTTAATCTGTATGTTATTTGTCGTTACTCTGAAGACAAATCCATGGTGAGGAGAAATTCTGACCCTACGAAATGAATAGATTTCATGTTAAAGCCTACTGGAAAGATTGTTGCTCAAAGACCTCAAGAAAGTTATTTTATGTGAATAAATCTGTTTTCCAAGCCCCAGTTTCCCAGTTCAGGTATTCTGAATTACATATGATTGCTGAAATACAGTAAAAGCATCCAGGAGATCACAATCAATCGCTGTTTATGATCATTTGCAAAGCTGATCAGGTTTTAGTCACTATGCGTATCTGTGCAGCAAGAGAGGAAAGAGCTCATTAGGAATGTCCCTGGTATAGATTTCCTCACCAAAGGAGAATAATAGACTGCTTCTCAGTAGCATTTTTTAAATTTAAAATTAACATATTCAAATATTATTCATTAGACCACAGTTCAAAATTCCTGTCAAGTAGAGACCCAGCAAACACACAGGGTGTGTGCATAGTCAGTAGCTGGCACCTACTTTAAAGAATTCTTTAAAGAATATCTTTGAAGAACTCATCCAATGTAGGACAGAGGAAGTTTTAAAATTTCCTGGATTTTCTGCCTTGCAGTTTTCCAAATGCTGGATTTCCAGCCCAACAGATGGTATCACTGACACTGAAACATGTAGACACATATATATGACACTGAAACACAAAGACACATATAATAAACTTTGGCTTAAATAAATAACCACTTCTAATCAGTTCGGTAAAAATTCTGTGTCCTCATCACAGCAAAAAGGTTTTCCAAGAATATTGGTCCTTGTGACACATGCCAATGGCATTCAAATTTCAAATCATTCATTGGACTTGAGAATCAACATGAACAAGCTCAATCTCCAAATATATTAGGGATGTGGATTTTTATTTGTATTTGATTTCTTAATAAAGCATCTCTATCAGCCATTTTGTATTGCCTTTTTATTTTAATGTAGCTGAATTGACATGAATCCCACCAGCTGTGGGGGAGCAAAGGCTAATGGGATAACAACATATATCCTCTTCATAAGCCATTATAGGTGCTAACTAATACTTTATGTTACACGGAAGACAGAAAAATTCTTGTCCTACTGGACAACTTAGGGTAAACTTTTTAGAGCCTTGCTTATCAGTAAAGATTGACTGTTCCAGATAGAGGTGCTGATCCTTTTTATACTTCTGGATCCAGAATCTCACTCATAGTCTTCGTGGGAAATGCGTGGGAAATGCTATGAAAAATCCTGGTGTCTTTTTCTGTAATGAACACTTTCATCATTCACCATTCAGGGTTCTAGAGTTAACATTAGCCAGATGTGCCTTTAAGGTATTTAAGGTATCCTTCTAAATGCATTACTTACTAAGTTTGCAGACTGGTGTTTTGAAATACAATTTTTGGTTTTTTTTTTTTTTTTTTTTTTTTTTTTTACATGAAATAACATAGAGCTCGATATCAGTGTGGTCGTCAGTCCAAATTTATTCCTCCTTTATATGCGCTGGGGTTTTCCCTGTAATAATATTTTGGATTTTTTGGGTTTTCCCCCATAGATCAGAGAAGCACCTGATCATTATTTTACAGTTTCTTGGAATAGAAGACTTCTACATATTTAATGGAAGGAAGCAAGCCCAGCATCATTTATTTCATTATTTTTAATCTCAGGAAGTATTTTCTGCTGTATTTGTTCTACTTCATAGAAATAATTCCCACATATCATTATTCTCTTCCAGAAAGACAAATGAAGCTACAACTGTCAAACCCTTTTAAAGAGCTCAGCTCTCATCAGAGGTCAATCAGAAGTCAAACCGGACATTTTTTAAACAATTGAATAGGAGAATATTCCATTATAGATGTCAAGATGAGATGTGACTAATGTCACAAAAGTTAAAGGTTAGGGGCTAATCCACTGAGAAGTCATTCACGGATCATATTTAAATTGCTTCAGACACTCTTAAAAGTGTGCTCCCTCACAAGGTCTCTGCTCTCCTACCAGAGCTGCAGCTACATATGAGAGCAGACTTCCCTTAAAATCTGTGCTAGCATTTAAATTGCTGAATTTGGCTTTTACTTAAAAATAGAAGGAAGATCTTTTTGATTATTAAAAAAAAACCTCTTCCCAACTATATTAATTTAGTAAACCCAATATTTTTTTAAAAATTAATTTACTCTTTCTAAATTAAAAGCAATTCCGTTAAAACATGGATCTGAGAATGTTAGTGTGGTGAACAAATTCTAGTCTGAGAAAGACTATTTGCTTATTCATAAACATATCTACATTTAATAAAATGTCTTCAAAGAATGTATCTTGAGGGAAAATGTTAAGAGTCATGTGTCGACTCTTTTCATAAATAAAAGCTGCCAGAAAATCAAATTAAATAAACAGTTGAAAAAAATGTAATGAATCTAAGTAAGTTCTTTTGGGTTTGGGGGGGAAAAAAATAGTATTTCTTTATATGCAGAAGATACTGATTAAAAATAGCAGCATGGCACATTCAAGGACTAAGCCATGCCCTTAAATATCTTTGTACTACTGACATGGAAGTTTTAATGGGAAGAATATTTTTGCACAAACTGAATTATGGCCGAAAACAATGAATCCATCTTGACACTCTGTTACAGTGATTTTGAGAAAAAATACTGGGATTCAATGAAGAAATGTAGATTTTTTTATTGTAGATGTATGATCTAGTCACCATTGTTCTGTTTATAGACAGTATACAGACACATATTTTGATCAGAAAATATGAAATAGTATTAAGTAAATCCAAGACATTTACCCAAAATAATGGTAACCAGTTTGGGTAGAGATGATGGAGTGCTTCATTTGCCTTTCTACAGCCTAATTAGAAAGGGAAAGAGGTGTTTCCTTCCCTCCTACAACCTATGCAAATCTGACTTCTAAAAAAGATACTCAGACAAAAGACTGTGGAGAACTGGAGGATTTAACTCCTAGTGAATATCATAAAGAGACTGGAAATTGTTTGGCTTTATCTGTAAGAAAGGAGAAGACATCACTATTCGTTGTTACAGTCATGTCCAGCCAAACGGATGTATGCATATTAAAATATAAATATTAAAATATATAGAATATATTTTGAGGAATACCTCCTGAATTTGCATTTGGGAAGATAAAGAAAACACTTTGTTTATACTTTGGGTATTGCCCTAACCTTTTGGGTATTTGGAAGTTTTCTGAATATATTGCAGAGATAAGATTTGAGGTTAACTGCTAGAAAGACAAATAAGTGGAACAAAATTCTTATGCAAACCAGCTCTGAGTATTTGATTCAGAAAGGAGGGGGAAGAGTCTATTTTCCCTTTGGGGAAGTAACTGTACTAATATTGATGGCTGTTAGAAACCATGCAGCTGGCTTTTTTGTTGCCTTTCAGCTGTATTGTCACAGATTAGCTAAGGAGACTGTGATCCCTGATCTGTTTTCATCTTCAGTCCCAAAATGTGCCATAGCAGTGTTGGTAATTGTTCTGATTTTCACAATATCGTGATGCTTCATATTAAGTTCCCTGGGTAAAATATTTTTTGAAGAATACTCATTTTTGACAATTTACAGACCTTGTTCCTACAATCATATGATCAAAGGCTGGAAAGGGCCTTTGGAGGTCATCCGGTCAGCCCCAGCACTCACAGCAGGACTAATTTTAACTCCATAGCTCAAGGTATCAATAAGATGTCCTCCCTGCCTTCTCTTTCCACAGATGAAGAAGTGCAGTTCTCTGAGCTGCTGCTCAGATATCACATGCTTCAGCCCCCAACCATCTATGGCCTGACCCTCGACTTGCCCAAGTGAAAGCACAAAGGAAATGAGTGAAAGACTAACTTAACTGCTTTCAGTGTTTCTTAGATGTAAACTGGCTGGGGAAGATTTCTTCATTACATAGATTTTAATTTCAATATACTCGCTCTTTTTCCCTTGGAGATTTCAAAGCTTCCATGAAATGGGAAGCAAGGAGAACAAGCAGTTAGGATGCCTGTTGGGGTGAGATTTCTGCCTGGTACTCTGAACAAAAATACGTGTCCTCGCATTGTCCTCCTTGTGAGTCCATGTGTTGTACCTTTTGCAAATCTTTTGGGTCAAGATCGTTTCATTCTGCCTCAGGAGCATCCAGTACAATGAAGCCATGCTCTGGCAATGCTGATCTTGATGCTGTGGCACCGCTTTCCCTCCTCCTCATCCCCTGCTGCAGGGATTAGAGGTAGAATTAAGTAATGTTCCAGAAATGTGTCCTCTCAGCCACGGTGTCTCCCAGAGCTCTCCTGGCTTCCATGCCACACATTCCAAGCGCCTTAATGTACTCCACAGTCTCAGCATACAATTAATAAAAGTCTACAATTCCTGCTATGAGCAATTACTGAAGCTCTCTGCTCAAAATATGCTCTGTTCAGCTGGAGTACCCCACTCAAAGTTTATTAAGACTTGGCTCTGTTATCATCTGTTTCCCAGCCAGGAACTATGAGAGTTATGACACAGGAGGAAAACTGAAAAACAGAACT
>VZTA01022538.1:68781-90131 GCA_013398855.1 Mohoua ochrocephala | reverse complement strand
ACTAAACTTCCATGGATTCATATGCAGCTTGTTACCCTCATTGCTGAAGCACCAATTTCAGTGAGAGCAAACTTCCCTGACATGATTCATTTTACTAACACCTTTATAGTTAACTTTGGGTATATGTGCTCTATATTATGCTCTGCAATGGGCTGTGGTAGCAATGCAGTTTGATCATTGTAGTTTGATACGGATCATGTTGATCCTGTACAAGCTAATGATAGAGGACGGTGGCTTGGGAAAGCATTAGGAAAGCAGAAGGCAGGTACAGAGAAGTGAAGGCTCTGTGGGTGTGTAACTCAGATGTTTCTGTTGTCACACAGTAGTTTGCTGTTATATACAGAGCTGGCCTCAATGTGCTGCCTTGATCCAGATGAAGTGAGAGCTTCACTGGAGCCTGCCTGCTCATTGTTAGCTTGCGTTCTCGCTCGCTGGAGGTTGTAAGGAACACTGACTCATTGCTTGTTGGCCTCAAATGAAGTGCTAGAGTTCTTTTAAAACTCTGCTTCTGAAAACTTGTATTTGGGTGTTTTCTGAAACCTTACGGCACTCAGTGAAGGAAGAGAGTGCAGAGGTTCCTTTCTCGTGTTTTCCTCTCACAATTAGGGCTCAATTTCTTCAGTTTTTACTTCCCCAGGCAAAGAAAAAAGATTCAAGTGACAAACAGGCAAATTCAAAAACCTGTTTAGAGTCTCCCCTGCTCACTTGACCCCAGGCTTTGTTCTGGCTTGCTGGACAGTCCCTTTGCAGAAGGCTCTTACTCAACTGTGTGACACACTATTTGACACTCTGTAGCTCATCTAAAGATTGATTCCAGCATACTGCATCCCCATATGATTCTAGATATCACATCCCCTTTTCCTGTCCTGTCAGTCTGTACTCCAGCTGTCTATGTATGCTAGCTTCTGGTGCCTCGTTGATGGGGGCTTTTTACAGATTAGCTAAAGGATGTTGCAGTGGCATATGTTGATACAGGTCTTTCTGGAATCTTTCAGAGCCTGACTGGTCAAAGGAAGCTGACTGGTGCAGCTAATACACCAAATAATAAAATACAGAAAATTGGAGCTTCCTTCAAAATACGCATTGAACATCTTTTGGTGTGCGAAATTGCCAAGTAGCAAAAGTGTGTTGAGAATTCATTCACCAGACTTCTGTTTGTCACTATGCACCTGCAGAGCATATTAAGATTCACTTTGCAAGGTGTTGTATTTTCAGGTGAAGACCCTAAATAGGTTTCATTTTCCTACTCCTTGCATCTTTGAGTTTTCACTTATGGATAATCACATTGAAGCACAGTTCACCTCTGCAGTAAAAAAGGATGGTCCTGTCCTTAAAGTGGGGGGTTTTTTGTGACTGTCTCAATTCAGAGGAGGTATCTATGAGACGTGTCACCTCCTCTGCTTGTTCAGGAGAATGTTGTACCGGAGTTATGCATGTTGCTAGTTGGAGAACTTCTCTTGTGAGCCAGGTGCTAGCTAAAACCAAGTTGATATTTATCTCCTATAAGGACTCCAAGCATGTTCTTGGAAACTTCCATTTTAGAAATAGTTCAAAACACAAGTTCTGAATATATATGTTGATTAATTAGTGGTAGCTTTTCACCTTTTGTGTCCAGCAGTTTGATCTAATATAATGTATGTTCTGCCCTGTTATATTTGCTTCAGATTTGGCTTCTTCTGCATAAAAAACAGCAGCAAGAGGAGAAGAAATATACTTGTTCTACTGTTATGTGCAGAATTTGGATTGTAGTGCCCACCTGATGCACATTTATAATATAGCACATCCTGTGTACTTTGGTAACAGTACTTTATTGGAAATTTGTTTTCCTTCTGGTGCAGACCATAAAGGAAACTTCCATCTTTTTTTGCTACTCACACATGTAAAGGATCTTTGGCAATTGAAACTGTGGTTTCAATTAAGGCTCTTCCTGCAAATCAGCTTTTCTTACCAAAACAAATAATTTTCAGAGTAAGTTCCAGGAATCACTCAAAGAGAACAAGGTGTGTCCAGGGTTGTCTGTATCATAGCTTCTTGAGTTAATAATTGGCACATAAGCGTGTGCAAAAACCATCTAGGAAGGTTTACTGAACAAGGCTATTAAGACATATGCTTTGAGACTTTCAAATTTAAGAGTGTTACTAGACAATTTTCCGTGTTTTTCAGTTGTTTATTCCTTTTGAAGAAACAAATGTTTGTAGCAGTTGGCGATGAAGTCAGTTTTAAAGAAACTCAGATATCATTCACAGTGCATAATGCATAGAAATGGGTTGTTCCTTTCAGAATAGGCTATGGAGAAGAACTTCCTGTCCTTGAATATTCAGACCTTAATCACCTTCCTCTTACTGATGATTATGAAAACTTAGCACTTGCTGCTTCTGTCTGGGTTTTGGGTTATTGGAGATGCTGTATGAACGTAGTCAGTAGTGATTTTAGCTGCAACTGGTAGTCAAACCAGAGAGGATGGGTCATATAATGAAGCTTACATGTTAAAGTACTGCAGTTTTTAACAGTTTGGCACTACCCGTGTGATGATGTGAAAAAAGCTGGTATGGTATTGGATTAAGTGCTTAATCAAATTTATTTCATGATACTGTAAAAAATATTTAGTCAAATGGTATTTCTTTATTCATTCATTCATTCAGAATTTAATTTTCATTAATATTTTTGTTTACATTTTTAGAGTTGCTGTGCAAATAGTCTTGCTTGCAAAATTCCTATACAAATAAGATACAAATTCACTGGATAGAACTGTTACTTTTACTTTCTGGCTTGCCACTGAGACAGTGGAAAATCTTATTGTCTTCTAATCCCAGCTGCAGCATTTTGTGTTGCGGATTGAACCTTGGAGAGAATTCTGTCCTCCCTAGGATAATCCAGAGTTTTAGAAATGTGGTCTTAGCCCAAAGCTGGGCACAGCCCCTCTCTATGAACCTGCCTGTCTTAATTTGCCTTCTTTTACCTCTCCTCAGATCGGGTACCACTGTGTAAATGAAAGGGAGTATTGCTTCCTAATTAGGTTCATTGCAAACATTTTCCATGCTTTTTTTTTTGCATATCCTCCACCTAAGACCCAAATATTCTAAAAATCCACTGCTGTAAAAGCAGTAACAGGTTGCTGTTGCATTCTAGAGAACTTTGCAGACCTTGTAGGTAAAGGAAACTGAAAAATCAATATCATTGAAATCTGTGCCCAGCTGGATCTCCAATGTGTTGCTTTAATGCTGGACTTAATATTTCAGTGTATTTTCTTCTGTAACAGATGATACCAATATTAGTCTCAAGTGCTTTGTCACATGTTATTTTCAAGGAGGTATATTCAGATTTTGTTACCAAAGTGGTTGCAGGCCATTATTATATTTCCCTATACAACTGGATACTGTTTGGAAAGGGCTTAGTTATTCATACATGTCCTAATCACTGATACGTAGAAAAACTCTTTCTTAAAGTAGTTTGTTCATAAAACGTCTGAAAAATTAGAAGTGTGCATGGGGGAAAACTCTCATGGGGTAGTTTGGTTTCACCACACACATATTTTCTTGCAATATCTGACCAGTCTGATTTCTGAACTACAAAATGGACAGTAAACTTGGGGGTGTATTTTAAAGACATGATCTTCTAATTCTGAATACACAGTAAGAAGTATGTCTGCCATGAACTCTTTTTCTTACTCTTTTGATTTGATACCAAATTAAAAATCTTATATAATGGTCTCCTGATATAGTGTCTGCCAATGGTCCTGCATTTTTCAGGTTTGATAATGGATGAATTGTTTGTCTATTTCATGGAATTTTCTGGTAATACTTTGTCAAAATTAGTATTCCGTACTGGCTGAAAGTGCTAATGTCATAGAGAAAGTGGTGGCTATTCTGGTCATGATAAACACCTGAAATATCAAGCTGACTTATTTTTTCCAGCATATTGCAGATGATGTTGGTGATACTATTCTACCCTGAATGTAAATGTTAGGAAATGCTACGTAAGTTCTTCAAGCAGTTACAAGATTTGAATCTTTAATTTTTTTTTTCCCACTCATGATGTGATTTGACATTGTGAGGCTTACTAGGTAATACAAAAATTCAGTAGTTTATGCAGTAAGTAGTTGTTTTTACTTAGCTGACAAGACTTTGCATTGCAGAAATGTGTTAATGGCTGATTTTGAAAAGTATTTGTGGTATTCCAAGCATATTTTCTTACAGCTTTCCCCTTGTGGAATGGCAGGCTAATTTGATGTAAGTAACTGTGAGTACCTAACCATTGCTGAATTTCTGTTGTGGGAAGAACCATGCGAAATAAATTACTTTGTTTTCCTTCCTTGCATAATTTTCATTCTTTGTCTTTTATCTGTAGTTAAATATGGTTTTTTAAAGACATGAGTAGAGTCATGAGGTCATAAGATACTTTGAGAGTTGCAGACAGAGTTAAATTCTATTTAACTGTATTACATAGGAATTACCTGTATTAATAAATAAAATTTAACTGTATTACATAGTTTTAGAAAACAGATAATCGTACATCCTGCTTAAGAGCTCCATTTCCTCTGATTCAAGGAGAGTAAGTTAAAGTAGAAGCAAAAGTATTACTAAACTCAAAAGTGAAGGTTGCTGCTTCAGTGTTGGGCATTTACAGCTCCAAGGGACTGCAGTTTTTATATTTCATGAAGTATTTTTTGATAGGGAACACCCCAAACTACATGTAGTAGAATACAAAATAAGTTGCTTTTCAATTTTACTCTAGTTTGTTTGCTTTTAAATTGTCCACGTGAGCTTAGCAAAACTAATAATGACTTTCTCAGGATATCTGCAGCACTAGAAGAAAAATAACTCTTATTAATACAAAGAATGCGTCATAGTCTGCATTTTCCTTACATCTTTTTTATCTGCTATCTAAAAGTTGTAAATAATGCTGCCAATCTGATTTCAGAAGGCTGATGGTATCTGTGCAGGCTTATTGATGTTTGCTGTAGAATCACTTTCTGTTCTCCTCCTTGTAGAAAGAAACAACTGGATACTATAACCTCTGCTCATTTTCAGTGGTATCTACTGCCATTGTGATGTAATGTTAGAAGTTGTCGTAAATTAGCACGTTCCTGATTAGCATGAATTCAATAAATGTTCTTTACTTCAAAAGAATGCTTGGGACACGTGCTACTACTTGCATTGTTTATATATGGTACTGTAGAAACTTAACATTTGCAAGAAAAATGTAAGATGATGGTTTGATAAGATTACTCAGAAATAATTAGGTGGGTGTGTAGGCTGCTAAATGTATTTGATTTTAATCTCTAATTAAAAAGTTGGATTTTTTAATTGTTTTTGTGATGCAATAGTTTTTACTTCATTATGCTTTTTGTAAATAGGGGCCAGATTCAGCCTCTTCATTGTGCCTAAGTACAGAATAAATGTTTTCAAATGAACCCCAAAGCCAGTGACAGACTATCTCTATAGTCCTCCTCCTGGAGGATTATTCTCAGAGCAAACACATGTATGTGCTCTTGTATACCTTGAACCAGGAATGAAAATGATGGCTAAGCTTGAATGACTATCTCTATGCATTCTTTTGGCTGATGGGAGATATAATTATGTTGTGGGATCTGGCACTGCCAGAAGCTTAATGTTTTCACGTTGCTGCTGTCTGATTCTGAGGTCTCTTGTATGAGGATTGGAATTGGTTGATATTACAGCAAAGGTATCTCTCTGTGGATCTACAGGTGTGAATTTAAGCCTTGCTCTGGTCCACTGCTCCAGTGTTCACTTAACTCTGCTGCAGGGACAAACTACTTGGTCACTTGGGCTGTGGAATCAGAGACAACCAGATGCATTAGCCAGAGAGAACTGCATCAGTTCTTGGATAAGGAAGTTACTGTGTTAAAGCACACTAGACCAGTTGTGTCTCTCACTTCGGGAAAACCATGACTTGCTCGTGGTTTGGGACCCCAGGGTTCTCCTGGTGGCTGCAGTTGGGGCATCCACTGGGAAGTCTCGTGCTGTGTTAAAGAAGCTGCGGCACGATGTATGGAACTGCACGGTCCTGAATTGTGTAACTCCCTAGAGTTACTTTTCTAGGTAACTCCTTTTAACACCAGTGTTTAGTAAACAATTGGTCGAAAAGATAAACATTACTTACTTTTTTATTGAAAGCTTATCCTGCTGCACAGACTTTTCTGTATAGTGTAGTATTTTGAATGGCAAATAAAGCCTGACCTATTGACACAATTTCCCAAGATTATTTTGTTAGTTTACAAGTTTTCGTTGTATTAATAGGGATGGGGAAAGGAAACAAAAATAAGTTATGCTTTTCCACCTGTCAGCACGGCTGTTTCAGCTTAACTTAGAGGGGGTAAGGTGGGGTGGATTTTAGGGGTTTTTATGCTTTAGGATTTTTGTCATTGCCATCTAAATCAATCTGCACTAACTGGAGGAGTGATGTCTGGCAACAGTAGAGCTGCCAGAGCTTTTCTGTCTCTCATTTTTCTGAAGTGTATCTAGCATGTAAACAGCTCTCATATCCAGTGGGCAAAATTAATTAACAGAAATTTCTCTGTATAACTTATAAAAAGTGAGACGGTAAACAGAGAGGGATTCTATTTGTCCTATAGATTTTGGGGTTAGGTTTTAAGTGGACAGATTTAGATTAATAAATTGGAACCCCACTTACAAAATGAGAATGACATTGAGGAGATAGTTCAGCCTTTTCTGGATGCTTTGATAGAAGAAAAAGGTGTGGAAAAGACAAGGAAAGTGCTAGTAATGGCATGGACTGACACTGACTAGAGTTCTGTCAGTGCAGACAGAATACACTGCAAGAATCTTAGGGGTGTTTGTAGAAGACTTTTGCATTCAGTAATGTTACCATCACAGCACCTTTGTATATACAGCGTGTGAGAACTGCCTGTTTTGAGCCTATACATTTTACGTGGTTTGCAAGATCACAGAATCACAGCATTGTTTAGGGTGGAAAAGGCCTACACGCTCACTGAGTTCAAGCTTTACCAAGAGTCCCCTTGTCAACTAGACCATGGCACTAAGTGTCACATCCAGTCGTTTCTTGAACGCTTCCAGGGATGGTGATTCCACCACCTCCCTGGGCAGCCGATTCCAATGCTTAACAACCCCTTCCGTGAATAAATTCTTCCTGATGTCTAACCTGACCCTCCCTGATGCAGTTTGAGGCCATTTCCTCTTGTCCTGTCCCCGTGATACAGATTAAACTTCATTGAAACAGTTTTCAATACACTTTGGTCCTGTCAGTTCTCCCGTTCGGTCTAGAATATCTTCTAAATCATAGGTGCTAGACTCAGTTATGTAGAGCAGAGTTGGAAGTGGGCTTTCACCTACAGCAGTAGATATTAGTGAAACATCTGCTTTGCTGGTGAAACAAAAAGATAATGCTTGTGTTAAGTAGGTGCGTCCATTCCTTTCATTTTGTGTGAACTGCATCTGAAAATGTTTGTGGTGGTTCTAAATGTATTTGTGATCCTGTGTTTAAATAAAGGAAAACACTTTCTTACCCAATAGATAAACAATCTTTTTATTTAATGAATTCTGTTTGATCTATTAGAGCATAATTGGTTTGAGGATAAAGTCTTTGAGGGAAGATTAATATATATTTAGATCGTTGCAAAATTGTCTTCGTTCCCTTACGTTATACATAGCTTGAAAAATGAAATTGCAGAAATAGCTGAAAGCTTTTACTTTAAAAACCTCAAAACTTTCCTTTGAAGCCTAAAGTAGAGATTATATTGCATGCTAAAAGATACTTTGGTCACAAAGGTCATACTTTTGACGAGGTGACTGTGCTGAAAACATGATTCTGTTTGCTGGAAACAGTTTTGAAGCCACAGAAGATGAGTAGGAAGAGGAATGAGCTGATCTACACATATTCATCTCATATCTGACTTGACTTTTTTTCCAGTGTTTGTTATTTAATTGGGTGTATTTTTACTACACTGTGTTGCAAGAGCAACCGTGATATAATTCATAAGAATGTCTGTAACAAGAAATACCATTTCCTAGAGGCATTGTTTATTTTCATGTCTTCGAGGATTTTTTGTGGGTTTTGGGACATTAGCAATTAGTATAAACCTAAAGTAAAACTCAGTTAAAAACAATAATGTGTAACTAGAGTAGGTAAGATTTTTTTTTCCTCTCTGCATGTACAGAAATGTCTGAATATTACCATTTTTCAGTTTTCTTAGGAGTATATTTGTCCTTTGTTCTGTGATTTTCTGAGAATTTTCCAGGATGAACTTTTGGATGATTTCATTAACTGTAGATTCCAGGTGACTGGAATCCTTAGAGATGTATTATGCTCAAATACCTTTAGTAATTAAAAAAATTAATTTATCAAGAGCATTTCAGAAAGTGAGAAAAAGCCTTCTTTTGAAAAGTTCGTTTAAACAGGAGTTCTGTAATGAATGTGATCTAAGCCTTTTTTAAAAGAGCATTTTTTCCACAAAAGCATTTCACATTGGGTGGTTGTAGACAGTCCAGTAGGAAAATAGTGGAATTATGTGACTCCCTAGGAAGATTTGTTTCGCTATTCTTCCTCTTATGCTATTAGTTTAAAACAAATAAAATCACTAAAGATGCTGTTATTTGAAAAGAGGTGTTCTTAATTGTTGCAAGTACTGTTCTGGGGCACTCTTGCTGTTATCATATCAATTTCTATGTAAGTCTGTTTGAAAGTGACCTCATCTACTTTGTGCATTTCAGTCCAACTGTTTAAAATTTGATCACCTCACCCTGACGTGTTTATCTAGAGCGGAGGGCAGCTTTTCAGTGAACGCATGCAATAAAACCGGGGACTTGGTAGTACAGATACATTTTGGACAGGACAAGCGCATGGCTTCTGTCTTCTTTTCTCTTTAGTTGCAGTTATACTGGCAAAGAATATGTTAGCAGAAGTGACCGCGGGGAACTGAGGATACACTTTGAGTTCACTGTTCAAATTGTACAGGAAACTACCACAGTTTCTCAAGGCAGACAGATACATTGTTTTTTAAACCAGTTCTTTGGTAGTCATTTCCCTAAAGGTGGGCTCACGATGTAATTGTAACAATAGGATTGTGTGGACGCTGAAGAAGAGCTGTCCTGCTGTTAAATTGTGTCGATGTGAAAATTCTGAGCATTTGAAGAGAAGCATTATCATCTATCATCTTGAGATGCCTAACATTGCATTTAGACATTAGGAGTAATTCTTCTAGAAATAATATGTTCTTATGTAAAGTTCCGTATAAAGGCAACCGCTGAAGAATCAATGTAGAGTAATAGGAAATGCAATAATTCAAATGTTGGTACTTTCGTAGAGATTAGCTTCTGAAAATGCATATGACTTTGAAGGTGAAGACAGCAGATGTGTTAAGAAAGAATATTGTTGGAGAGTCCACGTAAAACATCTGCATCAATAAAAATGCTTTTCCATTCATGATTCTGAAGCATCCTTAAGAAAGGACAGTCTACATTACCGTGGGTGTTGGGGGGGGGGTTTTGGGCTTGACCTTACAAGGGATTTAATGACCTTTCTATGAGCTCAGACTAAGTGAGAGTCCCAGCAGGTCACGGTGTCCTGTAAGCTTAATTTTTAGATCAAGTGGCAATGTCCTTCTGGAATCCGGACCTCAGCTGCACTATAGTAGTTGAAAAGCGTGTACAGCCTGGATGAGAGAGAACCAAAGCAAGCACTGCCGAGGCTGTTAGTCACACCTGCTTGATGTCATTTACGTGCTTCATCAAGCATGGAACCATATCAAGCCCATAGCTGTGTAACATTGCTTTAAAATTCTACTGCTTCATTTGGGGAAGAAGAGATGGATATTCCTTTGCTTGCTGATTGGAGCTTGTTTTGTGAATGAGGAGGATTTGAACAGGGTTTTTTTTTTTTGGTTTGGGTTTGGTTTGTTTCTTGGGGTTTTTTTTTAATATGGCCATTTTGAATGTAGGGGCTCCTAGAGGAATGCTTGATAACTAAAACCAAGTAACAGATAACACTAAAGACTACTTTGGGGTAACCAATAGGCATGATCATAGAGTTTTTGGACCTAGGTGTGCTGTGGTCTGTTTACACCTCAAGCAAAGTAATAAGAATTTTCTGTTTGTTTTGTCTCTAGTCATGGAAAACACTGAGTCTGAACTAGTGCCAGCTTCTAGAATTCCGTACAGCACTCCTTAAATCTCTGAGTTGCACATCTGTCTCTGTCCCACACTTGCAGCATAGCAGGTCTACGCTGCCCTTTTTTGAGGCTTAATTGGGAATATCAGTCTAACCATGACGTTTTCACCTGATAAGCAGCTGAATATAGGGGCTGCACAGGACTACTCACATCCATAAACATACAGTCCAGGAGCACTTGGAAGTAATGCGTATTTTCCTTAGAAAAATAAGAAGGTCAATAATGTTACTGATAAAAATGCGGATTAACGTTGTTTTTAATTAAAACTTGAATATTTTTCCACAGAAACAATTGTTTTTATCAAATATTTTATTTATCTTTTATCTTAGTATGGGTTTATGTAAAGTGGCACAACATTCCCATGCTCAAATTGGCTGTCTTAAAAACAATTTTTTTATCATGCAGACATTTTATTGGTTTTCAGTTTGTTTGTTTTTTATTCAAAGACTTGCTATAACATGTGTATGCAACAGTATATCCGTATGTAGTATCATGTCTGTAGCATCTGGCTTTCTGACTTTGTGAGTATGTCGATAACAATATCAATAGGAGTAATATCTCCACTGACTTTTGGTTAGTGCTGAACAAATGTTTTAGCAAAAGCTTATTTGAAAAAAGGTTGCCTTCAGGACTATGGTCTTTGGGTTGAATTCAGAAAATGGTTTACATTCTCATCTCTTTCTTCTTAAAAGAGGTGGGAAAAAGTAATAAAAGCCAAGTAAGCCTTTCACAATAAAGTATTTCAGAATTCATACAATTTTTTTGAAACTATTAAGATGAAAATGTTTTTAATTCATATGTGAAGCTGAATAATCAGGTATTATTGCATGTATTTAGGATTTCTCACAAGTAGGAGATTAGTCACAGGCAGATTTGCAGGAGCATGGTTTATCTACAGTTATTTGAGCTTGCAGCTTTTTTTCTAGTTAGAAATCTCTAAATATCTTAATGATTAAACATTTATGAGTAAATCTCCTGTGAAAGTCAAAACCACTAGGCTTTAGAAAGTGTACTGTAGGTGGAGTTGTGCAAGTTTCCTTGTGGAGCTCTGCCAGTACATGGGAATCTGAATGTGAAAAGTCCTCTTTATTCAGATACTGGACTCCTCAAAAGCAGGCTTTTGGTGTGGCAAATGAAAATGAGTTTTCAGAACTTGTTTCTCTTTAAAAACAAAACTTGTTTCAAAGCTAGTGTCTCACAGAGAAAATCCAGTGAGCTTAACTCTGTGTTGCCTGGCATTTCTGTACTTGAGAAACTGTTCTCCAATGAGGCGGTAGCATTTTTCACTGTCATGTTCAACGATTTTCAGATTTTTTTGTATCTTTTCTTTTTAAGATGTTTTCTTAAGTATACAGCTGAGGAGACCAATAACAAAAAGATAAATCCACAGATGATGAAAGGATTTTCCTGAGCTTAGTAGTTAACATAATAGTCTGAAAAGAAAAGAATTTACAAGTACTTGTTCAAGTGCGCTATGTAGAGAGTGAATAAAATAAACAGCAAGATGTGTTGTGATAGGAACTCAGATGATCAAAGGGTGGTACTGAATAGGAATAGTTATTCTTTCAGATAAAATAAGGAAGTAATTCCTTTGTGAGTTTTTGTGATCATTTCTGTTGGAAAACTTTGTATGCATTACTTGGAAATTCAATGAAGAGAAAAGCAATACAGCCTAGATAATAGTGTCAGCTTTGAGCACGAGGTGGCATGTGGACATAGCTTGAGCTACTTCTCCAAATCATTTGAATGGAAATATTGGATTAGTTAACCTTGTGTCAGGTCTGTTAGTTAAATAAACCCTCCAACTGTTTCTGACTGAAGGATGCATAGTTGTGACTGAAAGATGCTGCTGCTTTTCATTAGAATTTTGTCAAACATACCCTGCTAACATAATGATTTTAAAATAAAATGGTTTATTCGTTGGAAAAGGATAACAAGCAGAAAATTCACAGCCTTTTCTTTTCACAGGGTGCTTCAGCCCAGTAGGAAATCCTCTTAGTCGAACACTATTGGGTAGACTACAGACGGTAAGGAATTCTCTTTTTGCATTTTTTTTAAGTTGATGTTTAACTATAAAATGTCATTATTCACAAGTTCTCATTGTAGAGAGGTGTTTTTTTTATCCTGTCTTTATTCAAAAAAGAGGTATCTTCAAACCAATTGTCTACACGGCCAAATTAGCTATTGCTGTGACCAGCTGGTAGTGGGATCAGATATCTGCAAATCAAAAGCTTTATATTTTTTCATGATTTACTTTTTGTTGTTTAGAAATAAATAAGATAAAATCACACTCCTGTGTTTTTTATTTTTTTCTAAGAAAACAGGCATTGATAAGTAGCTGAGAGAAAAGCTAAGACAATAACTTGGAATTAAATTCTCTTTGCAGCACCATGTTTTCATTGTTTACTCATACTTGTAACAAGTGAAATCACAGCTATCCTCTGTTTACTTAATTGCTTATCTATTAAATATTGATTGTAAACTTCTACTAATTATATTTGTTCTTTTCTTTGTTTCTGGTTTCCTGATCACCGTAATAAAAATCCAACAGAATCTGTAAATGCCATTAATTGCAACTATACATTTGATGAACCTGTATTAAACACAAAATGTGTGGAGAAACTAGTGAAGAAAGAGCGAGTGGTGCTTCTGAATACTGAATGCATTCGTGTGTCTAGGAAGCTGGGCCTGTTGTACTGGAGATGTTAATCCTCCTGCATCCATGGACAGAATGCCATGGTTTAATATTCCGTTGTAATTGCATTTATTTTAAGTTTTGAGAGAAGTCTTATAAATGGACATAAATTAACTTGGGTAATTTATGTTTGTTTTACAGTTAATTTGGAGTTTTGTTTGGATTGCTTTAGGATTTTTTTGGACCTACCTTTTTTAACAGAATCTGTTAAGACAGTCGTGGAAAGCTTGTAAGGTACATAGGATTCACCAAGAAATTTTGAAAGCATGGTTTTACATTGCAGTTGTGTTAGTTGCTAAATGATTTCTGTTTTCATGTTTTCAAATTTTTAGCCATCAATATGTAATTTTTTAGGGAAAAATATAAATTGTTCAACCAGTACTATAGTGCTCTCCACCACAGCAAGCTTGATAAACATTTGCAGGATCAACTGTTTTCTGAAGTGCTAGGTAGCAGCTAATTTAAAATAGTTTTTTCTGAGAGGGCTAAATTAAGGTTTTGAATATATTTGTTACTTCTTCTATTATAAATGCATTAATACATATAAGTGCAGATCGGTCGAGTAATTAGTATCAAAACCTAGCATATTTAGAAATGGCAAAATAGTGGAAGAGGTTTTGAATCATTTCAGGAGTTGGAGTATTTCACATGCTTCTGAATTGATCTCTTTCCCTTTTTTCTTTTCTCTTTTTTTTTCTTTTATCCTTGTAGGTTTTACTGCAGCAGCTGTGTTTGCATTTCTGATTTCTGTTTGTACATTGCAGGTTTCAATAAAGTGCAGCCTGGTGCAGTTTTGGTCCTTTCTTCCTCTAGGCACATTATAGATTCCCATGCTTATTAAATATTGAAGGATTGTAATCTGATCAGGACTGTATTCATCTGAAGCCTAAGGAAGTAGCTTTACAGTGTCTACAGATAGATTAATTATGACTGAAGAAGAGTATATCATTCTTGCCAATTGATACTTTTAGCATAATTGTAAATTAGCTATTAGTACTAATATTTGTACTTCTCTTTCTCGTAGACTAAATTTGTAGTTAGGTGTCCTGAGCTAGCACCTGCATTGGACCAGAGAACGAGAACAAAATTCAAAAGTGCTAACAGTATTCAGCTGTTTTCTTCTAAGTCTCATCTTATTTAGCATTTAATTTAAAACTTCACTTACTGGAATAAAGAGATTGCATGGCATTCTTAGGGGATGAGACAATTAAGTAAATTTCTAGCCCATAGGTTCCTAAGGAAAAAGGAAAACAATGGAACAACAGTAAAATCTCAGATTTATTCTGTAGAATTTTAAAATGTTTTAAATATTACTTTTAAGCCAACCAAGGGTTTTCAATCAAGCTCTGTAAGTTAATTTCTTAGTTTTTCTCCCTAAATAAAACCAAACCAAGAAACCACCATAAACCAAAAGCTGCAACAAAACAAACCCCCAAAAGGTAATGGTCTCAGAATGTTGGCTATTAGACACTGAGGCACAGATTTACTAGACAGACAGGAGAAGCTGTAACACACGTTTCTTGTGTCTTTTCTGGAGTGTTTGCATAAGTGATATTCTCAGTTTCTCTTCCATTCTGGCAGATAGCAGGTATGAGGAGGTGGAGTGGAGGGAAGCAGTGCAGGAAATAGATGTTTGTCCTTCTTCATGTCCCTGAGTCTGTCACTAATGGGAAAAGGAGGGAGGGTGGGCTTTGGCCCTGTGTGCATACACACTGGGGTTCACCCCAGTACGTGTAGGGTCTGCCTAAAATTAATCTTGGAAAAGCTTTTTTTCCAAGTGTTGTTATTAAGAGTTAATGACTAATAAGAAGTGGGACTTAATCTGTATGTTTATTCTGTTACAATGAAGAATATCTTTACATATAAGGAAGAAGCATATGAAACTAAATGAATCATTAGATTTTACATTTTTGCGTATTTCCTTCTTTACGTTTTGATACGGTGGTAATTGAAATATATTGGTTCAGTAGTAGAAAGGAAATGCTGAGATTTTTACAGAAAAGGCAGGAAAAAGATATCACTTGTTCCTAGTCAGTGCTCCTTCTCCTGAGGGAATGCGTGCTATCTAATGCCCAAATCCTGTTGGCCACTATACATCTGCATCAAAAAAGCAAAACCTCCATTTGAGCAATCACTGAAACTGACCCATTAAAAAGAAGCCTTAAACAGTGTAATTAGGGCTATTGTCAGGAATCGATAAAACTTGACACAACAATGTATCAGGTTACTCTCGCTTGCAATGTTCTCTTTTGTATCAGCGTCTTGAAACATTTCTGTTTGGTTTGGAGTTAGAAATGTCAAGAGTATCTAAGTGGGTTAGTCATGGATAACCAGTGTGATGCTCCATGGTCTAGAACTCTGCATCAACTGATGGATCTATTTATCTTCCTCTGAGGATGTTTCTTAATGCTGAAAGCTCCTGAGAGCTTTGTTCAACCACAATCAGTGTGACATGGCACACTTTCTCAGCAAGCATTTTGTTTCTCACTGATGGTCTGCCTCCCAAAAAGACCAACTCCTCGGAACATAGCTATAGCCCCACATCTGTTCCAGTGCAAGAAAAGGATTTCATGCCGTCCTGCATGAAAATAAGGAGACATTAATATTGTATTAAGAATGATGTATTTATACCATTCAGGATGCCTGTTGCTTTTTTGAAATCCTGAAAATGTGCCTTAATCTTGTGACACAGCATTTAAAATATGATGTTTCTAAGCCGAAAGGCCGGTAGTTTTTATTGTGTGTTTCTGGTGGTGTAACTGGTAGCTGACACTATTTGAGGAATGGCACGGCACTGTTGGAGGAATGGCATGGCACTACTTGAGCAATGGCATGGCACTACTTGAGCAATGGCATGGCACACCAGAGGCTGCTCTGCTGCCTTGCAGTAGCCGTGTTTGTGGTAGGCAGCCGTGGCAATTGCCCCGCACAGCTGGAGGTAGAGGTGTGTGCGGCCCGTGACGTACTCAGAGCACCTCTTTAAGAGGCACCTCTTTGGATTGTTGTTGCCTTAAAAGTTTAAGGCAGTGTCTGAGAACATTCAGCGTAGTCTCGGGGTGACTCACAGATTTTTAGCTTGTTATTTCCACACAGCTTGCTCTCTTCAAGCTGTTCTCGAGTGTTTGAGAGCCACATAAATACTTTATTAAAAAAAGAGAGAGAGACAGACAGATTGAGACATAATAATGGGGCAATATGAGTACCTGAACTAGATACCTAAATAATACTGCTAATAATTCTGATGAATCATTTTTGAGCAACAGGAGGCACTCCCATCCCACAGGCTAAGCACATTGCCTGCACAGTTCTCTTAACCTTGAGAATAGAAAATGAGAATTAGCTGAAACCTGTACAGCAGTGCTGCCTACCAATAGACCACTGAACAAGCTGTGTACTCTGAACTGCAGCTCCACCAGTCTTTGTTCAAAATTTATTTATCAAATCAGGCAGTTACACTTTTTTTCTTCCTTCTGTGCATGTACATAATTATTCAGAACTCTTTAGGTGGTAGGCTTAGATGTTCTGGTGGATGATAAGAACTGAGTGCAACTGTTCACGTTTATACTGAATTCATCTGTAACTGCTGTGTGTGTCTGTAACTACTGGGGCAGTACCAAAACAATCTGGAGACTGGATGGAGTTCAGGATAGTCAGTGATTTCTTTCCCATGTGAGGTAAGCCCAGCTAAATTATGAAAAGAGCACTGAGGGCAAGAATCCCTGTTCTCAAGAATGGCATTTATTCTGCTGAGGATTTGCAAGGATTTTCTCTGTAATTTGTAATGATGTTCCCAGGACCACCATAATAAAAATTAAAAAACCCCCAAACATTGAAAATAAAAAGAACAATACATTTTAGATACATTTTTTAAAAGCAGAAGGAGATAAAGAAGTTCATGCAAAAGATAGATAAAGGAGTGGCTGTAAAATATGAAAAAGATTAAGTATGTTGGATTAAAATTTTCAAATTTAAATGATTATAATGCAATATATCTGTTAGAGGTGGAAACGTTTACTTCACAAAGCACACGTTTGACTCTTCTAATATATTTTAATTGCTGTGTAATGTTTCTATTCTGTATGGTAGCGTGTATCCTTTGATGCACACAAAATCGAGGGGAAACTGCTTTCCCCTTTGTGAAGAGAGACCATTGAAAAACAATTAAGTAACACCGGCAAAGGACTTCCAGCTCTTCCTTTTTTGTTTCCTAGTTTGTCATTCCTCTGCTAATTTTCAAAATTTTTCTATTCTAAATCTTCTTTCAGTTTAAGCATTCTATTATTTTACAGAAATCAACTTTTTTTAAGGTACAGGCTTGTCTTGATTATTGCATTATATACCTACTATTCTTTTGAATTCATTGAAAGTCTGAAGAGCAGGTGGTAAGGATAGAACAATTAGAATCAAATGGAAAGTATTGGTTATTAAGACCAACCTGAAATTCTCCATTATATGGGAGTGACATCTTTTGCATACTGGTTCAGAGGTAAAGTTCACTACAACAACTTCTTAAATATCCGCTGTAGTGTTTGCAATGCAAACAAGCTTGGACTGCATAGTCATCAGTCCAGTTGTGTCTTTAATGCGGCGTACATACTTGAAAAATTTAATATCTTCTTCTAAACGTCTACCAGCCGATAGCCAATATTACTCAGTGTTGCTTAACATCACTTCTGCTTTTTCTTTTTTATAAAAAGCATTTTGTTGCAGATAATTCCTACTGTCTTACAGGAGAAATGAAAAACAGTCATAATTTAGCGAAATGCTTCATATTAAAATTTAAAATAATTTATTCTTCTAGAATGATGACAGCCTGACTGCGTTGGGAGCGGGAGGAGGAAACAGTTGTCCACCCGAGCAAGAGACAGTAAGTATTATGTAATTTTTTGCAATATCTTCTGTACCTGTTATGCTGTATCTGCTTTAGAAAGCATGCCCTTTTTTTAGCATGATCTCAAGGACATTATTTTTCCTACTGTAGATTTTGTAATTCTTACAAAGATGTTCATGACTGGATGACTGCATTACTTCTGGGTTTATATAAATCTTGAAAAACAATTTCGTAAAATTTTGTTGAATGTAGACTTTTTTATTTTTTGCCTGGACTTGAACCCAAATAGAACTTGACAAATTTTTGAATGTCACACCAGAAGCAAGTCCATTGCTTTAGGTGTAATTGTGAATGGTTTACATTCTTTGGCTCTGAGGTGCATTTCCTATATCCTGTTATGGTCGTTTTTCTGATCATATGTCAGCAGGTAATATAATGGCAATTTCAGCATTTTATTGAAATTGTCAGGCTTACTAAACCAGTTGTATTACAGGACACATTGGTATATTAATTTCTTGTTTCGGAGAGACAGGCAGTGGGACTTGTTTAAATGGTTTGAACTATTTGTAGCGGTTTCCATGTGACTGAATTTTTGTAATTTTTTCCAAAAAGCACAACATTTGCACCAGAAGTGTCTTACAGAAGATGCTGCAAAACAAAGTGGTTGTTGCTCTGCCTTTCATTGTTTTTCATGCTGCCAAGTAATTAGTGTTGCATTCCTACATTCCTTTTTGGGTTTGGGGTTTTTTTACCTTAAGTGACCTCACGGTTTTCATGAGGTTGTCACTTAACTGAAGTGGGCACTTTAAGAGCACCTCGTACTGGACATGGTCGTGGTGCTCATTAGTGTGGTTTAGTTTGGTTCTGTTCTGCAGTTCATATTCTGTACTGCCAACATTACCTGTAATTACTGTTAGCTTTCCTAATGCAGGGAGGAGAGTTATGATAAAGGACATTTCATTGTTTAGCTTCTTTATGTAAATTCAGGACTCCTGAGTGCATATTTAGGTAAATTTCCTGTCTACTGAAAACTGTGCTGATACTAATTCTTTGGTGCTGACCAGCTCACAAATTGCCACGTAAAATTTGCTATGGTAGAATCATTTCCATCTTTTCCCATTCGTAACTGATTTAATCTGTTTAATTGGCGACATGGAATTATGAAAATACAAGTGACATTGGCTATATTTTTACACACGCAACTCGCAGGTCATCTTGCTCAATGCAGAAATACAAATACAAAAATCACTGTGGAATTCAGCAGTCTTAAAATTTAAATGCACACATGAGTGATAAAAAAGAAGGATTTTTTCTATCCCTATCATCATAACTTTGCTGGCTCCTTCAATCCTGTTAACCTTCCTATTGCTCCTAATGATCCCCATTTCTGACCTCTACTTAAAATTTTGTAGAGAAATATGAGGTGAAGATTGTAGGTAGAGAAGCAGCATTCTGTGTGTAAAATAGGTCATAATTTTGCTCTTCACTTATGATGAGGGAAGTGAGCAATTCCCTTATTCTTTCAGTTTATTTGTTTTCCTTTCATGCTTTTGTGCTCAGAGGTCACTAGGACGGGTTTTTGTTCATAGGGCATAGGAAATAAATAAGAAATTGTACTCGATATTTTCATATTCAGGGTAGAAAGCAGGCTTCTAGTAGTTTATTATATGTAGGATGCATGGCGCTGATGACTTTTAGTACTCTTTTTCATAAAAGTATAGCTGCACTGTATTTCACTGTCAAATAGATTTATTACGTGAAATGGAATATAAATGGATTTTTGCAGGAATTTATAAAATTGTATCTCCAAATGCTAATTTCTAAGCAAAACAAAACAAAAAAAAAAAAAGAAAGAAAAAAGGAAAAATGGAGTGATCAAAGCAAAACTTTTCTATGTCTTTTTGTATTAAATTTTTCCTTGGATAAAGCTGTCATACTGTTGAAGTATTTATTCAAACACATATGCTTCATGAGCACACAGAGAATGGGAGCTGAAGGTGGTGTAACAATTCTGAGAAAGTGACTGTATGAAGTTTTTTTTTTCCCTTTTGCTTCACAAGCAAATTGCTTATAAAACTAACAGCTGCTGTTTTGAAGCTAATCTTAGTGAATTGAATGTTCTTAACCATTTCTGCAATCCCACAGTCCTTTATCTTGCCTCTCCTGCTGCTTTCCCACCACCCCTGATCCCATTAGCAAAACTTGAGGCAGCCTCAGCTTTTACCAAAGTGCAGCTTTGGTTTCAGCTGCTTTTCTGCAAGAGGAAGTGAATGTTGCGCTTTTTTCTCTGTGGCATGGTTGTGATAAAGCTGTGGTGCTCTTATCTCTCTTTTAGGTAGTGGCTCTTTATGACTACACAGCGCATCGATCAGATGAGCTAACCATCCATCGCAGTGACATTATCCAAGTGTTATACAAAGATAATGATAACTGGTGGTTTGGCAGCCTAGCAAATGGACAGCAAGGCTATTTTCCAGCTAATTATGTGGCTGGTGAAAGTAAGTTTACTGCTGTCTTCCTGGTATACCGGTGTGGGTTTAACTGATGCTCCAAGATTTTACCATGCTGTTCTGCTTATTGTTCTGAAGATAGGAATTTATGTAGTACACACGTGGCATAATGATGACTTATTGTGGTGCAAAAATTGTATAAAGTTAGCTAACTATTGCTCTTGGTTAAACATTCTAGCCTGTGGAATAAGTCAGCTTATTACTGGCTTAATTGTCTGTCAGCTGGCTTGATCCCTTGTCTCTTCTACCACAGAGCCACCTAATTCAGGCCCAGCTTGGCAATGTTTTAGGACACATCAGGGCATTTCGCAAACATCTTGGTTTTTTCTTAGGCAATTTCCATTAGATCTAGCTTTTGTACAAACTCTTAACTTTCCCCCTGCTCCAATGGAGAATGTTCAGTTCCCAAATAATTGGATTTCAGTATGAAGTTTTAAAAGAATGGTAATGGTTAAATCTCACGTCTGAGCATTGAACTTGCTACCAGGTCCTTTTCATTAAAACGGTTTTGATTAAACTGATACAGACAAACCTAGATGAATCTGAACAAATAATATAGGAAGAATCCTACTTAGTCCACTGCTGTAGAGATGCTCAGGGTGCTGGCAGTTGTAAATATTCAGCTTGTGGACACAGCATGTGGTTGCATAGTACAAGAAATTATTTGCTTTCCTAAACTATCAAACTATCAGTTATACTGGTATTTAGAAATCTTTTAACCCAAAATTTCTCAAGATGGTTTCCCCCATTTTTTAGTTCCTCCCTATGTCTTTAAAGTGAAATCTAGTATTTAAGCCTCTTTCCTAAAAAACACTTGCACATGACACTGTGCTCACTTGATGAGGTTAATTAAAGTGAGATTTATTATGCCCTTCCCTTTTGCCCCCTCCCTGTACATCCATTGCATTTTCCCCTGCCTTTCGTCCTTGCAATATGACCCAGAGAGAAGTCTGTAGGAAGAGTCTTCAGTGAAGGCCTTAAAAAAAATGTTCTGAAAAACAAACGACAAAAAAAACTGTACAAAATTTTTGAGGCAGTTGTCCAACTGTGAAAAAAAATCTCTGGTAAATAATTTGCTGTTTCGGTTGGCGATCATCTTATTATTGAATCAAAAGAAATGTGTATGATATATTTGTTAAGTATCAG
>VZTA01022538.1:10055-68694 GCA_013398855.1 Mohoua ochrocephala | reverse complement strand
GTATCAGCTGCTTGCTAACAGTGTGGGCTTTGTTCTTAGGTAAATGTTTGAATACCTTTAGGCAATAACCAACACATAAATCGCATTTAAATCTAAGCTTACTTGTATAAATAAAGGTTTATGGGAGAATTTTCATAAATTCTCATACATTTGCCTTCATTTTTCACCTGTTTTAGTTCACATCCTGGTTTTGGTTAGATTGTAGTGTCATGGTGGTTCACATAAATTCTTTCATAGCTCTAATAATGGCAAATTATGGTTCCTCTTTTCAGAAGAATATGAAGAACAACCTTCAGGATTAGTACCAGATTCTGCTCCTCTCCTACCAGAAGGACCAACAGAAGCAGAGGAAGGTTCTCTGACACTAGATAAGGTAATAACTTGAGAAGGAAGGATTCTATAAGTAGTGGTAGGTTATGTCTTTTGTGTGCCACACGGACCGTGTTAATTTTTGATCCTTTATTTCTCATGTGTACATCTCATTCCAGGCAAGCAGGTAGATTTTCAGCAGAAGTTTAATGTTTATCTTGTGTGGAATCAGCTGTTCCATCATGTGGCAATTAAATACTCTACTTCCTTGCACCATTGTAATGAGTGGCAAATCTCCCACTGACTCCAAGTTTACAGAAGTTATGTGGGCATAAGCATTCCTGTTTCTGTGATTTTAGTTAGTCAGAATATACAATATGTACAGAAGAACAAAGAAATGGGACTCAGTTTTTAACCCAGGCAAAAAATAGACATTTGATTTTTATGGGTTGGGGTTTTTTTCCCCTGATCTTTAGAGATTCCGCTATGTGCAGAGCAGGCCAATTGACTCTCACTTCTCCAGGAGATTAGAAACGTTGCATGCTTATGTTTCCCTTCTGCGAAATAAGACTGATGATTGTCTTAAAACATGGGATAATTTCTAGAAAAGAAAAAGTAATAAAAATTAGTTCAACAAGTGCTAGAATTTAAGAAATTTTTATTTTGAAATGTTTATATCCTCAATAAGTGTGCTTTCCACAACCGTTCATTTACTGAAATGGTACTAACACAACTACTTAAAAAGTGTTGTTCAGATTTCTTTCAAATTATTTGACTTTTCCATGTACTTTTCTAAAATCGAATCCAATATTTTGTGTCTGATTTGCAAGACTCCGAGCATATTCTGTGTTGCTTAGTTACAACTTTTGGGGACTTTTTCTCAGATGATTCATCTATTCCTTGCTCCGTAGTGTATAGAATCATGGAATTATTTAGGCTGGAAAAGACATTGCAGTGTTCAAGGTTAAAACACTCAAGGCTATTTCTATTGACCTTTTTTTGTGCAGCTTCTGGTTTTAGTCTGTGAATATAGAGAGGTAGCATTTAAAAAATTATTGAGTACAGATTACTCACTTGGCAATCTTGCTGAAGCCAACTGTCTTCTTGAAGCCAACTGCTATAAATCGAATTACTAAGTGTTTCGTACCTAACTATACTTGGAAAATTGAATAAATCCCTACACTGAGTAGTAATAATTAATCTGATGTATCCTTTACCTCTTTGTGGCTGAGAAACTCCTAGCCAAACCATTGTCCAGAAAAGACAAGGGAGCATTACTTCCAGATACTTCTGTAAAGGCAGACTAGAATAAATATGGAAAAAATTACATTACTGAAGATTTCTTTCATTAATTGTCTACTTTGCTAGAGGCAAGGAGGGTATCCCAGAGGGAATATGTTGTTATAGTCACCCAGTTTCACTCATATCTAGATGAGAAGAGAGAGAAGTGCTACTGTTATTAGACTTGGTTGTTGTTATCCACTTCTTTTTTTGTGTTTTAATCTGGGAGGAATGTAGTCAATTTACTGTATCAAAGTACTTTTATGTACACCCACTACAGTTACTAACGTTTGCAACCCGTATTTGTTATTCAGCTTTGTGAGAAGCAACATTTGATTAGTTTTGGTTGCTTAGAATTTCCTAAATGTCTATGGTTGACGTCTTTTTCTAACTCTAGTTTTTGTATTACTAATAGTACTTGTTTTAGTAACACTTAGTTTTAATAATATTTAATTAAAATGCTCTTTACTTGAATTCTGCTTGTACTTTGAGTTAAATTAACTATGTATTTAATAATTTGTTGGAATTTTGTAGTAGTCTATATAGTACCTACAGATATTCAAAAGGCATAACGAATCAAATGTACATTAACTGTCCAAAACCCAGCAAATATGTTGCTTTTTATTTTGCACAGCAGCCAAAAGCACTACAAAATCATAAAGAGTCCAGAGGAAAGTTATGAAACCGGTCCTGGAAAAAATTATATGAGGGGATATACATACGACATTAAATTAGCAAAGAATGAGCAGTGCAGAGAGCGTACAAAGTAGCACCTGATGTGAAGTCAATGCACTCTTCTTTCTTTTGTTTTTCTTTCCTTCTGCTGTTAAACAAGATCAGGGAGCATTAAGCTGGAATGGAACACATCTACTATCAGTAGAAGGAAATTTGTGTTTTACTTACCCTGGTGAACTCAGCTGCTACAAGACACTTTTACATGAGTGTGCTTAGGGATTAATTGCTTTAATAACACGTTTTAGGCTGAGGTAATGGCTGAGATTGCAAAAGTATCTGAATGACTGGGAAACACGATGTGGAGGATTTTTTTTCAATTTCAAGTCACATCAGCACCGTATAAACCATCAAGAAGATAGTGAGTTGAATCAAATGATGAATCAAATCTCTGTACGACTTACGATGCCTTGAAGTGTAATGGGTTTACAAAAGCTGCAGAGTTCTGCATGGGAGAAACAACTTGTCATTCAGCTGTTTGCCAGAATGAATGAAAGTTGTACAGGGCTTTGGCTTTAGGCAATACCAGAGACTTCTGAGACAAAACTGCTAAGGTGACCACTGAGGGAGCTCATCGGTTATGGCAGTTCCTGTCTTGCAGCAGTGACACAGCAACTTTTCTTCCTATTCCTTTAATTTTTTTTCAGTATAAGACCCGATGAAGGGAAATGCCAATTTCCTTTATATGGGAAATAAGAAAAACCATTACTTTGTAATACCCTGTGTTTTGTTGGGGTTTTTTTTTTTGCTTTGGCAGAAAAGCTTTTATTTTTTTAATCCAAAAATATTTATTGAGTTATTAAGTTGTTGCTTAAGTTGTTGACACAAGCAGGAAAATATAACTGAATTTTTTGGTTGTGTTTGTTTTTTGGACACAAGCATGTTTTCCCAAATACTTAGTTATACCTAGGTCTGCTATATCTGTTGTTCTCTCTGAGTGTTTTTGAGGATTAGTCAAATGTTTAGCACTGTTAAGACTGCAAAACAGTTACTGCGAAAATCATCATAGCAATTACTTGTGAGATTTTGCTACTGTTCAAGACTAAATAAGGCACTTAAAATGTTGACTATGACTATGGTTTTAATTACTGAGAATACCAGATAGTCTAATTAAAAATAGTTTTCCAACTGCAGATATTACACATGCATATCTAGCTAATCGTCAGAGCTTTATGAGTGAATAAAGTGGAATTATTAACATTAGAAGAGGGTGTAATACTTAAGATCCAATATTAATCTTTGCAAATAATTTTTAGAAAAGCTTTAGTTCAAAGAACTTTCTTTCAAAATACTTTCTACCATCAGTTTTGCATTCATAACATAATAATTTTATGCAAACCTTGTTTTCCTGCCTTATGAGTTACTTAACTCCTGAGCCACAAAATTAGGTCATAATCATCTTTAATTACAACATGCATGTAAACTGCCAATAGATATTTCATGGAGTGAAGTTCTCGCTGCACTGATGAAGAATTCCAAGAAATAGAGATGGACTTATCATCTGACTGCTCCAGTTAATGTGTTGTTTTCAGGTTCCTTAAGATGAAGGTGAAAAGGTCAGGAATTCAGATAGGGTTCTATTAGAAACCAGAGTGTGGGTTTTGCAAAATTTTGGCCAATCAGAAACATTTCAAAGTCAATAGCGGGTATTTTTTTTTTTTTTTACCAGACATTTTCTGCTGGCTGTAAGATCTTGTGAACATGTTTTATAATTCAATGGCCTGCCACTCACTACATGAAATGCATGTAACTGGATTCTGAATATGAAGTATGCAATTCCATGTTACATGAGAATAGTAGGAAGTAGTAATAGACAAAAACAAAACAGTAAATTTAAAACTTCCATTCAAAGTGTAAGAAAGTATTCTTTCTGGTATATTTATCTTTGGAAAAGGATGCCAAGATGTAAAATAGAAAAAAAGAGAAAAGGCTTACTGGCAAGAACCACATTATTATTGCACAATTTGAATAATCTACCCAAAGGTCATCAAAACTTGATTCCATGTATATTTAAACAAAGTTTGGAATTATCACTGTTCACATAAATAATTCATGCTCTCACTCTTCTTGCCCTAGAGAAGGTTGTTGTCAGACTTTGTGAATACTTAGCCCAGTGGGTCTGAAACTGACCTGCCAAGCAATTGATGCTTTTCTCCTGGGCTTGAGCTATTTCCGTGTGGGTGATTTTGCGGGCTTAATATTTATTTATTGAATCTAAAAACTTTGAAAGCATAGAAAACTTGTTCCATATTTCAAAAATAATAGCTAGAAATTTTTCTATTAGTTTCATCAAAAACATTTATTTTATAGTTTGTGCTGTTTCTATTTTCTCCATTAATAGTACCTTTTTTCAGGTTTCTGGGGAACACCTCAGAGAGTGATTATCTTTTAAGAAGAGGAGGAGAAATAGGAAGATGTGAGATGTGAAGATGTTAATGAGGGAAACACTAAGGAATTAATACAGTGAAACTCTTGCAGTGAATAGAGCCGAAGACTTTTGACACATCATGAAATGTGTTCATTTTCAAAGTTCAGAGAGAGCAGATATGAAAAAAGGTGATATTCAATTGAATTAGAATGTATTATAGTGAAGTTCATCATTTTGGGCTTCATTCCTTGCTAATATGATTACAGATCTCTCTTTCTGAAGGTATTGACATCTGGACTGACAGAAACTGTGCTTTTCTAGAATCAGTTTGCAAAGCTGCTGTGTAGTCTTCCACATAAATTGTTGAATAGATTATAAAATAGATATATCTTTACAAATCTACTTTTGAAGTAGTAATGACTTTGATTATTCTTTAAGAAATCATTCATCTGAAGGAAATGTTACTATGGCACCGTCTATGAGGAATGGGCCATTTTTCTTAATCCTTACCCAACATTAACATATTTCAACTTTTGAGGTCTTTAGTTTCCTATTTCTTGGTACTCCGTTTTTCCTTTAAAATGCAGTTTGTGCTGTTTGAGTTAGAATCATTGAATGTGAAGGGGTTGGAATGGACCTTAAAGATCATCTAGTCCCAAACCCCTCTGTCATGGGCAGGGACACCTCCCACTAGACCAGGTTGCTCACGGCTTTATCTGACCTGGCTTTGAGCACTGCCGGGTTTGGGGCATCCACAGCTTCCTTGGGCAACCTGTTCCAGTGTTTCTCCACCCTCACAGTAAAAAATTTCCTCCTAATATCTAACCTAAATGTCCCTTCTCTCAATTTGTACCCATTATTTCTTGTCCTATCATTACAGGCTGTTGTAGTTTAGGAATGGTACTCCCCAATTCAGTGTCCCCACCAAGACTCTCCCAATCCACACAGCGCTCTCTGGCTCCCCCTTCCTCCCCCCCCTTTCCACTCTGCCGGGATGGAGTTGAGAATTGGAGGCACAAAAGGTGAAGATCGTGGGTTGCGATAAGAACAATTTACTGTAAACAGCAATGAGATAAGAAAATGAACAGTAACAGCAGCAATATTAATAACAAAAGTGTACAAAAGAGAGAGTGATTCACATCCTAAAATGCTCACTGTGGAGCCTGCTATAATAAATTAGTGCCAGATGGCTTCCCCCCACCAAGTTTCTGACTGGAAGGAACACCCTTCTCCAAGAGAGTCCTTCTCCCCCCACCCCTGGCAATGATGTGAGATCCTATCACATCTGGGCCCTGGCCATGCTCCTCCCAGCTATTGCACAAAATTTAAGCCTGCCTTGGCTGAAATCATGGCACAGACAAAGAGTCCCTCTCCAGCTTCCCTGTAGGCCCCCTTCAGATACCAAAAGGTTGTTATGAAATCTCTACACAACCTTCTCTTCTCCAGGCTGAATAGCCCCAACTTTCTCAGCCTGCCTTCGTAGGTGAGGTGCTTCAGTCCTCTTGTCGACTTCATGACCCTCCTCCTGGACTTGCTCCAGCAGTTCCGTGTCCAGAACTGGGCACAGCACTCCATGTGGGGTCTCACAAGAGCAGAGTAGAGGTGCAGAATCACCTCCTATGACCTGGCCACATTCCTTTGGATACAGAGCAGCAGGATTTGTTTGGCTTTCTGGGCTGTGAGCACACCCGGCTGGCTCATGTTGAGTTTTTCATCAACCATCACCCCCAAATCCTTCTCCACAAGGCTGCTCTCAACCTCTTCTCTGCTCAGCTTGTAGGTGCGTCTAGGATTGCCACAACCCAGGTGTAGGGCCTTGTAATTCTCTTTGTTGAACTTCATGAGGTTTGCATAGACCCAACTCTCAAGCTTCTCAAGGTCCCTCTGGATGGCATCCCTTCTCTCCAGCCTGTCAGCTGCTCCTGCGAGTTGAATTACTCTCTCTTAAGCATGTGTGGTGCTACTTTATTTGTAAGCTGATAGCTACGTGTTCTGTCTCAAAAAATATTTACACCTGTGTCTATAGTATTATTTGAGTCATTGAAAGAGAAGGTATCTGATTTACAACCAAATTAATACCCATTGGGGGAAAAAAGAAAAGGCAAAATTTCATGCATAGACATTTACTGTAGGTGAGCAGTCTGTTTAGGGATAGGAAGAATCAGGCTGAGCCACGGAATTGGTCAAGCAGAACTAAAAATGCTGTTGAGCGACACATATTGTCTCAGGAGAAAGCTAACTTCTCTCTTCCCCATTTTTCTCCTTGGGTCCTCATAGCCTCTTTCTGAAGAGAATTGAACTATTTTTATGCAAATGTTGATGCAATGCTGTGACCCCAGAGGCCAAGGTTTCATGACTGAAAACAGGTGTTCTAAAACATACTGCTTCAATCTGAAGTTTCTTGTCTCCGCTCTTCCTCCTCCTCCTCCTTCCCTCAAAAGCTCACGTGGTGGATTTGATTTCTGAGATGCAGTATTTGTTAGTGTTAAGCCATGACTACGGTTTTCACCCAACAGGTTTTCCCTTTTATGCAAAAGAGAGAAATTTGTGCCAATGTCTCTCCTGGATACAGAGCCACAGTTCTGCTAGATTCTCACAACTAAGATAATACTGTTAGATGTAAGGGCTAGAATATGATCAGTGTGATTTAGATAGGCTTGTTCTATAAAAACACTAGAGAGGGGGAAAAGCAATTGTAAGTTAATTGCATTTTAAATAGGAAGGTCAAGGCAAAAGAAATATATGTAATTCTGCTAGCAAAGGCCTCTGCCAGTTGTTCATTTAATGGAGAAATGTGTGGATGGGTGCAGAACAGCAGGAAAGAAAATGATGAGTGTGGTGTGGTGTCACAACATTTCTCCCAAACTTGACTTGTTAGAACAGTTTTGACAGCAGGCATTGGCATGGTTTTGGGGAGTTAAATACATGGCTGTGAATCTTTTATCCGTGGACTGTGTAATAGAAAACAGAGTACAAACTTAATACTGAGTGTAGTGTCCTAAAGACGAGTCTGAAAAGGCATCAGAGACGTGTTCATTCTTGCCATCTGTGATCCAATGAATTTTTAATTAGATCAAGTTCTGTAGAAACAGCTTCTATGGGAGAGTTCCTCTGTAGGTTACAAAGCAAACTCATTTACTGTCATGGCTTGAATCATCTGAATAGATTTCCCACACCACTCTATTCTGTCCATCTACTTCTTAGTCTGCCAGAGAACCTCTGCAGACCATCAGTCTTATGGACGGCTGTGCACAGCCTAGAGGAAAGCACTCCAAAGGCATAGACTTGGGATGAGACTTTGTCCCTAGTGTTTCCTTTAGATGCCCTCTGCTTCAGGTTCTTTTAGAAAGTGTGTTCTGAAATACCTGATTGCTCCCACAAGTTGCACAATAAGGGTTTAGTGCTTGATTTACTGCTGTGGATTCTACAGCAGGCATCAGGAACTTGATGTGCTTTTGTGTATTTTGCCTTTATTTATATTGCCTTGGTTGCTTCTTATGTTGTAAGCAAGAGAGAATTTAAGTATAAAATAAAAGAGCTGTAAAGCAAGCAAGCCTTTTAGAAAAGAAAAATACGTATTTTATTACAATTTTCATTTCTATGATCATAAAGCAAAAGAAACTTCGGAAAATCCAAGCTTCTACAGTTGACATGAACTAATGTTCTCTTCTCCTTCTGGTGGGCTGTATCTCACAAACCAGGGGAGAATTAGAACATGGCAATAAAATTGACCATTAGTGGCACTGTACAAAGGAGCTCATTTTCTGTACTGTGTTCAGTATTCTTGTGATCGGAAAAATATTCATAAATATCTGAAGCATTAGGGTGTTTTTCTTTAAAGCAAACACTGCCCCAATAGTGTGATATTAATATTTAAGCTCTGCTATCTGAATGAGTGTCATGGCTCACACCATGCCTGTTCCAACACCAGCTTTACTGCACCTTAATACAGAGGCAGTGACGATAGTGCAGAGCTGTTTGGAGCTTCGTGGGAGATCTGCTCATGCACAACAAGTGGTGGAGAGGTTTAGAAATGGACAAAGATGAGATCAACAGCCTCCTCAGCTCCTCCATACTCCAGCCTTTCTTGGCTTGCTCCTTACATTTACATGTCCTCAGTGAGTTCCCAGTGTGTGTTCCCTCCTTAACCAAATACCTCCTGCCTGTTTTCCCAGCTTCCACTTCTTCCTCCTGATGCTTCATCCCCTTGTTTCACCAGCTCCTGCACTGCCTCCGTGCCATCTGCCACTGATCCCCTCATTTCTTCAGTACTGCTACTTCTTACATCACTAAGATGGGAAAAGTAGGTCAAGGAGTAGGCTAAGAGGGACACAAAGGTGTGTGGGACAGACAAAAGGAGGTAGTGGCAGCGAGATCTGCTTCAAAAAGATGTAGTATCTATTTCCTCCTCTGTTACATGCTTGAAAGGTTGTAGGAATAAAGTAAGAAAGCTGTCATGCTCACACAGTACTGTGGAGTGTTGGGAGTCTGTCTCCACAGACCTAGGAATTCTCATGAGTTGCCATGTGAGGCGAACACAGATATTCGAGTGTCTCCAATTGCGCGCTCTTCTTTCCTTGGTACTCGTACTAAAAAGCTGTGCTTTAATATATGAAAGGGTAAGTGATGAGTTGTTTTTAAAACAGATCATAGGAACTTTCAGTTAAGCAGCTTAGTTTAGTGGATACTTTAATCTTCTAACTGTAAAACAAGGATAATTGTGGGTATTTAGGTGTCTGAAAGTATTAAAAATCTTAGTCTATTTTTTATAAGAGGTCAGTCTTCTGTAGTAGCACTTTAGGGAATTCTACTCTACTGTTCTTTGGAATGGTTCATATTGACTATAGTATTAGTACAGTGAGAAGATTCTGTAATATTTACTCAAAAAAGAGGCAAAAAATGGTTTGACATCATTCACACAGGATTTTCTGAAAAAGAATTTTTTTGTTTTGACTGCAAACAAAGTGAATTTATGATTGTGTACGGCAGGGAACCACAAGGTTATAAATGCTGAAGGAAGTATTAATTACTTGGAGTCATTCCCTTTACAACACTCCCTTGTATTTTCATATCAGTGGTATTTTATTTCCTTCTTTTGTGTTTACTTTTACCATTGACTTAGTCTCAAGTTTATTACTGTATTAACAAGGATTTTGTGTGTGAAGTAGATGATTTTTCTTCCTAGCCTTGCCAATGCTACATTATTGTATTCTAATAGGCTGACTTTTGTCTAAACTGATCCAGCAATCTGTGTTTTTACAGCAGACTAATTCTAATGACTAACGCTTGAACGTGGTGGTTGTGGGCAGTGTAAATGTATGAATTCAGTAAGTTAATGGGAGCTTGATCCTGTTTATTCTAAGTCGGCAGAAAAATAATATTAAACTAATAAAATAACCTGCCCCGGAAGACTCAGGAAGGGCACTCACGTTTCCTTATGGGAATTCTTTCATGAAGTGTGAGACCTGTTAGAATTAGAAGAGGTTTGTTTGTAGAGGGTTTGTTTGCAAGTTTTACAGAGACCCACTAATTACTTTGGAAATTAGAGAATTTACTTTTCCAGATTTGGGGATTCTTTTTAGCCCTGAATGACAAGGTAACCTGGAGTGATTTGAACTGCTTTCAAATGAAACTTGCAGCCTTAAAGAAGTCAGGTTTTTCTTGTGAAAACGATGCAATAAGAAGGCTTTTTGGCGTTCTGCTTTTTCACTTGTAGTAGCACAAATAACAATTCTTTTAAGACAGTGTTTTAAGCTGGCTTCAAGCAGATTCATAACCTCTTGTTTCTACCCACACCCGAAAACTGTCTTTTATTTGCAAGTAGCTTTTTTTTTTAATAGCAGGGCACTGTTCCCTTGTTTGTAACCACATAGGAGTTAACATTTTATGGCTGATAGACATTCTTTTTCAAACGAGGTATATTCTCTCCTTATTCAGGAAGCTGGTGGGTTTTCTATGCACATGTGTTAGCCCTGTTGTCTGTCATCTTTTTACCTTCCTGCTTTTTTTGTTTCTTTTACAGATGACACCAGTCACCAGTAAGTCAGGGGACCTAAAATTTATCTCCAAACATGACACAGATAGAGACTCACCTGCAACACAGTAAGCAAGAAATGTTTAAAACAATTTGCAGTGTTATTTCCCAACTGCCGTTTGAAAACTGAGAGAAATGTTGGAAAGGTTATATTTTTTTTCAAGCAAAACAAGAAGCTGGCTTTAGGGTGATCAGTCAGAGAGTGCTTCACACCCAAAATGTGAAGGAAATAACAGTTCATATACATATGCACGTCCCCAAAAGACCAAGGACTATAATGTACATGACAATCAAAACTCAGGGATATGTGGTTGCTCACTGGCACCCCTTAGCTATGTATTAGGATTTATTGCTGCAGACTGCAAATTATTTTTGCACCTTCTAAAAATTAATTAATGTAAATTCCAAAAGGTTTTCACATTCTAAGAAGATGCCAGCAGCGCCTTTGATGGTAACACTTGCATTTTTTAAAAATCGTGTCTCTCCGTTACATGAAAGCTGTAAGCAGATACGATCTCAGCATTTTGAATAAGAGCTTCCACGATATCTTTAGCTATTGCAACCATTTATGCTTCAAAAATTGATATCTGAAAATGCTTCCTATGTTTGCCATTGTATCTGTAAGCTAAGCAAAGTTATTTCACTGATCATTTTCCTGACGAGTTCCCTCCTCATATAAATGATCTGTGCATTATGCTGTAGATGCAGATACGTACCTAATTTTAACCTGCCTTTAAATCTGAATTTTGTATCTCCAGCTGTATCTAGATTTAAAAATACATTGTGAGTGGAAAGTTTAACCCTTGTGTACAATGAGAAATGGGCTGTACAACTACACATTGGCAGAATTCAGTGTTGAATTTTGGGCACAGCTATTCCGACAGCATGTACATTAAGGAAGGAAATGCCATAAAAGCACAGTTACTGTGACGGTTGACACTGTCTGTTACAAGTCAGTATCAAAAATTTGGGATGACTCAACTCCATTGATAGAACTTCAGGAAACAATTATTTTGAGTGACCTTTCCAGGGCATCCACTGGGACCGCAGATTTAAAATGTGGAATCACAAATGATATCAGCAAATTCAAGAATTTTGAGTCATACCAAATACAAATGTTCATTTTAATGGAAACTCAGGGTGTCCTGAGAAGATGTCACACTGAAGGAATAGAGCCCCAAAATCACTTCAGTTACATTTCAGAAAGGTGAGAGAAGACACCTACATGCTCGAGTCAGTAGAATGTGCTCCCTCATCCTGAACTTTAGGGAGCAGGAGCATGGTGGAGATTCCAGTGTGAATTCATGCATGCTCCATGTCGTGGCACTTCATAGCAGTGACCACATGTACCAGGTTTTTTTCAGAAAAGACTACAAGCTGTTGCCTTCTTTTGAGAGCTAGAAGAGAAAAGGATCCTCTGACACTGCTGATGCCACTAGTTTGAAAAACTCTTCAGTATTTCTGTTTATAGGTATTTATACAGCACAGATCAGACAATAAAACAGTTCAGAAACACGGCAGCCTATTTTTCATGAAAACACTTACTTTACTGTTACCAAAAACATGACCTGCCAGGGCTGTGATAGGACTGTAGTTTTCTTGCTCACTGCAGTCAGTGAAAAATCCTTAAAAAATCCTTAAAATATCCTTAAAATATCCTTAAAAATTTACATGCATGCAAGTGTTGCCATCTTAACTGGAAAAGGTTTATGTCTCAGCATCTAACAGCAATATCAACATGACCTGAGATCCAGTCCAATCTGTACTTAAATAGTTGCTCCACCTAATACTGTTATTTTCCTGTTTTCTGTGAAAATACACTTAATATCCATCACGTTGACGTATATGATATGAAATTTATTTACTGCATAATTCGTAAGAATCAAGCAAGATGTGGTTGCCAAGTAGACACTTCCAGTTAACACCTGCACTGCTCACTAAGCCAAATGAATGATTGCTGGCTGGCTTATTAGAACAGTATTGTTCACTATGGCCACAATACCTACTGTAAAAGAACGTGAAAGGCAAGTCCTTATGAAATGTCTAATTTTTGAGAATTTCTGGGTGGAAAATACGGTTTTGCAACAGGAAAACAAATTTTATACAAGATGGTAGTAGACTTTTATCTTAGCCAAGCAGTTAACGTGTCTTCTGCAGACTCTAGAAGAAATAGAGAAATGACGTTAAGTGTTTTTAATCTAAGTTTTGATGCATCATCACATCTGATGTTCATATAATAAAAAGATGAAAACTGCTTCTCAAAATTACAGTAGCTTTATATTGGAAACAGCGTAGTAACCTTACCCTTTGAATGTTAATGATTATCTGCTACTTGTCAGTGCAGCCATTGTGTCCTTAGACATGCTCCCGTTGTATGGTTTTGTTGAGCTGCACCAGGTAGTGCTCTCTGCATAAATTTACACGAGACCCAGCTGAACACTCGGTTTGGCACACTGGTACTTACCTCACTGAATAGCTATGACTTTGTACCCCAATTATGCCATGCAGCAGTACTTGTCAAATTGTTCTTGGAATCCTAACACAGAGGGTCTTAGACTCCAGAACCTTTTCCTTAGGATGTTCCAGTACTAGAGCTGCAGCAGTCCACAGATTCGTAAGTGTACAGTTTAGCCTAAAAAAAAAATTCCAACTACAGGCAGATATTCATCAGTTCATTAGCAAGGCTGATGTGTAAACATTTTCATCTATAAAATCTGATTACATTAGGACAGAATCAACAGTGCAGCACTCGTAGCACCCTTTTTGTGGAAAAGACACACATTACATTCTTCAGTCTCGATTCATCCATTTGCTTATGTGTTTCAGCAGCATTAAACATAACAATTCAGGCCATAAATCAAGACCCTTTTGTGCTAGGCACAATACAGATTTTTAACAAAGACAGTACCTTTCTTTGAAAGGTTAGAGTCGAAGCATTGTTACGTATTTATAGTTAAATAAAGTTACAACTTCTGCCAAGAGTGGGAATTCATGGTAGAAGTGGTGTAACATCTGCATAATCCCTGCTATCATGTGCAAGACCAGTTAGAGGCATTAACTGGGATACAGGAGCCTGACTGATCCTTTTGGCACTGTATGAAGGCTGATAAGCATAAATTGACATTAAAGTGATTTCTGACTCTGTCCTCGTTCAGGCAAATTAAAATGGAAAAACTAATCTTACATACTTTGACTGCCTGTCTTATTCTTGTTGCATAAATAAACCAGGAATCTCTCCTTAATTGTGAGTATTTTGGTGTCTGAGCTTAGGAAAGTAAAAAAAACAACAAGTGCAATTGCTTTTATGAGAGGAGGAGACTGGTAATTTGTATTTTTTAATTACATCTGTTGTCTATTGATCAAGACGAGCTGATTTTTAAGATCATGAGCAGTTCTTTTCAAAGCAATGCTATGATAAAAAGTAGACTAGTGGAGTGGTCTCATATTTTGTCTTCATGGTTTTTCTCTCTTTGTTCTGCTGGGGAACAGTAGTTTTTGTAGTTGTTTCAGCATTGTGCTCAAGAGGACAGGCAGACAATTGCTCTAACACATCAGCTGTAGGTGGAAAAAGCTCTAAATTTGGGCTAACTTTGTGTTTCTTTTACTCTTTTTATATCCACCTTCCTCTAGAGGTACAAAGGAAAAGAAGAAAAGGATACAAAGGAATGAGAGAGAAAATCAGCACAACTTAATGAGTGTCGATACTCCTCTGTCATCAGTTACAGCTAATGGTGTTGAAAACGAACCTACATCCCATGGGGTGGAATTGAAGAAGAAGAAGAAAAAGGCAGCGAGAGGCTCAAACTTAAGCACAAATGGAAGGACAAATATTGCCTTTGAGCCCGAATGCCGTGACGCAGAGGCATAATTTATTTCTGAATGCTGGGGTGCTGTTCATTAGACACGTTGAAGGTTGCAATTATGATCTCTCCTCTAGGATTAACAGCAGACAAAGAAATTAAAATACTTAAATATGCAAAATGGTACCAGTTGTGACTTATCAATGATGCAAACCAGTTTTGGATGACTTTTGCTCTTAGTTCCTTGAAATCAACAGAACTTGGAGGTTCAGCTCCTCGCTGGACTGGAAAAGAACTGAAACTGTCAAATACAGTGTTTCCCAATTTGATACCTGATTAAACCTCCACTTAGGCATTTATGTGGGCTGTAGATCAATCCATTGGGAGCAGAGAATCAAGTGAAAAAGTGTGGTCTAGAGCAAAACAAGCCCAACCACTACATAAGTTATTAAATTAGCATTTTAAAGAATGCTGTGAGTAAAATAGAAGAGTGTTCAGAATGGTAAAAACCAAAGCAGTGCTGACATTAAGGTGTACCTGAAAACATAAGCTTTTAAAACATGTTTTCCTGACATCAGATACCTGTTTGGACTGCATTTTGCAGCTCTGAAGGGAATTGTGGAATAACTACCTATGCAACTACACTGTTTTCAGTAGGACTATGTGTTCTTATCAAAATAAATTAGTGTTGCAAATTCCAGGCAGTTACATTTTTCGAATGAGGTGTGCTGCACATAGTAAAGATTCATTGCAGTTTTGTCAGAGTTCCTGGCTGCTTTGGCAGCAGTCTTGCCAAATATACTTTCTTTTGTCTGAATGAAATATTTCATGTCCAGCTGTGCTGTTTGTTTTACTTGTAGTCCTTATTCACTTGTAAGCGTCATTAATCTATTTTTTTACTTGAGTGTTATTTTGTGAACTTTTACTAATGACTTCACTAATTATCTACGGTGTTAAATAATTTATATTTTATATTAAACAAAACACTTTCTATCAGTTAGTGTTGGTATTTTTTTCTGGCTGATGATGTCCAGTTTATTTTTACTCTGCTAGGAAATTCTTTCTCCTCCCCCTCTGAAGCAATAAATAACATAAAATTAGAAAGCCCTTATTTAGTAGACAGGGCACTTGATTCCATTAAAAAAAGAAGTGAAAATAACAATGGTGGGCACTGATGTGTGAAATGCACCCAGATGCAGAGGACTAGTTGCTGTATATTGTAATATCTTCCTTGTACATGTTTTGAAGCCAGAAAAACCTGTAAACTTTTTTCTTTTGAGTAAAGCACAGCAGCAAATACTCTTTTTTCACCCCACTGGGAGTTGTTATTTGCCAGCAGTCCTAACTTTGCTCTGCCTAGAGTGTGTGCATGGAGCCCTGCCCTTAATGGGGCTTGCATATGTGTACTGGAAACTGAGTAATGTCTCTTTCCCCAGTCAGAGGTGGTGTAAAATTACCTTAGTCCTGGGGCTGACTGATTCTGTCGAGGCTCCCCACCTCTTGTGTCCCTGCAGTGTGTTTCAGCTCATCATCCTGTGTGACATGTGGCATTTAGAGATTTTATAAAGAGGAAAAATCTCGGCATCTTACATTTCTTAAAATGTCCTGGGTCACGTTTAAAACAAGGGCAGAACGTGACATCAGGCTCCACGTCAGGGAGAGCTGAGCGGTAGCCAAGATCTGGGAGCTCATTGGAAAGCATTGTAAAATGTTAATTTGCCATTGTCGACACTGAAGACAGAAATAACACTTCAGATAAACACCACAGAGAGATGGTAGTTCTAATCAAAGGCACAGCACCTCCTTTCATGCTTGCGAACTAGGGCTCCAATTATGTTCACTGCTCTGAAGCTGAATAGAGCTGCTTTGCCACACTTTCCAAATTGAGAGGAGAGGCAGCAGTAGTGTCTTCCAAGGCACAGTTCCAAATAACAATTAAGCAGAAGGAATCAGATAAGAGCCAAACATGAAAATGCAGGAGTTGAAAATAAACTTTTCATAATGTTTTCTTGTAATTGCAATAGCTTTTGTTTTGCTTCTATAATTTTTTTTTCCTTCCCTACCACGTGGTTGGTTAGAGACTTCTATTCCTTTATCCACAGTGTCACTGTGGTGCTAGTTTTCTGCATTCATTTAACAGAAAAGGAACAAAAATATCTGAAATTTTAAAAAGTCTATGATCCTTCAGTATTAAAATTAGAGCCTTCACACTAAAATCTCTTTAACAAATTATGAGCATGGCACAATGGCAAAGACAGTTTTTACCTTTTGTTCAGAAATATGACTGGTACATTCATTTTAAGAAGAACTGCTTTTTGGTGTTAGTAGAGTCTTTATTCTTCAGACATTGCTGTTGGGATTGTCAATTTACAAAAAAGGATAAAACTGTTAAACAGTTTGGATTAGCGTAATGCTTTAAAAAGAAGTTTCTAATTTAAAAACTTTTTATGCTTCTTGTTTCTGTGTTAATGCAATCTACATGTTTTCTAAAGTCACTTTTCAGTGAGCATCATATACATTTGCTGAATATTGTCTATTTACCTAGAGAACTTAAATTTCAGTGGAAGAAAAGAATTCCAGAAGGATTCAGATTGCCTACTGAAGATTTTCCTTTTTTTTTTTTTTTTAGATGAAGCATTACAAGTGTCCTGCAAAATTGCTCCCTGAGCCATGATGTGTAAATTAAAAGGCAAGAGTTATAAAAGTCTCTGTGAGACTTCCTTAGAGGGTGACACGAGTTCATTACTGGAACAAACCAGATAAAATGTTGCTTAAAAAACATGTGAATATTAGATATTTTTAGCTGCCTTGCGATAGCAGCATCGTGGGTCTCTCATTGTTCTGGTGTTTGTAGGTTTTGTGTGTGTGGTTACACCATACACTTGCTATTCTGTTTTTATGATATGGCAGAGATATCGAGAACTGTGCGTAAATCAGCAACGCAGAAGAAGATGGATGGCCACGTTTTTCCCGTGTTTCCCAATAGCCATCAAATTGCATTTAGTTTTTTCCCTTAAAATAATTTGAGGAACAGACATCATAAAACATAATAAGTGTATTTGTAGCATCACTTAATTCAGAAGGCAGTAGGGGATGGATCACAGTCAAACAAGGGCTAATGAGAACACAGAGGAACATGACAACCGAAAGTCTCTGTTGACTAGTGAACTAAATCTGCCGGCTGGACGCAATTGTCTGATGGAGAATTGAATGTCAGGATCATTTAGGGTTAACAATGGCCCATTACAAGCAAAAGCAGACAGCTATGAAAAATAGCCGGCATGGTAGCCATTCTGCAGGGACCGTGGATGCAAACTTGATAATGAGGCACTTCATTCACTACATCCTTCTGCTCTAATTACTCAGGTGAATAGGAAATACTTCATTTAAGGCGGGAACAGACTAAGGCAAAAACACTTGTTTGGTAAACACAAAGAGTGATGGGGTTTTTTAATGATCCTTTTCCAGCACGTATGGAATTAGTATGTATGCAGTGCAACCTATTTTATGGATGTGGAAATTGGGAGGGGATAGAAGTTTTTTCTGAGTAGTGGAGGGAGGCCAGGAAGATTCGTGTGGAGGTTGGTACTCCGGGGTTTTTCCCTCAGCATTCTGCCCAACGTCCATACAGAATATTTCAGACAAATTAACTTATGGATGTACACCTGCACTTGTAAAAATATACTGTGTTATTTCAAGGGGGTTTATTGCTTGGAGTTTAGCATACATGCATTAGGAACAAAACTGCTGCGTGTAGGGAATAGAAACAAGAGGAGGTTTGAGAGAGGGAAATAAGCAACTTGAGGAGAAAGCTGCTGCCTGGGGGAGTCTTGCAAAAATGTGGCAATTAGAAATTGGAACTTAAGAAGAAGGAACAGAAGATAGCGTGTAGGTGCGTTATAGCAGAGCTTTGGTTGCTTCAGTCATGTGTTTTAGACTTCAGAAATTCAGATATTTAACCACTTCACTTTTTAAAACATTTGTTTTGTGCCATTTACAGAAGCTTTCTGGATGAGCTCTCAGAACCCATGAACAACATTCTGTGTCTCTCCAGTAGCTCTTAGCTCTCTGTGTTCTAACTCTGAGCTACAGCCTACAAAGTTCCACGTAGTCTATGACTTGCAGAGCTGTTGGGGTAGATGGAGCTTTCATTCCCTGAGTTCTGGTACAGGTCTTCAGGAGGCACCTTTGTAGTTGTTGCCTGTTGCAAAAGGCACCTCTGGCTTGATTCAGTCCTCGCCAGCTAATTCATCTGGCGCAAAACAGCTGCAGCAGAGATTGGAACTTCACACCAAGACTCAAGCTGCTCCTTTAAACATTTAATATCATATGATCCTTTTCTTACACGTGGATATGTTCTGCTCACAGTGATTTCTGTTCTGTCTTTTGTTCATCTGTTGTGTGCAGATCGCTGGCTGCCCTCCCCTTCAGAAGGATCTGTTTACCAGCAGTGAGATGTTCATCTGGAGTCCCAGCCCTGCAAGCTGCTAGGAGTAGATGGACCCCCTATACTCAAAGCTCCAGCAAAAGCAGCAAGGATTAGGCAACGTCACGGCTGCAAACAGTCTATACTGACTTTAAAGGCTGGGAAAACATTTTCTATCTTGCAGTCACAGATGAAGATATCAGCTCTGCAATTCATCTAAAACTTCATCCACCTGATTGATTGTGAGGACTTTGTAAAGCCAAATGAATTTGCGCTATGCTTGGCTGTGACAAGCACTTTTACAAGTCCTGTGTAATGCTCAGATGCAAACAATCGGCAGAAACTGCAGATGCCACTTTTAGCGGAAAAAGTGTTTCCACACCGGTACAGCAGTATCAGTAAAATCTATGCTCTGAGCTGACTTCAAATTTTTGTTGCATTTATATCGCCTGCAAAGGCAAGGAGTGTAGTAAACTAGTGTGTAGCAGCTGTAAATTTTCTGAGGATTTATCTAACCACAAATACATCGAAATGGGGAAATAGGTCTATATTAAACTGTGCAAGATGCTGCTGGAACTCAGCCACTTCTGCAACATCCTGTAATTAATTTATTATGACAGGTCTGGCAAACTGAAACACCCAATACGCTTGCGACAGACTGTTATGATATAGCTGTTTGAAAACTCTGTAGTCACATAAAATGCAGGTATTAAAGGAAAAAGAAAAAAAAAGGTAGCCCAGTATTGCCAATATTTCTCTATTTTGTAGAAATTTTTCACCAGACTCACATTCACCAGCATGCTGGAGTGCACGTGGCAGTCAGTGCCTCTGCCTGCACTAGCTGGGAAGGAAATTGTTGCAGAATATATTGGCTTAGGTCCTACTGTTCTGGGATCAGAAGGAGAGTTAATGAAGTTCTGCGGACATGTTCGACCGAGGAACCTCTTTTCACACATTTTCTGAGTCGGCGCAGGCCTAGCCATGTCTTTCGGTGATGAAGTTAATAAGTGGAGCTGAGACACTCAGCGCTGGTTTAACTTTCTTCTTGGTCGGTCCAATATTTGTTTTTCTGCCCGTGTTAAAGACACTTGGTTTTGTTAAATAATAGTGGGAGAGTTCCAATGAAATTGTCTGTGAGTTGCAAAGAGAATTAGTACAGATTTCTCACAAATTAGTTTTTCAATGTCTCTTGCTGCTCTAGTTCTTACAGAGGTGACTAGAACGGGTTGTCCTTGCATTCAGCTGCTTATCCAAAGTTCATTGCCTCAGCTAGCAGTTAAAATGAAGAAATACAGAATTCCATCTTTTTCTGGGGGCTATCTTCAGTGTTGAATATCCTGCTATTAATCCACAGCTAGACGCAGCTAATTCAGCACTGCACAACTGTATAATTTGAAGAAAATCCTCTTTCTCCCCTCCCAAATTTTTGATAAGTAGAATAGGCTGGTTTGCTCCCTTGCTTGCGCTGTGTGCTTTAATGTGCACAAGTTAAGCCTTTGCGTATCCACTGCTGCAGGTGAGTGTTGCAGAGTACGTGCAAGTAGTCGCCGTCACCAAGCGTTACTCACTTGGCAGTGCTGGTTTTTTATGGACCGTAATTATTCCCTTAGTTTCACCTCATAGTTGTTATTTTGCCATTGCATCATCAGCCGGCTTTTTTTCGGTGTATGTCATCAGGATTTTGACACCTTTGGATAGACACTGCATAAAGCAACTTCATGTCATGTTCCGCATTCGTTTTAGCGCTCGATGGGGATGTACAATCATGGGTGTAATGGTGACATCAGCCTGAGGCTCATTAAAATAAATGCCATCCAAAGTCAAGCTCTGGCAGCCTGCATAAGCCTATAATAAGCTTATACGGGGGTGGTTAATCCCCATTGTGGTTTGGTATAACGTCATAATAAAAAAGTGACATCAGGGAAAGGGCAGAAGGGGCAGTAAATGTGCTCTGCAGTGTGGCCGAGGGCTCCTGACATCCCTCCTCCTCAAGCAACAGCGTGAGCAGAGCTGAGCGGGTCTGGGTTGCAATGGAGGGTGACTGAAAATGGCTCTTCTGCTAACGGAGACAGAACTACAGAGCCATTCATATCCCGGGATGGCTTTCCTTGGTGATGCATCACGGATGTGCACAGGCACACGGAAGGTGTGGAGCAACATGTGGCTCTGCACTGGCTTGCTTCCCAGGGAAGGGTACAGCTTCACTGGACCTTGCAGGCCCTATTCTCCAAAGGAAACATCCCAGAATCAGGACTCCCACTTTAGACCCCAAAGCTCCTAATTTGCTGCCTGTATCCAAAGGTTTGGATGAGAAAGAGGTGGGCTGCCCTTAGGGTCAGCAGGCAGCAGGGCACCCTCACTCCTCAGAGGAGAGGCGCCCAGGGCACCCTCCTCATGGCTTGGTACTGAGCAGGGCCAGGGCTCAGGCTTCCCGCTCCCCAGGGATGAATGCCAGTCGCTGAGCCAGCACCGGGAAGGAGGGTGGAAGCTCTAGACAGCAGCGCTTTTGCCTCGCACTCGTTGAAGTGGTAGTTACAGTTGTTTTTTCTTGCTGTTCTTTCAGTCAGGGTTAGATTTTCGCTGAAAGAGGAAAAAGCCCTCAATGGCAGCTCTTTGAATTCAGTGTCTCTGGCATTTTGCCCTTTTTACTCTTTGTCAACACAATAATATGGGTTTTCAAGTCATGTTTGGGAACCTGGGCACCTGGCTCTTGCTGAGACTTACTCGAGGCAGTGTTTTTGACATCAGGTTTGTGGGACAAGAGTCACAGACTTGGCTGCCTCCAGTTAGATCCCTGAGTAGCCTGAATTCACAGGGAAAAAAATTGTCGGATAATTCTCAGGTTCTGATTGTTGGTCAGGTTCTGTGCTGGAGGACAGAGACCTGTGTAGGCATGGTCTAAGATACAATTTCCTGATGGTTTGTGCTGTCATCTAGCAATAGCTTGATTCAGTTTGCTTCATTAGGAGAGTTAATATTCTTAACAATGCTTAGCATTGGCTGTTTTTTCATGCCAGTGAAACAGGAGGCGATACAGAACAAGTAATGCTAAAAGCCGTTACCAGCACCACTATCAACAAAGATTTCTCCTGAGCCATGAAAAACTAGGAGAAGAAAGTTGTAAGACTCAAATGTCTTCCATCCTAAAGGTACATACAAGGCCTGCCACCAAAGGTGGTAAACCTAATATTTAGCTCAGGTTGCTTGTCCTAAAGACATATTTTGTAAGGAGAGGAAAGTGTGACTAGTTCAGCACATTGGGGCTGACACTGGTCAAACAGTCAAGGTTTGGTCTTTTTGTAGGCTGAGGTTGCTTCATTGAGTCATTTGAACTCCACCAGTTTCCCACGCTAAGATCAGTGCTGTAACATCTGTGAATGTTTTGGGTTATCTTCTTTTTTTTTTTTTTTTAATGGTTTTATTCCTTTTTTGTTTTGACTGTGTGGTAAAACATACTGGAAATTTGTATAATCGAAGAAATCTATTCCTAATTTGTTTGAACTGTTGGTGTATTTTTCCAGAGTGCTGCCATATTTTCCTAGAGCTAGAATTAGCTAACTTTAGATACTTGCTTTCTTAGGACCCGGCAACGGACCGGCACAGCTTCCAAATCGACGATGCATGTATTTGTGCCTGCAACTGTAGCTGAATGCTGGTTAACCTCCCTTGCAGAATTCTGGTGCGAATTGGAGTTTCTTGTCATGAATACGTCTCACAGGGTCAGATTGAATCCTGTAAACTGAATAAGAACTCAGTCAGAAAGAGGAAAAGAGAATTTGCTGTGCAATACCAGCAGAAAAGTGCTTGAGCGGGGCGCTGGCAGTCTCCCTGCGCGGTGCAGCAGTGTGGAAAACAGGCCTGGCTCTACGTGGATTTGTAAGCAGTGGCACATGTCACACAGGATTAAGGACTCCTGGAAGGACACGCAATTTGTGGTGCTGCTCCCATTCTCCCTCCCAGCCGCCCTCAGCTCCCTGCTGGCCTCCTGCCTCCAGTGTAAAACCTCAGCTGAAATGGAGAAATGGGATGGGTGGCAGCATGCCAGCTGCCTGGGCATCAAGCGCCGCTTATCTCTCTGACGGACACCCTGCCGTCCATCCCTGGGGCTGAGCCGCTTCTTCGGGCACTCGTGCCTCCTGTAGCTCAAAGAACTTGCTCACTCCTGGACAAATCTGTGCAAATGTTGATATAGCTGCCTTGTTTTACACCGGCCCTTTTGAAGGCTGGCTTTTTTGTGTAGGCGGGTTGGCGGCTGATTTGCCACTGCCATTACAACTTTTTTGACTAGAAAGGTGTGAGTAGAAGTAGTTTTTGCTTCTTCTGTCCTAAGGTGCTAAAGTGTCTGCTCTAGGAAGAAAAGCATTTGGAAGTGCTTTGGAAAGTTAAATTTAAAGTTGTGATCTGGGCTCTTAGTGCTGTTGAAAACCAAGGAAACACTTTGTCAGAAGATGTTGAAATGATTATTTGTTTCCACATTGCTGGGTTTAATTTACAGCTGTTTTTGTGACTTTCAACTGAAATCAGATTAATTAACTTTAATCTGAAACTGTTGTCTAAATACTCAATGACCTAATTCATTAGCTGTATTTTATCAGTATTTACTAAAAAATACCAGGAGTAATTTTGCAAATTTCTAAAAGCATAGAATTACATTGTCATAGGAAATACTGAAAATGTTGACAGTTTTTCACAAAGAACTTCTGTGCTTATTTAAAGACTTTTTTTAGGGAAAAATCTTTCTATGAAAAATATTGATGTTGGATATTCGAATGAATTCACTTACTTGGCAGTAAAACTGGTCTAAGTCAATAAGAGTGCATAATAAGTGTCGTGACTTTTGATTTCAGTAAGATTTTTTGATACTGTCTTATGTGATATTTTTTATAACCAAAGGGGGAGGAATATGGTCTAGATGAAACTATCACAAGGAGCTGATGCATAACTAATTAAAAAAGAAAAGCTGCATTCAAAAAAGAGTTATCCAAGTTTAGTTATCATACCGGGGAGATATTGCAAGTGAGGTCCCTGAGGTCAGTTCTCTGTCACTTCTATTCACTATTTCCATTAATGAGCTGGACGATGTAGTAGTATTTATAAAATGTGTGCGTGACACCAGGAGTTTGCAGGCTGCTTGTAGGACGTGATCAGAATTAAAAGTTATGTTGGAAAATGGAAGTAGTGGTGCAAAACAGTGAAATAGGAGCCAATAAGATTTGTGCTAGAGGATGAAGGAACCAAAGACAAAAAACATAAAAATGGCTTTTCAGTTTTATTGCAGAAAAATGTGAAAGGTGACAGGTTCAAAGGCAAACTAAGTGAATCATCAACACACTCTGTCTGTTTGAAAAAAAGGGTCATCTGAGTGATATTAGCAGAGGTGAAGTGTGTAAGATCAGAAGGTTATTACTTCTTCCCAAATTATGCTGGCGAAGCTTCAGCAGCAATACTTTGCTTTAGTTTTGGGCACTGCATGCTGGAGCTGGCAGACAAGCTGAATATGGTTCAGGGAACAGCAGTGGGCACGACAAGAGATTTAGAAACCAAGGAAAATGTGCAAGGGATTGGAATTGTTAGTGTAGATAAGGTAAGGATTGGGAGACACAGTAAGGATGCTCAATAATGCATAGGTTTTTACAGAAAGCAAGAAGTTAGGCAGCTCTGTTTGGCACAGTCTGTGCCCGTGTGATTTCATTACAAAGCTTGTCTATTATTTTTTCTCTCTCTCTCATGGAAAAGCTTAGGTTTATCTTACAGCAGTGTGATGGAGCAAAAAATAAGTTCTTCTGGGTCTATTTAAATTAGATGATCATATATTTCCTTTCCTTCTCTTTGTTATGTGTACTATTATTAGTTGCCTTTTTCTTCCTCTGAAATAGCATCTGTAAGACTCACTTAGATCAGTGTTGGTGCATAACAACCATTCTTTGAGAAGAGAATTGCCGTGAAAATGTTTTATTCATTATCTCCTCTGCCATAAATCTCTAACTGAGGCAAAAATCCTGACCCGGAATCTTTCTCCAGAACTCATGAGCCCATGGCTATTCAGTTTTAATTGTGCTGCTCCAGTGATTTATGGTATGACCTTGGGTAAATTGAACCTCCACCTCAATTTCCCTGTCTTGAGCTGAAGATACTAATATTTCTCCTGTGGGCAGCCTGAGAGTTAATCTGTGTAAGACTGACTTGACGATGTCCAGTCCTCAAGCAGAATCTTAAAAGTTTAGCTGTCATGTACCTATGACTCCGTAGTTGAAAGACAGTCTGCATTTATGGTAGGACCAAGTTTTGAGGGTCTGGGGATTTTTAAAGTACTTCTGTAAAATCATGTTTCTCAGTCTTATGGCTTGGAAAGGCAATTTTGATTATTTTATTTTTGAGGCTGGCACTATCAGGCATGAGAGGAAGAAGCTCTGGAAAAGGCCTTTGTTTCTAAAGGTGGATTACTCAGCTGTAGTTGGACACTGTAACTTATTACAATACACTCTGCTGGCAGCTATAATAGTAGACCCACTGGAGCTCCAAAAATCTGGGATGGGAGTCTGGCCAGAAAAAATGAAAGCCTTGAAGTGTGTTCCATGGCAAGGAAAGAGAGGTTACTTTTCCCCTCAGGTTTCTTTCATTCAAAAATGGTAATTACCATCAAAACAGAAAGAGAAGATAAATGCTGGATAAGCTGGCAAGGGAAGGACCCGAGTTTCTGTCCGCTACAAACAGGAATGCCTGCCCAGCACAGAGGATGGTGCCTCGATTTGATAACAAAACACAAACGTGTTAAAAAGTAGTTGAGGAGACCCTGCTTATTTTACAGAACATTTTACAGAACAATGTCATATCAGTAGACAGGGGGGTCAATGCTGCAAATCCAGTATTTATCTCAATTCACTCAATTCCTTAATGAAAGCACTCTTTCATTAAGGAGTGGAAGTGTCTTTACTTTGAAACAGGACTAATAAAGGCTGTGACCACTTAGGCTTTTGAAAACTATGCAGACTTACATGATGACAGTAGGTAGAGGATGGTATTTCTGGTGGGTCCTGACCTATGCACCTTCATTTTATTAATTCACTGAGCCATATGTTTAAACTAAAATAAATACTGTGGTACAGCTGGAAGTATCTCACCGTTGAAGAACTTGGCCTTTTCCCTGTCCATTTCTCTTCTTTTGTGATCTCAGTCGGTGAATGGTTTGTAATGTTCTCACATTTTTTCTTTGTGGTGGACTCTTTCTCCACAACTCAGAATTAACAAGATTTCTGTTCAGGAAATTAGGTAGTCAGTGAATGCAACCATTTGGTGGAAAGGAGGGAAATAGTAGTCAGGAAATTAACTACACCACATTTTGGTTGTGTTATTTTCCCTACCCTTTCCCATTCCCACAAACCCTCTGAAAGCACCGAATCTACTCCAAGTATTAGTCCAAGAAACCACTTTTTGCTTGCAGTGTTTTAGTTTCATGCTACACAGAGTACATGTGGATTTTATGGCACATGCATTGAATAATCCCACCAGCCATTCAAATAATTTGGGTTTTGGTGTCAAATGACGGAAGCTGGACATTTTTTTTCTGAAGGGGCTGCTAATGCACAGCTGAGTGCACACAATCAGTGCATTTAATTGTCCACAGCGTGCTGCACGCTTGTCCCTGAGAAGGCTCCAAAGTGCTGGAGCAGCTTTAGGGGCAACTTTCATCCCACACCCCTCACCCAGACTGAGCCCCTGTCAACTTGAAAATGTGGAAGTTCTGCAAATGGAGATGTTTATGAGCTTCACTGCTGGGCAAGTCTTGCAAGCAAGTCTCTGTGGGAGATGCTGGGCTTCCTTGCTCTGGAATACCCTGACAAGGACTCCAGTTTACCTTTTCCTGAGTTCGGGCAGCTGGGCTTCAGAGGGACTAAACAAGAGGGAGCCCCAAGAGGCTGGGCCTGAGCAGCGCTGGCCCCTTGCCCAGCTCTGTGCGTGCTCAGCCCTTCCAGGGTGCTCCTGGGGCGCTGCCCTCGCGCTGCCACCGCCGCAGAGTTAAAGTGCAACTTCAGAGCCTGCCTTCTCAGCCGCTGGTGCCTCGTGTGGGTCATGCTGGCAGCACCTATTGTTCTGGAGCATTTGAAGGGCATCCAAGTTTTGGCATCATTAGATTATTGCCATGGTGCTCGGGCTGCAGATCCTGTACAATAAAAGGGGTTTTACTTTATGTTCAATCACTATTAGCTGTTATCTGCAGCTTTCATCTAGTCTCCATTAATGAAAGAACAAATAATTCCAGGGACTAAATAGATGTTTGACCATTCAAATATATGCAAAGTGATACGATTTATAAGTGGGAGGAAGTTGTTTTGCAAGCCTAGAATTCCATTAGCTGTGGAATTTCAATTCAACAGTGTGAATCCAGTTAAATCCTGAAATACTACACTTAAGAGAGCAGGTTTTGTCATACTTCAGCTCCCGTTCAGCTGGCTCTTAATGGCTGATATTTCTAAATCCCATTCCATTTCATTAGAGGGTAATTATCTGTTAATACTAACATGGCTGCAAAGAGGAAAACATCAAGCTATTCCCCATGAGTTTGCTGATTAAAAAAGAAGGAATAGGCTTGAACTGCAGCGAGGAAGATTCAGGTAAGACTTTGAGAAAACATTGTGTGAGGAACGGAGAGGTCTGAAGAAACTGGGCATCTCCACCACCAAACAGTGTTTTCTATCTTTATAGCCAAGAGAATATCCAAGACTTGCTGTTGAGGTCTCCTGGCAAGGGAAATATTTTCCCTTTCACTGAGTCTGCACATGGCATTCTTCAAAGCGAGGGATATAGAAGGCACAACTGGCACAGCCAGGCAAATTTTACTGCAGCACAGCCGATGATTGCCAAAGGATTGCATCACGGCCTGGATTTCCAGCAGTTCCAGCCCTGTGGCAGACTTGTAGCTCTCGGGTCTGGAGGCATCGCTTTCCCTGGCGCTGCTCCTGAGGGTCAGAGTGGGCGGTTTTGCTGAGGGCCAGGAATGTGACTGCAGCTCAAGAATCCCCCACTCCGGGCTGGTGAGGTGTTTTGAACTGCTTGAGGTGAATCAGGGAGGGCTCAGCAGCTCTGACACCAGCGCTGAACTCCTGCTGTACCAGCACAACCGAGCATTTGTCCCCCATTTTCCCCTCTTTCCTCCCAGACCTATGCATTATTCTCTGTTTGCCAAAACTGCCTTATTTACAGCCACAGAGGCTTTGGCAGAGCTGAGTCTGGGTTTTGTCACAGCCGGAGAGCAGCTACAGAGCATCCTCCACCCTGAAAGCTGAGGCACCAAAAACAAGCCCAGATGTTGCCTGCCTGTTTGATTTTCCTGTCCTGCCATCACTCAGCTTTCAGTGGTGGGTAGGAAGCTGTCAGAGTGTGTGACAAATCAGAGGGGAAGTTAGTTCTAATTCAAGTTGCTATGGAAAAACTGATGTGGGGGGAAAAAGTAACCTGGACCAAATAAACTTGCTGCGAGACAAGGAACTGCACTGCTGGTGAGGTTAGACATGCACTCAGCGTGTGATTGGAGAAGGGGAAAAAAGCCCAGTGCATTTCAAGAGGGGCATTTTGAGGTATCAGGTGATGGCAGCAAGAAAAAAGCACCTTTCCCTCTCTGCAGCCACCTGAGCGAGCCTGGTCCTGGAGGGCTGGAGGGACCCTTCACTGGCGGGTGAATTCCACGGAGGCTGTCCGAGAGCTGAATACACCCTCGTTAGTGACAGCCACTTGGCTAGAGAGTGAAAAGGAGGCAAATGCGTATAATACTCAAATGGTAACGATGGACATTTTCTTTTTAATGGAAGGAGGGATAAATAGCAGGAATGAGATGAAAATGAGAGGCAAAACTTAGGCTACATGTAAATGGAAAAATCTTAACATCGGGATTGTGGGATCATCTCCTCAGGGTACTAGTGGAAGACTGTAGTTTAGGACTCGAACAACCAGACAGAGAAGGAGCACGAGGCACCACATAGCAGGGAACAGTCCTGCCTTTTGTGCTTGGATTTCCTCATAAGGCTCCTTTGCCACCACTTCTCCTTGAGGATCTGAAGGAATGTTTAATGTTGACGGCTCAGCCAAACTGCAGCTTTGGGAATTCTTATCTATCCTCGAAGTCTTATCTTTTATTTCAGTTGTTTAGATTTGCTGACTTCCCGTCTACAGTGCTTATCCAAGTTTATTGTTCAGTTTTACTATTCCTTGCTTAACAATTGCTCCTTTACTCTTGACGGTGCTTCTTGAGTGATTTCTCTGTTTATCTTTACCACCTTGTTCAGGTGTTGGAAGTAACATGCTAACCTTGGAGCTGTCTCCGCAATCCAAAGATGCAAATTTTCCCCATAGATTTGCTGGGTTTTTATACTTGCATGGCAACCTTTTTATTTGTAGCACAGTTCTGAGCTGGACATGATTCTTGCATTTCTCTACTCATGTAATTTTGTTCTTGTTTGGATAGCTTTTGGGGGGTTTTTTTTAATTGGTTGGGTTTTTTTCTCTGATCCTTTCTAGGCAAAAAAGGGTTAATTAGCCTCAGTAAAACATTGACAGTCACCGGGGACTGCTGCAACTGAGATGAAAAACAAGACTGCACCTGTACGCTGGCAATTTCAGATAGATTCTGGTCAACTATTTTTCTCTCCTGCTTTGTTCTGCCAGCTGCCTCAGTGCTTTGGATGCAGGTGGAAGGATGGACTTTGCTATCTATAAAAAAAATTAAATGGTGAAGACCAACTTCCGTCTCACCTCCCCAGGGATCAAAGCGATTGCCACGGAACACGGCAAAGCAGAAAGCAGGCTGCACGTGGTCTCCACGTGAAAGAAAGAGGCTGAGATAGATTTTTCCCTTTTTGCCTCCCTCCTTTCTTTCTTCCCCTTTTTGTTTTTGGAAGAGACAGTGAAAGCCTGGAGAGAATCCCAAACTGATTGACCATCACCGAAAGGACAAGCCACCCCTGCGTAACACACACCCTGCACTATAAATACTGCAGTTCCTCGAGAGAGGAGCTGTTGCAGCTCCTCCAGTAATCCAAAGAAAGGCAAAAGATTGCTTGGGAGCTCTGGCTGTATGTCTTGATGTGCACTTCTGAAAGAAGTTCTCACAGAGACCCTGTAGATTTATGTGGTAATATGCCCACGTACAAAATGAGTAGTCCCACCTGCCCGTGAAGGCGCCTTCACTGCCTGTTGCGAGCAGCAGAAAACACACAAACTCTCTGAGGGTGAGAGATCTATTCTTACAGCAATATTTTACTATTAAATAATTCTCCTAGCAGCAAATTCTGCTTGACACAACGGGAATTTTCTGGGGTTGTGCTACGCTGTATCTCACAGTCAGGCTTTCCTTGGCGTTTTTGACTGGTGCTGTGATAGAAATGAACACCGGGTAAATAGCAGTATTAAGACCTGAGATATTTAAATGTGAGTGGAACATAAGACTTGCAGGATAACAGTCTCCATGAAAGGGCTTTCAGAAGGGGGAAATCCCCAGGATATCCATCGGAAAAGTTAAAGAGTTATGCACTGTTGGCGTGGGTTTTGAAAATACTATCAGAAGGAAAAGACATCTGATTTTTCCCCTCTTTTTTCAGTGACCTGAACAGATGCATAATTTAGACTGTTTTCTTGGGTTGTTGTTTTACATCACTGCTCTACAAGCCCACGCTTTCAAAGTGCCATAAAAAAAAAAAAAAAAGAGGAAAAAATACAGAAGTTGCTAAATGGAGATCATTGAGTTACAGCAGCTGAAATTAACCCACATGCATATTGCAATGAAGCGTGTGGGGACTTTGGAGGAGGTAGCTGGGTTGGGTTTGTGTAATTTTATTTTGAGCTGCCTATGACCTTCTAATGCTAATCTGTCTTTAAACAGTGTATATTTATATGTGTAACAGATAAATACAAAATAACACTTGGTATTAAGAAAGATTAACCAAGATTAACTAAATCTTACGTGTCAGGGCATGCAGCACCCCAAAAAGAATGTCTTTGCCTCTTCTCCACCGCTGCAGAAAATACTCACCTGGTCTGCAGACAGTTCTCCCCTGTCCCTACAGCACCAGGTACCACCACCTGTGGTGTGTGTGAGGCAAAACAGGATAACAGCTGGATGGAGGCTCTTACCTGCTTTGGAGCACACACAGGGTGTGCTCCTGTGCCTCTGTGCCGTTTGGGCTTTCTGACGTGCGGTGTCAGTGCCACCCTTGGCTTTGTGTAGGAGGTCTTGCCAGTGCTCGTTTTGCACCGCCACTTTCAGGTGCAGTCATGGGACAGCACTTTGTCCCACGTGCGTCATGCAATTAGCGAATGCTCCTGTACCTGTGATTGCCCAAGGGTGCAAGCGAGGTTATGCTTTCTGCTGCAGAGAAAATCAAAGTCTGTAATGTCTTTACATTGGTTCAACCATTGATCTAAGAAGCTGTATCAGGTAGTCTAATAAAAATATTGCTCTCCTTGTAAACCTTGTCTGACTCTGTAGTAAATGAGTTACTTTTCCTGATAGCTGATGAGAATTTGCTTGGTGCTTGAATGGGCTTCTGAACTTTCTATCCACATTCCGCAGTTTTATCTTATGTTTGTCAGAATATTGGCATCATTAAGATAAATGACTCACTGTTTCTCTTTGGTATGGAGAGTTACATAAAGCAGTTATGATCCTATTCATATGCCTCATTTTAAATCCAGATGCATTAGTAAGAGTTAATTTTGTCTTACAGAGGATGAATTTAAGGTTATGTTTAGAGTCTGCATTTTTTACCAGAGGTGCTATTTGTAAATAGGCAAATGTATGCTGTTGTGAGCTCATATTTGACATAATTTTCAAGTTATTTCAAGTTGTTCTCCAGTGCAGACACGTGTTTGGTGTAAGTGCTATAGTCTGTGTAAAATGGTGGAGCTGAAACCTGAAATACTCCAAATTTCAGCAAATATTGGTAACAGGAAAGTGAATACTCATTGCTTGAACAAATGAGCAAGTTTTTACCTCAAATGGACTGAGCCTGAAAGGCAAGCGTGATTTCCTGAAGAGAACTCCCTTTCTAGATGCACAAACTTTGGATGGGCCCAGTTAGTGGAGAAGGCCAGAGTTGGATGCTATGTTGTTTTGCTGTTGGCCTTTCCCTTGGCAAAGCTTTGGGTTTAGCCCATGTTGAGTGGGTGGGGTTGTAGGTGGGGGTGGGCTGGGAATGGCATCTGATGGCATGTGCCTCCTAGTGTGGATGCAGAAATGTGCTTGGTGGGCAGGGGGTACTGGACATGTCTGATGACGAGGTGGGGTTCGATACTCCACCTACTGAGCATGTTAATGGATTCCCTAATTCAGCCTTTTGTGCTTTACACATGTCTCCTATGAAATACTAAATTTTTTTTCTAGGCAGAGATCCTGGAGCTATTAATGTCATCCTTGCCACACTGAAAAATGAAACCGGACCATTCAGTCTTGGATCCCCGCAGAAACCTACACAAGACTTTTTGTGTAATGAAATACCTAGTTACCATACTGCAGCAAAGCTGTGTTCAACAGTAATAACCAAATCCATAGGAATGTATGAATGCCACAATGCTGATTTTCAAGAGTAGAAATTACATCATGAATCTTGACATTGACTTGACATAAAGGGACTGCCATAGCTCTTTGAATCCTAAAATAAGATTAAATGAGGGTGTCGTATCACTTTCCCTGCCAAAGGTTTGTTTTGACTGTCAGAAGACAGTAGTGTACAACTACTACTTTTTTTTTTTTTTTTAACAGTGCTCACCTCTGAGGCTTTCCTTCGTGTGGGAAAGGTATGTGTGTCTAAGTGAGATGAAGCTGTGTTTTCTTTCAGTCCCAAAGTACAGAGGTTTCTGAAGTGCTGAAACAGCATAGAAGCGCTGAAACAGCATAGGTGTTTCTGAAAAGGTTTCAGAGATCTCATCCCTATCTTTGCTCTAGCTGCAGTTCTCTTGTAACGCTATTGAACTGTTCCAGTAGCCTTAATATGATCAGATATGAATATGAGGAATAAATGCTGATCTTCATGATGAACTGTCTAAAATATAAATACGTGTGGTTAGTGAAGCTTTGCCTATATTAATATGCTTGTTCACTTTACCTGTGCTTAATGCAGAAGGGCATTCTGCATATCTGTTCAGTAAAGGCATTTGCATCTTTTCAATTACTTTGCTTAAATGTAAACTATCGGTGTCAAATGTTACCCATCTTTTGAATAATCAAAAGGTAAAAATTATCATTTAAAGTATAAATTAAAAGATCATTAAGGCTTGGGAGTGCAGTACTTCAAAGTTAGGGGAATCAGAGCTGAGGTTTGACATGCAATTATTTCACCCTCCCCTCACTCCCCACTTTTCTGTATATTCATTACAACACTAATCTTAATTACACAGTCACATTTATGTGTGTGCACACATTCGTACACACATTTACATCTGGCTCCCAGCCAGTAATTCCCATTGCCTCCGACTTGCCTTCACACCCACCTTGCTCTGCGTCCCTCGGCATCGGTGTGGGGTAACCTCGTCCTTGCCATGCAACAGGCTTAGTGTGGGGCAGCAGGAGGCCCCTGAGAGACCGCGGCAGCTCAGCTGAGCCCTGTGACATCGCATCGGCCCCTACAGCACCAGAGTAGCAGGGTAGCAGGTGACCAAGTGCAGCCCCTTACCCTCAGAGGGGTGGTGTGTCCTGCCCAGGAGGGGAGCTGCCAAACTGAGGAGAGCCCCCGGTGCTCCTGTGCTGAATGAAATGCTCAGAGGGCATGACTTAGTCAAGTTTACATGAGTCCTCGTAGGAATAAGAGCCACAAATTACGCTCCTGCCTAAAATTTTGAGTCCCCGATCCACAGTGTAAAGCCAGGAGAGTTTCTTAATTGAAACCAATATAAGAATATTTAAACTAGTTATTATGGTTTGAGACCAAATGACAGTGGGGAACCTAAATGGGTTTTTAATCACAGTATATGCAATGCAAAACAAAAAGTCAGTTAAAGTTCACAGACTCATGCTATGCTAACTAGGCCCAGCAGGGCAAGGAGAAACGAGTTTTCCTCCACCTCTTTCTCAGAAAGGGCTGAACCGTTTTTGCTGCAGCTTTTTTTTTTCTTCGATATTTCTCTTTATTTGTTTTCCATTCTAGAGTGTGTGCTCTAGTCATTCTCCTACCTGTGGTTAGTGTTATTCAAAGAAGACACACTGTAACTGAAACTCTGAGTTCCCTCCAGCTAGTCCAGTACCACCTCCATTGTCTGAGAATCCTGAAAATAGTTAAAAATAAACATGTTTTTCAAAATGGACAAGGCTGCCTTTCTAAAATCAGAACAAAAATATCTTAGCTAAGAAGAGTCTGGGTTTTCATCAGAACCATGTACATGACCAACTACCCTGAAATGTGGTGATAATGCATGTAAATGTTTTTCTGCTGAAGAACATTCACCAGGTACATTTTTGGCTGAATATCAGCAATTTTGTGGTGGGGGATGATTGTGCAAGGCTTATGAAGATGCAAATGGTTCGGTCTTCCCTGTGTGTAGAAGAAACATCTGACTGAATTGTCATGTCTGGAGTACAAGTTCTGATTTTTTTAAAACCTTAAGCAGTAACTTGCTCAAGCCTAAAATAATTAGGGCTCAGACTATTCATGCTTTGTAACATTTTTAGCAGCCAATAAGTAAATCGGTGCTGCCTTTTTTCACACAACCTTGATGAACACTTCTGAAAAATGAAGCTGTGTCATAGATTACATCAGTCCCAATGAAAATGCAGCAGTTGTGCAGCCCTGAAAGCTGCGGATTCCCTGGTGCTTGAACCATGGTGGGAGGCCAGAATTCACAGGATGTCCTGGAGCCTACAATTTTTTCAGTCAGACTTTCTAAGTCCTCCTGAAGAAGATGGCTGCGACACAAGTTGACCAAGCATGTTGTCCGATCAGCATGGACAGCTGTGGCTTTAAACAATGACAGCCATTGTTAGGTCAATTTTAAAGTAGGTCCTTAAAGTTAATGTGATTATGCAAATGCTGCCCTAACTACCATGGCTGTCTTATATCCTTCACAAATGAGCGCATTGTCACTTTTCATTATGTGCATACAGCCCTGGTGGTTTGGTGGTATCATTGTATCTCTTGGAAATGGACCATGCAAAGGCCGTTCACTGTTGGCACTGCATTGTGCTCTTCCCCAGGCAGACCAACCTTGACCCACAAATGAGGGTGGTAGAGATTTTCAGGCCGAAACCTGCGTGTGTTATTCACATGATTACTCCCATTGACTTGGCTGGAAACTCCTGCAGCAGGCATGTAAGAATTAGGTTAAAATACGGTTGTGAAATTAAGTCCAGTCCACTCTAAACCACGATGTATCTGGACTAACCTCTGACAACCTTGCTTCTAAGATAAAAGGTTTTCTGTTAAATCACTGGCAGCATAAATTGAAAAATTAACACGTTATTCATTGGGGAAAAAAACCTCTAACATGTCAGACAACTTCTGTGTATGTTTTTTTTCCATGGTGTCTTGATGATTACTATTATTAATTTGATTTTTATCATGAAATACCCTTTTACAGAAATCTGTGATCACAAACAAGGGAGCTGAGAAATCTCAGGATCTGTGTGTTCTGGAAGGTGGCGGATTTCAGACGACTCATTAGTTGGGGGACATGACTGATTTCAGACTCTTGGTTGCTTTGCTTTCAATGAAAACCAGTGACTTGCAGTTTCAGTTCTCATCACAGAAGACGTTCTCACAGCAATCTCTTGTTTGGATGGTTTTCTCTTTTTCTGAGTGCGGAGTCTGATGTTTGTCTGAGTTCTGTCCCTTGTGATTTTTTTGTTCTGGTGGACAAGAGCCTCCACAATGCAAGCACATGATACACAGCCTGTGATAGATTCAGACTGCTGGCTGGGATTTGGGCCTGCTCGGTAAAATAACCTTCCTTTATTTCTAACAAAATAAGTAATATGTATAGAATATATATAACCGAGAGAGATTTGCATGCACTTACTTAACATAAGTAAATGTAAGGGAAAATCGTCACCTCCCAGGGAAGTCCTCTGCTGACGTGCAGCAGCTCTCTTCCTCAGGAGATTCAAGGACTTGGGCAGCACGCTCTGTTGCTTGGTTGTGTTATTCCACATGCAACTTCTCGAGACATCCTCATCACTGCAACACTTGAGCATTGCTCCAGAGCCAGGGTGTCCTTGGCCAGCCTGTGTGTACAGTCAAGAGCAATCTGGTCGGTCCAAACCTACACACGTAGCAGTTGGGCTCTCCTCCTTTCACAGAGCCTGGTTCTACTGGAAAGGTTGGATTAGGGTGTGGAAACCTGCTTTGGTACAGCAAGGCCGAAGCTGCAGCACCCTCAGCACTGTCTTCAAGAGAGTACTGGGCTGCCTTTGGGACATTGAGCCTTCTGAAAAACTTCCTGTGCTCTAGACTGAAGTGGATTTCTGTTATTGGAAGTCCTTTGGAAAAAGTTAGTTGTGGGTGTTAAGGAGGAAAGAAGAAGCGCTTGTATCACTGACAGGAAGGCAAACCAAGGTATCAAATAAATTTCCACATTCGCTCCCTTGAAGCTGTCAAATAAAAACCAGGTTGCTCCATTGATCAACTGCCAGAGAGGATGGTGATAAGTATTTTTTGGATGTCAGACAGAGAGCACAGCAAAACTTGGAAGTGAACACAAGGAGGGGGGACTGCTGGAATAATCCAGCGTCTTATTTTAATCATCATGCTTGCTGCTTTGTGATTCCTGTGGCAAAATTGTGGTGCAGGTGTGTGTTGGGTTCGGCGCTCCCTGATCACGCTGGGTCTGGCTCTGAGATCCAAACAGTAGCTACTCCAGCTGGCTGCAGTGAAGGTCTGTACGAGATAGCCCTGGGTTTCAGAGCAGTGATGGAGGAGTGACTATCACATAGGTCCTGTAGCTTATCACCATACAAACTGCATTTGTATTTGTTTTCTGTTAGAGGATGTGGCCACAAATCAGAGGTTGGCAAGGAAAGCATTACTCTAACCTCTTCGATGAAAGAAAGTTAAGGCTGTTCCTGTGTCGTTGATATCTCAGGAGGGGAGCCTGCGAGTTGGTGCTCCTGGGACTGCCACCACAGGACCTTCATGGGGCAGCAGGAGAACCCATCCCCTTCTTGGGCAGGCGGGCAGCTGCTGAGAGGGTGCCAAAGCTGGGTGTAACATGGCCTGTCTTGCCAACTCCTGGTGGGCCTTCCAGCCAGGGGCACATCACCTCCGGTGAAAGGCTTTTGTGTTCCTCCCTGACTATGTTACTCGAGATACAACCAGAGCTCCCTTTTCAGTGAAGATGATCCCCCCTGAACCTGGGGATACCAAGAGCACCACTGTGAGTGTGTGGGGCCTCCGCTGAGTGGGAGTGGCAGGAGCACATCAGCCATGGGCAGGGAAATGATCCATGTCCTCAGTCCTGGCCAAGTGTGGGCGTGGGTCACTGCTGTTATGGAGACCAGCGACTTCTATCAATCCATTTGCGGCAGTGTTTGGGCCTGACCCCATCAGGGGTGTGTGCCTTGGTGAAACAGAGATGAAGAAGGCAGGGGCGCAGAGGGGATGGCCAGTATGAGCAGACCAGAAAAGAAGAGCAAAGTATCATCTCTTTTCTTTGTTATTTCACCTAAAAGGTATTTTTGGCCTCTGACTGCAGCAACCCACAGCTGTTTCTCAGTTTATTTCTTTGGTGCAGGAAGGCTTGGCTGAGCAGGTAGGAGCTCTACCTCTTGCAGATTTCCATTTCCCAGCTGGCAGCACAGGCTAGCAGCACCTTTATCTGCACAGGAAGGCTGAGCCAGCACCTCAGAGGTCTCTGTCTTGAGCTGGTAGGAACACAGATATCAAAAACCCGTCACTGAAATAGTGATAACCTCCCTGCACCTTCAGATAGCTCCTGTGCCGATGCACGCTGATGAGAGAGTTAATGAAACATGAGAGAGGCAGCGGGCAGGAAAGCACACCTGCAGGCACCCCTTCGAGGCTCTCTGGGGGCCGACTGTATCGGGAGGGGTTTGCAGCAGGCTTGCAGCTGGGCTGGCAGGAACTGGGAGATGCAGAGGTGGTCTCGATGGTTAGTGTAGAAACCTGTCTGGGGACAGCTTCCTGAAACTTTCTTCTTTGTCTTCTTCACTTCTCTGACAGATGTGTGCACAGAGCACATCTTGGAGCTCTGGTGATGAGTAGTGATTGAACCAAGTGGTAAAAGTTGTTTTCCCCATGAAATAAAATGTCCTTGGCTGTGAGTCGAGCTAGGCTGTAAATGTGGATCTGCACAGTCTGAGAAGTGGAGGCTGTTTTACAAAACAATTTAAAAGTCAGCAATTACTCTGATACCCAAATGGATTGGAAAAATGCCTTCTAGAAATGTCATGTATCAAGAGGGATTGTAAAAAACAAAAACAAACTCAACGACCCGATCACCAATAATTTATGGAAAAATAATAGGAGACTGAACACATTTTGCAGCCCTTAACAATGAGCTGTATAACCACTGCCAGCTTGCAAACACAGCTAAAGGCAGAATTTGGACCTCTCTGGTCTACCTTCATTATCTCACCTCCATCAGACACTGGGAGCAAAAAAGTCACAAACAAGTTTATGCTGGTAGCAGGGTCTTCAATGAAAACTGCTGAGACATCAAAGTCAAGTTCAAAGAAAAGAGGCAAACAAAGGGAACAAGTGCATTTGGTCAGGAAACATGACTTCCTTTTGAATTAAGACATTAGACTGGAGACTGAAAGATGTGACCAGCGTCTTTCCTTGGCCACCCAGGCAGAGCTCCACCACTGCTCCTGAGCAACGTCTGCGCTCTTGACTGACTGCGCCCGTGCTAGGAAACAAGGGCACAGGCAAAATGCAGACCAGTGCCTCAAAACCATTCTCTTCCAAACTGAAATATTTTTAACATGCTCCTTAAACACAAAACAAATCAACAACCAACCAAAAAAACCCCAAACCCCAACACATTTTAAATAGATTTCTAGGAACAAACCTTTTGATCTGTGCTTTGCCACCATACCTGTCTCAGATCGGGAATGAGGTAGAAATACAATTAAGTGAGGCAGGAGTAAGAGGAGGTGATGATTATGGTGTTCCAGTCACAGTCTTACAGCAACCTCCTTGGCTTATGTGCCTGCCTGTGTGGGCTTGAGGGAGGGCTGATTGCCATGGACTTAGCTGGCACGGATAAGGATCAAGATTACAAATATGGGAAACAAACCTTCTGGCTTTTTTGAAGGATCACTCTATGCTACAGAATATTCAGTGCTGTGCTTGCTCTCTGCTTTACCCTCAGCAGATTTATTTTGGCTCCTAACTACAAAGTCTGGCTCTTTCATTCAAGCTTTAATATTTTTTCCCAAACCAATTCAAGCTCTGGCCCTTTTTCAGTTTAGGCTTATAGCTGTCACACGGGCCTGTGGGAATTGAACACCCAGGATTCCCTGCACAGAAAGCTGAAGAATGACAGGGAATTACCTGGGAAACACCTCACACTCTGGTATTTTCCTTTATTTTTTGCCCTGGCTCCTTTGCCTCTTTGTTTTTAATTAGTGGCACATGCTGAAATGATAATTTAAATTCTTTTCAGAAATCAAAAGAATTCCCACTGACAACATTATTAAGTTATAATTACAGAGAAGAAAAAGGTTAATGGAATTTGAGCCAAATATCTACTCTCCATTAAAAGAGGACTTGACTGAACCTGCTTCTCTTTCATTTTGGTAGGTTACTCTAGGTTTAAATGGGTCCAGGGTGGCCATACACCTGTGCAAAGGGACACTGTTAGGTCAGGTAGCTGTCACCAAGACCATTTACACAGACAGGACAGCTGTTGCCTGACTGGCTCAAGATGGAATTTACCAGACAGGTGGGACTCCTCTTGGGTCTCTGAAAGATGGGTATCTCAGACAGTGAGCAGAACACGGTCACATGGGGATATTTGTGTGAGAAAGATGTGTAGGAGGTCGCACTTTGCTGTGAAGGAAATGGAGCCACTCTTGGTGGAGGGAAAATAATCAGCTTCCTGGGTCTAGCATCCAAAGAAAGCCTCTTCCTCTGCCCATGCTGGGCACCACATGCATGCAGAAATATATGCAAATCAGCCTGAATCTACTGATTGTTTTGCATTTTCAGTGAAACGAGAAAGGGGGAAAAGAAACATTTTCCTGTGTGTTAGCTTGCCCATCAAGAAGATAATTATTTTAATAGTTATACATGTTTAAAATGGATTTTAAAGCAACTGAGGGTGTAGGGGGAAAAAAGCCCACTCTTTATGCTGGGCACCTGCAGGCTGAGCTTTCATGGTTCCCAGCACTGGGATAATGGTCTGTTCAAACTCAGCCAGGATCGGTGCAGTTACCGCCGGAGCTGTACAAGGCAGGAGCTTTGCCTTGAAGTCCTGTTGTAAGCTTGGCCTTTCTTTTTCCTTTTTTTTCTTTTAAAGCTGTAACACGTTGCCTCAGCTGTGTGGCATGCCTCAAGGCAGGCCTTTCCCTCTTCCCGGGCTGCACGCCGCCGAGTCCCGCAGGGCGCTCACATCTTGCACAAGTGTTTTCATGGCGTGGGCCCATGTGCAGCTCCGGCACAGGCAAGGGCTCCCGCAGACTTCCCCTTCTCCGTAATCCATGCCCGGCCCCGGGGTCCTGCCTGCGGTAACCGCTGAGAAACTGCCTCGGGGCTGGCTCTCCCCAGCCCCAGCGCTGGGTTGAGAGCCCAAACGGCACAGGAGGGATGGGTGTGAAACACATGAAACAACTTGGAGGGGGCTGCTGCCAGCACCGGTCCCTTCTCACACTGAAAGCCAAAAGCACACGAGCAGGGACCTGTGCAGATGGTGAAAAAGGCCTTTTTGCTCTCCTCCTTTTCCATGCACTGCGTGGTTTGGGGGCCAGCATGTGCCTTCAGCTGGGAGGACTAGGCAGGTGCTGGGTAAGGAGCAAAAGGGACAGGAAGGCATCTATGGGGGCTCGGCACATACATGGCTACTCTTCCATCATGGACCTAAGTCTGCTCTCGTGAGTATCAGTCTGACTTCAAAGTGCTTGCATCAACTAACATTTCAGCCATTTATTTTCAAGCTGCTCAATAAAATGCTTTTTTTTTTCCCCTGACAGATTGCCTTTTTATTTGTTTGTTTGTTTTGTCAGGAATTGCTTTTATCTCCAGTCTTCTTAGGGCTGAAAGTCCCTCAGCACGTCAGCTGTGTGAGGCTCTTGCAGGTTTGTCCAATTATTTGCTGTGAAGCACAATGCACCAGGGTTTCAAAGTATATTCTCACCTCTGTTTTCTTAAAACAAGCATGAAAAAAACCTGTTTGACAGTTATAAGAACTTCAGAATATTTTTCTCTTATTCAATTGGTTGCTGACCCGATTGTCCTTAGATGAAAAAATAAATTAGCCAGCATTGTGGGAGAAGGGCAGTTTTGCACAAAAGGTGCAGTGAAGTCTGCCACTGACTGAAGCTGACCTGGACTTTGGTGTCAATAGAGATGTGCCCTGAGACCACAACACGCTCAGTGCTCACTGTTTTGTGCTGTGTTCCTTCCACTTCCTTAACAATCAACGAGAACTGAGGATTTTGAGGCTATGGTGTGCAAAACTCTATTCCTTGCTTATCTAAGTGTGCTGGGAAAAACCTTCTTGGCTTGATTGCTGCCTTTAACACCACCGCCAAAAAACTAAAGACAAACAAGATTAGGAGGCCATGCACGTTTAAGTAAAAAAGAACACACTTTATTTATCTACAAGGCAGTACATTGTTGTATAAAAAATTAAGTGCAGATAAAGCTGCACCAAATGCTATTAAGGCAGCAAAGTCAGAGGCTGTTATAAAAACACAAAAAAATAAAAAAATAAAATAAAATCAGTGTTTTGCCATATCAAGAAAGATTTGATATGGCAGTACAAAGAACCATGTATTTCTAAGAACCTGATTCAGTACACAAGACCCAAGTTAGGGAACAATTAGCTAGACATGGAACAAAAGAGACAACATGAACAAGACAGTGTTCTCCCAAACATATGAAGGTGCAATGCATGCTGTTACAAACCAATGAGAAACAAAACAACACATCCACACAAAAAAAAAAATCTCCCAAGAACAGTGTTCAAAAATATTGCTTATAAAAAAAAAGGGGGAAAATATAAATGATGTAAAAAAATTAAAACAAAAAGGTCTGAAATGCTAGTGCATAGTCAATTAGCTAACATCAACATTTGTTTTTTTTTCCATATAAAGCTCTACTGCTCCTTTTACACTAGCAGCATGTCTACACGCTAAGGTCTGTAGCAGCAAAACACAGTATTCATTTGGCATTTACAAAATTAAATTACTGAATAAAAATATAATTTTTCTCATAAATCTATGTTTCATACAGTAATATTTTTTAAAGCAAGCTAATTACCCACCCTCCCCAACAGAAACACACAAGGTATAATGGCCTAGAACCAAAACAGAAAGGAGTATTTCAAGAGGCATGGATGTTTGAGCATTCACGATCTTGATCAGCTTTCCCCTTTTGCACAGACAAGCGTTTGTAGTAATGCTTTTCACTTCAGTATTTTACACCAATGCATTTTGTTCAGTGATTTAAAATATATCTGTTTGAGTACCTGCTCTTTTATTATTAAAAAACAAAATAAAAAAACCCCAACAAACTAAACCCCACCCCTGGCTAGCACATCACTGAAATAACAATACTGGTGTATTAAGTCTGCTTGATCTCAAAAAGTACAAGTAAAATTATCTTTATTATAAGACTGCACTTAAGATCATTAATTACTGATTCAAACTCAATACCTAATAATTTAGGCAAGTATCATTAAAAAAACACAAACTCTTAAGTTGGGTGAAATCCAACAAGAATATATATGCTGAGTGACTAAATGCACTTTGTGCTGCTCCCAACTGTTGTACCACAACAAAGATAGGCTCTTCTCCCATTCATGACAAGTTCTCATGCAGAGGAACAGGAATTTCCCAGTGGAGGTGAAGTGTTCTCAAAACCATAATGCTTCTCTGTGCGTCGACCCTTTCACATCACCAGAGTCCGGGTGGGGAAGGTGGCCATGTATTTGCGGGCCTGATCCGTCAGGGCCATCTGATCCTCGATCTTCCCGCAGGACGCTGACTCCCAGGCGTTGTTCAGATGCTAAATCAGAAGAGAGAGAGAGAGATTTAGGTGGAATGCCCTGTGATTTATCCACAGCCCCAGCCAAAGCCAGGCCCGCTCACAGTTAACTGCTCCATGAACAGTTCCATCCAGGCAGTGGGATGTTGTCCTGTCCCTGAGAAATTGAAATCTCAACACAACAGGCAAAAAAAAGTCACCCTGACTTCTCAGTTAGCGACCACAGGGGCAGACACACCCGATGATCTGCAGAGGGGCCGCCACAAGAGCCAGGATGCAAACCTTCCTGCTTGTCTCTCAGACAGTGTCTTTTCTATAAGGCCACATCTATAGCCTTGCCTGTAATCCTTTAGGAAGGTCTAAAAGAGAATGCACTTGGCAGGCGGACTTTACGGTCAACAGAGCACGGACAGGCTACAGCCCACAGTCAAATGCACAAATTCCTGCTGAACTCCCATTCTAGAAATGCAACTGGCTCTGTGCCAGAGTTCCCTACAGGAGCCTGACAGCCCCGACAGCCCGAGCACTGCTGCCAAGGATTCCCGCGCTCAAAGCTGCTTTCACCTGTGTGCAGCTATCAGCACCCGCCCGATAGCTCAGCTCCTCTGGCAAAGGAGGAGGGAGGGAGGCTCGACTCTCAGCAGAAACAGCTTTTTAATTATCGTGTAAGCCATTTCACTTCTTGTGGTATTTATGGAGGCTGCAGACACCATTTAGTACAATGCTAAAGTGAGATAAACGTATCTGCAGAGGGCTGTGTGTGCTGTATTTATTTACTCACTACACATGTGAGACATTTCTCATTGCCTTGAGCTATAAACAGCAATGAAATTTCAAAGCTCCTGGAATTTACCAGGATACACACTTTCATTTTTTTCTATTGAGCTCTTTCACTTACCCAGCGTGTCTGCCTTTCCACACTCAAATATTCTCTAAGACCTCAATAAAACCTCTATTATCACGTAGTTAGCTGTACAAATACTCTGCATTCCAAAAATGCACACAATTGTGCTTATCTTTCCACAAGGGGATCCCAGTAGTGCTGAATATTGAGAAGGTATAAGCTCAGGATCCACCAGCAAAGACAAGTCAGGAGAAACCTTTCTCTGTTCTCCACTGCATTCAGAAAGGATCATCTTTGCACTACAATAACTACATTGCTCAAAGAGATGTCCAAAGCCTTCCCAACCTCTAGGACACTGGATGAATCATCATGAGTGGACTGCAAACCATCTGCTAAGAGCAGAACTGTCCTGGCATGCCCATGGCTCCTTCTGCCAACTTCTAGCTGCTAACTTCAACTTCTAGTTGCTACGTTTGCAAGAGGATCCTTGAATTATTCTCTGGCCTACAAGTTACAGAATGCTCTTCTGACTGTAAACAGTGTTATCTGAGACATATGGATACTAAAAGGCTGGGCAACCATGAAACACAGATAATTTCACATAACATGCCCTAATCAGGGCACCAGTACAAACACAGGGACCGAGGTTCCTGCCTTGGAGGGCTTACAGTCTAAAAGGGACAAACCCAGTGAATAACTAAGCAAGCATGTTAGTCCTCTGCAAACTTCTACTGGGCTTCCCTAGGCATGGCTTTCTCTTCTCTGCAGAGAAGTTCCAAACGCTGCCTCTTCTCCTGGATGCCATTTTGCAAGCAAAACTGCTGAGCTTCAGTAGTTCCCTTTCTGAAGGAGAACCAGGTCAGGCCTCAAATCATTAAGTTTCTGCAGCTTTTTGTGGGAAAGCTGCATCTCTGAAGTGAACAAACATGCCACACACCTCTTTTCTAGAGCAGCTCAACCTGGGCTGGCTGTGTACCTTGTGCTGTGGCTCAGCCTAGGGCACATGCCAGAAAGCAGGTGTGACACACTTTCTGCGTGCCACAGACACGCATGCAACACACCACAGCTTCTTTTATGTTTTGGTTAAACAGCTTCCAGGGTAGCTTTTTCAAAGGCCCCTACACAAGCTGGGAACCTACAACCCCCTATTGATCCTCAGTGGGACTCAGGCACCTGTGCATATTTTCCCCTGCTGTTTTAGAGGTATTTGCAGGAGGAACCAAATTAATGAGTGGTACAATGCCACCAGTTTTACTTAGAAGTCGGATTTGTTCTGTACACCTCAAAAGCGGCTGATAGTTCCCGAATAGCCATCATTTCCAAGGACAGAAATATGTGTCCAACCAGTATTTCCCTGTGATCCCCCAAAGCTTCACTAGTCTAGAAATAAGAGATCATCAGTCCCTTAAATAATGAAAACATGTAAAGAAAAGTTCATTTGTCACAGTATATCAATTTCTAAAAAAATATAAGTAACTTCAGGCAAGGAGTGTCCCTATTTCATAAATTAGGCTTAATTGTTAGTAGCTACACTGAGCTCTTTGTATTAACAGCCATGTGCTTAATAGAAAAAAAAAATCAGTATCCTGATATCACCAACATCTCAGCAGGCTGCTACATGTCACTCATTCCACGGAAAGCCTGGTCTTCATCTTTAACCTGATGTCAGTGTGGCAGAAGCTGCTCGGGCAGGCAGTAACCCTCTGCCCTCCCACTGGGCTTGGCTGCCCTGGGGAGCACTGGGCAGCAGGCACAGCAAGCACAGAAGGACCAGCTCCACCCCTCACTTGAGGCTGCTTGAAACAACTTCAGCTTTGCTGTAGGGACAGAAAAGTTTTCATCCATGTATTATTCTCCCAGAAAATTAGACTATTTACATTTTTTTTCTTTTTTCCCCCCTATTGTGACAAACTTTTATAAAAAGAGACTAACTTTGCATCTCAGTGATGATGGTGAGAGCTCTGCTCCAGTGAAGAAAGCAGAATTTGACCCAAAGTAGTATGTTTTCTGATGCAGTGTATTTACTAACACAGTTTTCAATTCTACCCTCGGGGAACTCCAATAACATTTAAGAAGGTATTTTTAATAAAAATTTTCTGTCTTAAGCCCTGATTCTTGGCAGCCAACACAAAACAAAGCACAATGCCTGTGCCTTGCCAGCCCTGCAGAGCAGTGCCAGAGGCACGTGTGAAAGTCATCCTGATGGGAGCAGTTTTCCTTCCCTCCCTGGCAGGGAGTGCTGGGTCCTACAACCCAAGCAGAGTGTCTCACCGGGCCTGGGCACACACGGCTATGGGATCTCTTAGTAAAAAGGGTGAAAAGGGATGCCACAAGGCCTCCTTCCACACCAGCATGGCAGCAGGTACTGACAGGGCTCTGTTACAGGGCAGTGGCGGTGCCCCACAGAGAGCAGTGCTCAGCAGATGTGTGCCCAGAAAAGAGACCCGGGCAGAAGGCTACAGGCATGCAGGAAAACAGCACAGAAACCTCAGCCAGAACACTCCTGTTGCAGAATGCTCATTGCATCCTCCTGACCACGTTTACATGTCCAACTCTGCAAATCAATGGCTGGAAACACAAAATCTTTGTAACCAGAAGCCAGAAGGCCTGACCCAAACCCCACCAAAATTGATGGACATGTTTTCATTGATTCAGTGGATTCATTCAGCTTAAATTCAGTCACCTAAGAGTGAGGTGTTCGTTTTGGCACCTAAATTCCTAGCCAGTGGGGAGTGAAAGGGATTTCCACAGTAATTTTTTTCCATAGACACAATTTTTTCATTGCCTCAGAGTAGGAGACTAGTCTTAATTTTGCTGTCAGTTAGAAGAGTTTAAACCTTTTCGGCCAGTACTTCCACTGTATTTTTCTCTTCCACACTCAGCAGTTTCTCTCTTTAAGTTAAATCAGGGAGTGGGGGGGAGAAGAAAGTATGGCACTACAAGTTCCCATAGGATAAAATTACAGATCCATGGTACGATTCCAGCTACGTCAAGATGTTATTCTCCCTATCCCTTTTCTTTTTCTCCTTTTTTTTTTTTTTTTAACCTCAGTAATCTTACCAGTATATCCTTCTCCTGGCAGCAAAACTCCCTTATTTATCCTGTAATATGCCTTCAACTGCCCTCAGGCAAATGTGAACTGTAAACAAACTGTCAAAGCTGTAACTGGGATATCCAGTTAAAGCACCTTAAATAAAAACTTGGACCATCTAGAGAAAACAGACCAGAGTAAGGGAAGAAAACACTGTGGGGAAAGGTGCTTTTCTAAGAGAACTAGTCATTCTGCACTCATAGCCCGGTCTGCCTTTACATGTGCTGTCTCTATAGCTTAAGAAAGCTCCAGTGTTAAGACACCTTTTAGTGTCAGGAGCCAATGCCAAAACCAAACACTGCTGCAGTCCTGCAGAGCCGACTCTCAAAATGATTAAAGTGTAGCAAAAATCCTTGGGCAAAGAACTGTGTTAGAAGATAGTTTGTAAATCTTCGCTCTGCTGGCAGGCAGCTTCAGCAACTCCAGCAAAGTCAGGGGTGCCACAAACATTCCCACTAATTTACCCAAGCTGGGCTGGTATTTAAAAGTAATTTTTAAAAAGCTAGTGTATTTAAAATATTTACAAGGCTCAGACTATTAGAAGGTCTCTTATCATGTTTCCCTGCTGCAAAAAGCTGGATTTCTTGCCAGTTTTCCCTCAGATTACATAGTATGGATCGTCTGCAGAATGTGTCACTGAAAAGAAGGCTTGCAACACAGATGCAGCACTCCTGAAACAGTAAAACAGTGCACTAAGCAAAACAATTTCCTAGCAGAATACAATGGACATCACGTAGAATAACATGGCTTTCTATTCTGTAAGGATGCAGAACTGGCAGAAACCCATTTGCTTATCAAGACCAGACAGTAAAGACCAATTAAAAACTAAAGTGACCATAAATGAATTTTCTACCTCATTTGACAAGACAGACCACTATTTCTACCCATCTTGTTAGCTTTCCTCTGGGGCACAGGACAGACTTCTCCTAAACTCTGGGGCTTTCCGAGTTGCTCAGAAATACAGCTTGCTAAATGTGAAAGAGTAAGATGGTCCAACTTTTCAGCTTTTGTTACAAGCATGATACCAGAGGTAGAAAGAGCTATTTAATGGCACTTTTAAGATCTTAACCCTGAAGCTCCTGCTCAGACAAAACTCCTGCTCAAGATGTATGAGCTTGCCAAGTAAGATGAATGGATGACGTATAGAAGTGGGCTAAGCACCTGCAACTCACACCAGGATATCCAGCCCCTTTCCAGTTTTGTCCTTAAGTAATCTTTTTTTTTTTTTTCCCCCCACAGATCAGAATACATTGCTACAAATGATTACTAGTTAAGCTGTCACTTCTTTTCTTCCCGAGAGACCATCCCCAGTTCAGGGCATCTGTTTGCAACCCAAATTCTGCCAGCCTGGGAGGAAAACATGCAATGAGTGACCTGTAACTTTGAACCTTCTCTTGCTCCCTCAGCTGTGCCAAGCACAGCTCCTTCCTGTACACACTGGGGAGAGAAGGGGCAACACGAGCGAGGGAAACCTCTGGGGCTACCTTCCCTTGCCGTGCAAATCTCAAACAGGGCGTGCTTCCCCCTCTCTCTTGATTAAACAAAGAAGAATATGAGATTTCAGGACCTTCTTTCCCCCAAAAAAGCCATGGAGGAAAAACAGAGAAAGCCTGCTGCTGCAGGAGACCATGCTGCCTTCCTGGCCATTTTGTCTTACAAATAGCTGCAAATAAAACAACATTTCACTTTTTAAACAGAGAAAATGAAGCCTCATGGCAGCTCAAACACTTGAAAAAAGGTTAACCAAGTAACTGTTTTAAAATCCTTTAGACTTACTCTTTGAAGAAAATGGCTACACAAACCGCCGAAAGTCAGGAAATTCGAGCTGAAATGTGTCAGTCTGTGGTTAAAAAATGAAAAGTGACAGGAGCTAGGGGTTGAAGAACATTCTCTTTAGCTTGCAGGGCTTCTACCTTGTGTTGTTTCCTTTGTTACTGGGGGAAGAAGATATCAAAGCAGCGCTATTTTCTTAAAAGGCTCCATTTCATGGTGTCTTTTGATAGCCTGCAGGGTTAGGTGGAAGGTCTGTGATTTAGCCTACTTTTCTATCTGTTAAAATGTCTATGTTAGGATAGTTTGTATTATGTACTGCTACTGCTACAGAACATAATGTGAAACAAAATTTAACTTTTACATAGGAAGGGCCAGAAACAGAGGGGTTTTTATGTAACCTCTCACAAGGCAAAAGACAAGCACATGCTCAGTACAGATCATCTGTTTGTCTTGGTATTGGAGAATGCTATCCCAAAATCTTAACCCTTGGAAAAGTTGCCAGTAAGGACGAAACCTCCCTGACACGCAACTAAGTGACAAAAATATAGGGTGCAAAAATACAGGTTTTAACTAACCCCATGAATACAAAGCAGAAATATTTGGGATCCGTGCAACGGAGAGTAAGTCCACCCCAAGGCAACATGTGGGGTTGGTGAGACATTCCCGTTCCTGCCAGTCAGACAATACCCAACGCACAACCATGAGATTTGTTATGTAGGACAAAAGACCTGGCTGAACCCTCACGCCTTACCAGAAAGATTTTACACAGAACTGCCTTTACATCCAATGTCTTAGAGAGACTTAACAGGGGATCGAACGAGGATAAAGCCCAAACTCTTCTTGGGTCTACGGAGGCTTCTTCCCCCTTCGCTCTCTACAACACCACCACACTCCAGTGGTGTTATTTGGAGCTACCTGACCTCACATGCCAAATGATGCAACGGGCTGTTCCTGCTAAGTGATGGTGAATCATATCGTGCTATCTGATATGGTCATCAGCTGCTATTTACTAAATGGCATATGATCAGGCGTGCACCCAAAACGCAGTAAAAAAAATATCCTTAGAGATCTGTTTGAACATTTGTTACTCTTGCCTTCTTTGGAATTTAACAGCAAAACAATAAGTAATCAAGGATTCTGATCAGTTTATCGCTAGCTAAATACCTTTATGTAACTGCAGTGCAAATTATTAAAGCGATGGAAAACTGGGCTGGTAAATATACTGCCTCCCTCTTATCCAAGTCCAAATTTAAAAGAAAATGGAATTTTAAGAACCAAGCATATTTAAAAAAAACCCCTAAGTTTAGTGCTTTGTTTCCCTCTTCCCTCTCCATGCACAGATCCCAAGGTGCAGAGATTGCTGTAATTCTTTCTTGGACTGAAGTCAATGAGAATTTGCCTAAGTAAGAACAGTTGGATCAGGCCCAAAATATTAACAGCAGCAATGTCAACATATGCAGACACAATTAAATTTCACCCACATGAGTTCCCTCATGCTTAATGTCTACTTTCATGGGATCAGTGGATTTAGTCCAGTGTTTGTTTGTGTCCATGCATGTGTTCATGTATGAGGGCAAGACACCAAATTCTAAACCAGGAAGGGTAGAAAGCGTGGAACAATAACGTGCTAAAATCTGGTCACCTACAAAATGCAACCCGTCAACAACAGGCACAAAAGCGAACATTTTCCATGGCTTTGCACCCTTTAGACAGGCTGTATCCCAGTCAGAAGAGTCCATTTACACTGGGGTGGAGGAGGGGAAGTGCTAGGGACAGAGCAGCAGCAGTTTCTGGTGTGAAACAGAGCCAGACTACACGTCCCTTCTGAGCTGCACGGGGCCAAACTCCTCCCCTCTGACACGAAGCCAAGCAGCTTTACCATCACTTTTAACCACGACACCAAGTCCTAACCAGAGTGTGCAGCCATTGGCAGATGGTACTGCACTGTTACAAAGCATGTATTTCATTCTGAAAAAGCTGTCTGTGCCACCATCACAGAAACCCCAAGCCTCATTCTTCATGTCAGATTACATTTCGGCTGAAAAGCTCAACGTTTCATCAGCAGAGAGAACAATTTTACCTTCATACCAGTACCCCAAGAAGCTGCATACCAACTATTCATTTCGGGGCTCTTTACAACTACTTTTTCTTTCACTTCAACACACTTTAAACACTGAGAGGAGTTGGGAAGTCCTTTTTAACTCAGTTCCTACTTAAGAAAAGGTCTTCTTTATCCAAACAAAGAGAATACCTGACTTTTAACATGCTTTTCCTGAGCAAGGACTGAAGAATTGAATCCAGAATGATCCACAAATTGACTCATGTAAACTTCCTGAACAAAATCAGCATGAGTGAGGACAAAAGGTTAAACAAGCCCTTTCGTTTATAGCAGCTTGTAAAGAAATTATTTTTAGATAGCAGGAAACATAACACTGTTACACCAAAGATCAAAAGATCCTATTTTACAGACCTCTCAGATCCTTCTTCTTTATTACAGCCTGAGTGCAAGCAACTACCACTAACAGGACAACACACAGCCTATGCTGCTTAGCTACCTGAGAGTCTTGCCCTAAACCTACGGAGGAGCTCACAGTTTGGCTGGAGTCACGGGTCAGGGACAGGTGTTGGGACGCAGCAGAGCTGAGCTTGCGGGGACCAGCAGCCGCCTCCCACACATCCACCAGGCAGCTCCAGCAAACCCCTGCAGAGCTGGAGACCCAGGCCCCTCTGCCACGAGGTGGTCTGAATTCAGCCCCTATATACTGCCCTAGACCAGGGGCAGTGGATCTTCAAACCCTTCTACCACAGCTGTCTACCACGGTGCAGCCAAGAAACACAGTTCACAAGGAAAGAGCAGATAAACAACATGGAGTGTGAATGTGTGGCCGCCCCTACAGACACCCCCGTGCCAAGGGGAGTCCAAATCCCTGCTCTCCAAAGCTGTTTTTCATCAAATGAGTCTGCAGCACAAAATACAAGCCTACTCTAAGGCAAACTGTGCCAAACAGGGACACGTGTAAAATTTTACTATCTCCTTTTTTAATGCCTGGCTAGAAATGCTTAATCAAAACCAGCCTTTATTCATTCCTTCCTACTGTAAATAAGCCCTAATGTAAATTCTGGAAAGAGGGAGGAAAGAAAGGATTAGCCATGTGGGCTATCTGTCTGAAAGTCAGGAACTATGGAGTTACAATTTCCTTCCTGAACGGTGACTCACCCGGGGGAATGAGACATTTTCCTTTAGTTCTCCCATGTGGAGAAGGGCTACAAAATCACTCCCTCATCTACCTCAGAAACACAGAAATTATGTTTTGTTTTCTGAATGACTTGCTGTGGGCTCCACCTAAAGTACACAAGAGCTGCCAAACTGGGTGCTAATGACTTTGGTGGGCTTTGGATCAGCCCCTGTGTAACAGCTGTATTTTAAAGTACAGCAAATGTATATGTTTGTTAACACTTGGCAAAGGCACAGACGCATAAACCCCAGCCGCACATCTGACTGATGTCACAACAATTACACATTTAGCCTACACTGGGGAAAGGCCATCCTGGTGCCGGGCTGGATGGGCAATACTGGCCACACCTGTGCCAGCCAGGCAGTGCTAGAGTCTCTCCTCTCACCCCAAGGCCAGCCACAAGTTCTGGCCACCACAACACCACTCAAATCTCCAAAACAGCAGTGCTGCCTACAAGAAGTCTATAGAAACAAAAGCCTCTGGTCCATGTTAATTCTCAGTCCTACCAATTTAACACTCCACCCCACGTTACAACACCCCACACGTGGAGCTATGCCCTGTTTAGCTTCCTGGCACTGCTGTAGCCACTGTGCCCCCATGCTCCACAACCAAAACGAGATCCTCAGCCACATTCGTCTGAACATTTCAATCTTCCATACTCAAAACTTAAAACCGGTCTGTGAGAAAGCTATATATATATATATATATATATGGATGTATATATGTATTTTTATATACAGAAGATACTTTTATCAAAGAATAGTTACCTGCAGAGGACTAGTTAGTGGCCTGTTTCTGGGTACTGCAACTGTTTTGTGAAAACTATCATCATCTTCAGACACGGGCATCTTTAAAACGGAACTGGTAAGAAGATTCTGAACAAGAAAAGAAAACAGAAAAAGGTTTTCAGCAACTCATGAGAACAATCTGAATTCAAATGCATTGTAAGTAAACTCAGCTTGAGTGCAGAAGTTGCTACACTGGGCACAGCCACAGGTGAGGAGCAGACCTCAGCCTGGTGTCCCTGGGACTTGGCTTTGCAGGAGCATTGCCATATGCAAGGGTTTTCCATCCAGTGAAAATCCCAAGTTCAAGAATAACACTAACACTGAATAGTCCCGAGTCCTGGTAATGCAAAGGGAACTGTGCTCAAGCAAGGTCTCCTTTGCAAAAACCAAGAGAGACTCTCTCTTTCTTTTTCACCCTTTTTTAACTCCGTGATCTAGTCATTTCTACACACAGGTGCAGGCATCCTCCTGGTGTAGGCTCTTCAAAGTCTGTGGGCTGCAAAATGACTGCAGCTTCTGCAACCTTCTATAGGCATCACAGAGTAGCATTTTGCTTTTTATGCTTAGTACAGGAGAATGACACGGAAATAAGGAATAAAGCCTACTTGTGGAGAAAATCAGAAAAAAAATCTTCTCTCTCTTGCATTTAAGAACTGATCGGGGATGTAAAACAAAGAATTCCTTTGATGGAGTGAAAACTTGTACTTACTGGCACATCTTCCAGGGCAGACCCAGGTGCAAAGAGCTGAGTGTTCAGGTTTTCTCCTTCCCAGTGATTTGAGCAAAAAAAATTTCCAGCTTTATCTGTTGGAGACTCCACCTGAAAGCAGAAAAGGCATGATTCAACCAGCACATAACTGACCAGGAGACTTCTGTCAGTTGCTTAATAAATTGAACAAGTATATTTCACAGAGGTGCACAATGCATGTTTACAGTAACATCTTTTAAAGCAGCCTTGCTCTTTGCAGAAGAAAAAAGTTCAAGGTTCTCAAAAAAATCCCCATCGAATAAAACTTTGAATACTTGCACTCAGTGCTCTGTCAGTATTCAGGAGTTTAATCCCCTAGAAAGGATTGAGAATATATGTATTTTTAGAACTTTAGTGACAAAGTAATATAATGCAATGTCCTCAAATGTTCAGGTTTCTAAGTCACTCCATGGAGCTTGGTCCCCATGGGGTTCTTCTATACTTTTCACCAATATTTGAAAGATTCAATCCAAATTCATGTCTAATTTTTCTTTTCTTTTTAAGTTTCAAACGAAAACTGCATTAGAACGGCCCAAGCAAACCCCTGCTGAAAACAGCAGAAAGACTTCTATGGAAATCAATGGGAGATGAATTAGACATGCCTAGTATACTATATGGAACCGACACTAAGATCTTGGGGCTCACATGAAAGAAAAACAGACACAGCTATTTAACAGAAAAGCCATTGCTATAAGTTTCTCAGCAAAGAGTTCTGAATTAAATTGCCTCAGGTTAAGTTTGAGATTTACCTCTTGTTTGATTTTCTTCAGCAAAGGGGGTCCACTTTCATGTAGCCCAGCCACTATTGCAGATTCCTCCGACTCCTGCTTGATAACATCCTGCAGATCTTCTACAAGATGAGTTGGAGTTTGAGGCTGAAAGAAAGAAACGTTATATCCAAGTCCCAGAACATCTCTCTGCACTAATATCAAAGCAACTTTTATCATTGTTTCCTTCTTACCAGCATCTTCAAAGGACCGTATTTGATTTCCTGAGCTGCAAGTGCATTTTTGAATGGAGTGGGTGTTCTTGGAGAGCTTTCTAATATCGACCTCTTGATTGCTGGAGTCCTGAAACTTTAAAAAGAAGGAGAGGAACTTTAAAGGAAGATGCTTGGAAATACTACCTCTTTACAGAAATACGTGCATACAGGCAGTATTGTTGTAAGACTTTGGAAAATATTTCCCTCCGATCCTATAATCCGTTTTGCTTTTACAGCAGAACATCTATTTGACTGTGACAAGGTGTAATGACTTTAAAAACTGGTGAGCCTATATGCATGGTTTTCTATATTAATAACCTACCTCCACAGTCAAAGTGGAAGTTTTACTCCCAGCTAAGAAAAATCTGAATGCGTGCGCAGCAAACAACTTTGCAGGAAGCACAGAATCGTAGAACGGTTTAGGCTGGAACGGTCCTTAAAGATCATCTAGTTCCAAACACCCTGCCCCAGGCAGGCACACCTTCCACGAAATCAGGTTGCCCAGGGCTTTATGCAGGGATAGGCCATTCAAAAAACTTCTCTGGCCAGCCTGTTCTAGTGTCTCACCACCCTCTCAGCAAAGAATTCTTCCCTTGTACCTAATCTAAACCTACCCTCTTACAGCCTGAAGCACGTGCTGAACCAGCACTTTGGTTGCACGCAAACCTGAAGAAATGGATCCCCGTGAGTTCAACAAGACAACAGACTTACACGTGGTTTTCCTTCTGAGCTTTGAAAGTCTGGTCCCTGTGGAACGGGGTGGTAGCTGCCATCTTATGGCCACATACCGGCGTGGAGGTAAGTGCAGGGTTGTCCAGGTTCAAGTTTTCGTGATTGGATGAGGTGTTTAAGAACTGCAGGTGTGGAAAGAAAAAATTAACAGGAACATCCAGATGACATGGCTGACCTCTTAAGCTGACATTATTGAGCAGAAGAAAAATAAATTGTTTTCTTCTGACTGACGTGAGTCTCTCTTCTGACCCCATGATGCGAGTAGGGGTATGAGGAGTACCTGACTACATTGTGAAAAAATACTCAATGGTTTGGCTCAGGAAGCTAGAGAGGGAAAATTCTAAAGGAAATGACACTCTGTTCCAGTGACAAACACTTTCCACCACTTTCAGAGCCTGATTTGCATTTTCTCCAAATAAATTTTAATTAAGAGCAGTGTGCCCAAGAAACTGGGTGAAAATGAGCAAGGGATATTTCAGCAACGAACCCGCAGGAAACGGGGTTAAATTCCGCAAAGATTTATATGGGGCATCTAGGGGCTTTTAGGGCAGTAAATAAAGTGTTTGTGACAGGAAAATACATTTCCTATCATCTCTCTCAAAAGAAAGGGCTTCATTTTCAGAGCATAAAATGAAAACTGCCACCTGTGACAGGTACATGGAATGCTTTGGAATGGAAACAGCTGACTGAAAAGGAGGCAGCGTTATTTGTTTGGAGAAAATTGCTCTTGCATGTGTTCTACCTAGTAACCCAAAATATTGTTTCTATTTCTATCGTCTACAAATCTGTGAGGATAGTGGTATCCTTTATTCTGACAACAATTCAATGTATTACCTTCTAGATGCAATCTGCCACTTTATAAAAACGTGGCACGTAAGAAAATCTGGCTTTCGCTGGATAAATGACACTTGATTAAAATACCTAACAGGTAACGGGAAGTACAGTGGGAAATCATTACATGAAATCTTTTACTATCCTTCATGAAATAGTGTTTCTCTGACATCGAAGACTAAAGCAAAACAACACACACACAAACAAAAAATCCAAAACACTTTTAAATAGTGCTACAGCTGTGAAACAAAGCAACCGTCATCAGAAATTTGAAAGTGCATGCCAGCCCATTTTAACAGGCCATTTTCCTCCTCATTCCTATTCCACTCCAACTCTAATGGCCTGGGCAGAGGATGGCGAGTGTGATTTGAATTTTCTGGTTGTTGTCAGTTTGTCTCACAACCTGAATGCTATTTAAATGCAGTTTGGGGTTTTCTAGGTCAATGAATCATACTGTAAGTGGACAGAGATGGAAAGTATCACAAATGATCAGAAATGTTAAACTCTAGTAGTTGGAGTTAGCATCAAGAGTAAAGCAAGGAGTCACACTCCCCTACAAAAAAGATCCAAAAAGGCAAAAAACCAAAACACAAAAAACCAAGCCCCACAGATGAATTTAAAAGACAAGAATCAACAGTTAGCTTGCTGATTAACTAAACTCAGTGGTGAAGGCTAGGAGCAGTGAGAAGATTCAAACATGGAGTGAAATCAACAAGCACAACGGTAATTAGTCATTTGTTCCAAAGGATTAGTTTCTAAATTGTTAAGACTGGGGTGACTTTTGAGAATTAGTAACATCTGTGCAGAAGTCTTGATCTACCTGCGAGGGAGAGAAGGGCAGGCTTTTGACAGGGGAGCGCTTAGGAGGAGTTGNGCTCACAAAATACGGCAAACCGACCGCGCTTAGGAGGAGTTTAGCTGCTGACGTCAGCTAGGACCAAGGTGCTACCGTGGCCACTGGCTAAGGGGCTGCAGTGCCCTCTCCTTTTGCGAAGAAGGACCCACGGAGCTGCACTGCCCTGTGAGGCAGATAAGGTCTTTGGTGAGCCAAGAGAGCCCTGACTCGACATGACTTTGCTCAAGTTTGTGGTGGGGTGTCCTTGAGGTCTACAAGCACTGGCCCCTCTTTGCTGAAGCTGCGCGACTGTGCCTGAGGGAGCTCTGCTAGCCGGAGTGTCTGTGTCTTCAAAGAATTCAAAACTGCTGAGATCACCCCATGATGACGGATCCTGAAACAACGTGGGAGGCACGGAGCTATAAGACAGTGTATAGTGCCACCTCATGAAAATACAGCGCTAGGATATGCCTGTAACCAACATAAACCAACAGCTTTATGACCACTCACCATCAGCCTGACCCTGTTCGTGGGAGCAGCAACGCTGCGAACACAATTTGTGTTTTCAATGCATGCCTTGATCTTATCAAACTGTCTGACATCCTAGTAGTGCTGCTGGCAACTGAGTCCCTAACGAATGAGTCGAATTATGTCCCTACTATTTACTTGCCCAGTGTTTTCTGCTTGGTATGATGACGGTGCCTTTTGCTACAAAAAAATGTGTGCTGCAGACCGAGAGTGAGCTCCTCCTAACATGCAACGCTGCTCTGGATGTGCTGAAAGGGACACGATGCCGTACGAAGCAGACACCTCTGCTTCAGAAGGAGGTTGCCACCAAAAAACGTAATTCAGGGCGCTACTTCTTTACGTGTAGCATCCCAGAGACTGCAATGGGAACAGGTCCATGTCAATGTCAGCCAGATACTTGACATTTAAATGTGTGCTTACAGTCCATCACATATGCCAGGGCAAGCTCCTTAAACTTTGAGAAGAAGCTATTGAGGCTACAACAGAAAATTCTAGAAAATGATGCAGATACATGAGCAGCCACATAAAACCTATGGCATGTGTCACTTCAAACATCAATAAATATAATTTCATTGTTTAAAACCTTTCACCGTGTCTCTGATTGTATTTTAAGGAGACTTAATGTTGAGAGATTGTTTCAAGCTCCTACTGTGCAGCTTGCCAAAACTCACACCCCCATTCCAAGATGTAGCAGGAAAGGGAGACACCCACAAAAAGCACATGCATCCATGCTCGAGGGCTTCATTTACGAGCAGCTGCATTTTGTTATGTCAGAAGATAAGCTTCAGATCCTGGAGCAACTCAAAAGTTACTCAGGAAAAAACCAACAACTACGTTTAGGACAATCCCAGCTCCTCACCCCTTACTCCTTGACCACGCACAAATCCACCTGAGGCGGCAAGTCTACTTACGGAGTCTATTAACTGGAGTGTTTCTGCAAATTCTAAGAGATTCTTAACATTGTCCAGGATGTTGCTCTGGTGAACAATCATGCACCGTGCGGGGGATGCACTTTCCTCAGGTAAGCAACCGTGATCCACCGGTGGAGATGGAGTACAGTGGTGATGTTCCCCCAAACAGGAAACAGGTGCACTGTCACCACTGGTCCTGGTGCTGTCAGCAATTGTGGTGCTGTGCCAGCCGGGGTAGTTTGATGTG
>VZTA01022532.1:210196-230275 GCA_013398855.1 Mohoua ochrocephala | reverse complement strand
ACAGGTGGTGTACAGCTCATGGGAGCAAACATGGAAGTGGCTGCTTTTCCTTTGCATTGGAGGGAAAGGAATGGCAGAACTTTGGTTCCCATCTTGAATGTAAGTTCTAGGATAGATCCAAAGATCTTTCTCGTCAAAAAGCAGCTCATGACCCCTATCCAGCGATGTGTTTCTTGGTGTGCAGTCAAAAATCAAGTATTGCTCATCAATGAACTTTCAGGATCACCCTTAAAGGCTATGACAGCGAAATCACATGTGATAAAATGACTGTGAACAAAATTAAAAAGTTGCTATCAGGATGTGATTTCTTTAGATCGAACCAGGTGCCTCAATTTCAAGAGTTGTCAGTCCTAATGTGCAAGGTCACAGGGACTATACTCTATCACTGAGACATGATAAAGGATATTCCTGTAGAAAGGGTCCATTTCTTTTCACTATTATTTAGGGGCTTTTTAATGCTTTCTGCGCAAATTTGAAGCTGAAAACTTATCACACCAGCCAAAGCTAGTAAGCATTATCAACAACATAATAATGTTATAACATAATAACATAACAAGGTAACATAATATTATAACATAGTAACATAAGGTAGGCTTTAGCAACCACAAAAATCTAGAAAAATCTAATAAAAATCTCAATGTTTGTGTGCAAATATACTCATCTGGAGGCTGACTTCACCAGATTGAATGTGCCCTATTCATATAAGAAGCGTAATTTGAAGAGCTTTCAAGGCAATCTCTTCCTGAATACCATGGAAGTAAGTTCAGGCTCATTTTCCCCAGATTAGCGGGATTTGAGAACTTAACTGTTAGAGAGAAGAAGAAAAAGGTGTAAGTGCATTGGTGGAAACTGGACTAGAAGGACACTGGTAAACAAAAAGTTGTTTATTCTTATTGTCTTCTGGGTCTCTTGCTTATATTTCAGCAAGCGTTGAACAGCCGGGCAAAGTTGCTTTAAATATGGATAGTGAGCAGTCTGACCTGGCATCCTCTGCAATTTCACTGTGCTTTGTGGGAAATAAAAGGTGGTTCTCTTACAGTGTCAAATTAATCTTTGCTTTTGCAACCTCTTTGTACCCCATTCTGATAGCTAGTACAGAAGGAGTGAGGAAGAAGAATTTGGCAAGTAGTATTGCCAGCTGTGGCTGAGGTTGCTCAGCTCTGAAGTGAAATCATGCTTAACCACCTTTGTATCCCGCTGGTCTGGCTCGGCATCTGCTCGGCGCTCACTGTCCCTTGGTTTTCTTCTGCAGTACCTGCATGCTAATTGTCAAAAGGAGCTGCTTCTTCCTGTGTAGTGGTCATAGAGCTTGCTCATTCCTGCAGTGACCTATGGCTGTTTTGTTCCTTGTAGTCACTTAGTATTCAATCTTTTTTTGGAAAAGATAGCTGGATGATGTGCTGCACTGTAGCATTTTGGGAAGTCCATACAAATAACATCAGAGTACACTTCCCTTCCAAGATGTCATTGACTGCAGTCCAAAGACAAGCTGTGTTACCTGGTTACACTGAACTTGTGGTAAATTTCCAGCATAAATGGTATTCTGCTTTTATACTTTGCCTATTTTAATCCCGTATTTAGTCCTTATTAGCTTGATGGGCATCACAGCTTCTAGCTGGGCCTCAAAGTGAACTTGGCCTAGTATACCAGTGTAATTGCTGGTAGGAGAAACCATATTTTCACAGGACATCATTGCAGGATTTTATGGCTAAATAGTCACTTCTTCCTTGGTTAATAAAATGAAAGTTTTATTTAGCCCCATGGATTTAGAGAACCGATTCAGGGCTGGCTTCAGTTTCTGCCCACAGTGGACAATACTAGTGAGTGCTTTGGTTTTGACGTGCACAATGTGACAGTTACAGTAATGAATGAATGGAACTGTTTAGGCTGCTTGAAAAGGTGCCTTTCATCTGAGGGAGGAGGTGAACAGCTAGAAGGAAATCTCTTTCAAGTTGATTCCCAGCACAGAAATAAATCTCATGTGGGTGAAAGGGAGGAAACAGACACCTACCTGGAAATCTAAGACTGTAAGTGAGATGTCACAGAAGAAAGCAGTGGCATCTACTCACATGCTAATCCGTTAAGGGGGGGAAAAAAAAAGTGTAAGGGGGAAGTAAAGCCAGCAACACTTATGTGTTGGTTTTTTATGGGATCTTTAATGGTCATTCTAAGACTGTTGAAATTATAACACTAAACTGTTAGGAACATATTGCCTGTTGTCGATAGGTATGGTATTCATTCATCTGGGTTACTTCTGTGTTACTAGTTGGGTTGGATGCAAGCTGGTGTCATGCAGTTTTGTGGAGTGGCGTGTGTGTGCCACAGCTGGAAAGAGGAGAGGCTGGCTGGAGCTCCTGTGAGTGGGGGAGAGAAGAGCTTTGTGCTTCCTGATGAATTGATTCATTCGGAGTCAAAACAACTACAGGTGTCCACTGCTGGTCTGAAACCCCAGAGGAGGGTAGAATTGAAAATTGCAGTGTACAACAACCTGCCTATGGAGATATCCTCTTTTCTCTGGCTTCTTTTTTCTTGCTAACCCTTAGGGATGGGACACAGAGTTTTTTCATTTGTGTGGGATTAATATTTGTGGAGCAAATGAGGCCAGGTTCCCCAAGCAAAGACATCATGTAGGGCACTTTACAAGCAATATTCTTTTACTGCAGCTCATAGACTGTTTGAAGCTTTTGTTGTGGGCTATATTTTGCTCCAAGTAGGTAAGGGAACTGCATTGGGGATTTTTTGGTGGGTAAAACTTTCCTGCTACAACACAGCTTGGAATTTTGGCTGATTACAACTTAATGTAATATCAAAGAGCATGGTATAGGAAGGAATAAAACACCCCTCGAATATATGTATTGGTATTGATGCAAAAAAAATAGAAGGTTGAATAGAAATGCTTCAAAAGACTGAAGCCTTTTTTTTTTGTTTGTGGGTTTTTGTTTGCTTGTGGTTTGGTTTGGGTTATTTTGGTTTTTCTTTTTTTAAACTACTGTCAAAGCCTGTTTTGGATTTTTTCACCAGGCCTGTTTTGGTTCTCTTAAGATAAACTTAGCTTTTTGCAATCAGTGATCTTGGCACAGGACTTTGAGCTCTGCTTGTTGAATGAAGAGTAGAAGCACAGTGTGACCTGCATTTCCATTCAGTCAGATGGGCTTTGGGGTCTCATGAGATACCAGCAGAATGCTAATTGTGAACCAGACAAACTAGCTGGCTCCTATCTGGCAGATTTGCTTTTAGCTGAGGACATATTTAAGATTAAGTCTCATGAAATATGGAAGTGTCCCACCCCTCTGATGCAGATACTTCAACTGTGACCAAACCCCACCACCTGGGGGTGGGGGCTGTGCAGGCTTCAGGAAGCTCCTGTTTGGAAAGTGGGATGGGTTTTTACTAGCACCACTATACCTCGAACTAAACCTTAGGATTATTTATTTATTACTGAGAAATGCATTTGGCACAGTAGAGACAGTAAATTCTCAGAAAAGAGAGGGACTTCTGATCCAAATTAGATACATTATTTGGGTTGAACATTGCAAAAGATTGGATAGCAGATATATGGGTATTAGGGGAGAGGAGGGAAAGGGGGGTGGGCAGTCAATCATCAGTAGGTCTAATCAGCGTCTTGAAAAATTTGGAGAGAAAAAAAGGAGGAATTAGCTTGAAAATGTGTATCTAAGTAAGCTAGAGAATTATGTAGGCCTCAGTCTTTTAATTAATTATTAACTATTTTCTTCTCTGCATTATTATTAATATTGATGGTAAAATGGAATTGAAATGATGGGAGGTGTTTTATCTCATTTTGGTCACTTTACTGGTGAATAACTTGTAATTTAAATTAGACAGAAAAAGATACGAAGGGGCAATCTTTGAAAGCTGAGGCACTTCGTCTGTGGAAGGAGGGGCAGATTTTTCCATAAAAAATTCTAGAGGTCTAATTAAGAGTTAGCTTTTGGTGATATGAATATCTTGTTAGTTCTGCTTTGTTATTTGTATAAGCAGCTTAGATGTGATTTTTGTTCTGATAAGTTGCAGTCTGGGAGAGCAAGGAGGAAAGACAACAGTGAAATCAGCATTGGAAAGCTGGTTGAAAGAGTTGCCTGGAGGAGGGATTTGGGAAACTGCAGAAAGAAAAGGATTTCAAAAGTCAGCAAAGACAGAGCTGTTTGAAGCTGAGTGGATGTTACTGGCTTCTGTGCTTGGCATCAGGCACCAACACATAGTTCAAGCTTTGAGATTAAAAATCACGGGGCTTCACTGCAGCAGTTTTCCAGGGTTTGCTATTGAGATGGGATGTGAGAGTAAAAGAGTGCCTGTGTCAGGCGAGGGGCAGCTTTTGGTATCTAAACCCTTTATTACCTGGTAGGATCCATAAGTACCATTTTTGCATTAAGATAAATCCAGGCCTTCACAAAGAATAAAATACACTTAATCCTGTGATGAAGAAAGAAAACCTGGAATTCCGGGAGAGACAGTTGATTTCTTGGATGAAATGCATTGTTCAGAGCCCCACTCCTCCCTCCTCAATACACTGACACCCCAGTTCCCATGTCTACTCAGTATTCAGTCTTGCCAGGTTCCTTTTGACCATATCCTCTTCTAGCAAGGTGCTTGGTCCACATTTTCAACTCTGGGTGTTTTGTAATAGCTGATTGTCAAGCCAGTCTGTTGGGTCACTTTGTTCTCATAGCCTTTCTGATGTATTCAGTGCATTGACAAATTGTCTTGGTAAGAGCTTTATAAAATGATAATATAGTGCATAACTTGATGTGTCATTAAACATCAGAACATCTTCCACCATACAAGTCCTGAAGTCCATCACTAAGCCCAGAAACCAGAGCTACTCCAAGAGTTCAATGATGTTCCTAAGGAACTTTAAGTGGTAGGAAAGGAGCAATTTTTTGTAAGGAGTAACTTTTGTCTCGCATTTGTCTCCTGCTTCTTTTTAAAAATGGGATTGAAAATAGCAGCATCAGTAAGGAGACTGGTTGGCTAAACTGAATATTGATTAGTTCCTGATGTGATAAAACAACACTTTCTCTGCTGCTGCAGTATTTTAATCATGTTTGTGGCATTTCAAACTGAACAGGCCTTGGTCAGCTGATTTAAATGCTTTGGTATTTATGATTTTGTCGTGTGTATTGTGCATTCTGCCCTCCCCCCCCAAGACACTTACCCCTCATTTCTGAATGTATGTGTCTAGTTTTCCTAATGTCAAGAAAATGAGAGTTTTCAGACTGGAAGCTTACTGCATCTCAATATTTCATCTGCAATTGCCCAAAGGTTAAGCACTACAGGGGATGAGTGGTTAAACTGCTCACAAGTGCCTTGCAACTAATTGCTTCTTCATCTCTGCTCTCTGTGTGTTTTGCAAAATAATTTTGTCTACAATTAGTGTTTATTTGCAAGACATACTTGCAAACAAACGGTGGTATTGTGCATACAGATAGACTGCAATGTGTAGCATTTAGCACTGTAAGGAAACTTCCCATTGCTGAAAGCAGTTAATTGTAGTGAATGTACGTATTCTTTAAAAAAAAAAGGCTGTTTTTTCTATTCAGAGGCAAGAATACTCATTTGCATCTCACAGCATCATATTGCTCCTTGAAAGTCAAAAGAATATACTATCTTTAAACAAGGCTGATGCAGACTTCCCATTTCAGCAAGAGCAGGCAAGCTGGGGTTCCCTGCAAGCCTTCCTTTGGTTTTTGCTTTCCTTTCATTCAACAGCCTTTAGCAAGTATTTTCCTATTGTGTAAAGTTTTACTGTAATGAAAACGTTAGAGATCAAGAAGTCAGGTATGTCTTGAACCTGCTGTCAGGATTATGATGTGCCTTCAAGCCATTTTAGTTTCTGGGGAGGCAGCAGTCATTTCTAAAGACATCCTATGCCTGATGGGAAACTTGGTGTTTGTCCAATAGTGGAAATACTGTCTCTGAGTGTCAGTCAGCTTGTTGACCCAAACCTCGCAGTAGAGAGGAGTGGGTGGATAGTGTTTGTGGAAGAAGACATGCTTGCATCAAAGTCACAGTATCTTTGCTTGGTTGGAACAAGACATCATCCCAGCTTGCACAGGTTTTCCCCATGTGAACCCAGGACTGTCAACTGATGCAAAATTGGTCAGTTTGTGGTGAGATTCTCACGTAGAAATTCGAAAATGTGTTTGAGCTTGACTGTTCTGAGATCGATGATAGTAACCACAGTATTTAGGATCATGCATACTTCTGATTAAGGTTTTAGAAACTTGTTGGTGGAATAACTGTTATTCCAGCCTCATCACTGATCAAAGGAAGGAAGCTGTGGTACAAGTCTCAGGATACCTTTGGCTGTTTAAAGCTTGTACTGAGCTCTTAGTGCTGGTTTTTGCATGCCTGCAGCTCCTAGTACAAATCTGTTTTCTACAGGGCAGGTGGGACAGATGGTTTGAGGTAGGCTTCTGGGGGCAGGGGTTATGTTGTGCAGTACTAGAGGGGTGTATTTAGTATGTGTCACCGTGTCACTGTGGTACGAGCAAGCTTGACTTGCCTGTCGGAGACAAAGTCTTTCCTTTGTATTTGTGTCATAGCATTTCTAATATGCCATTTGAACAGACTGCCTTTAGCAGTAACAGCTTTGTAGATTGATAGCAAGTATTTTGTTTGTGCAAAGACTTGGAACTTGACGGAATACACACTCGTAGCCAGCAGATTCATTATTTATAGCAGAGAGGCTGACAGGTAGAAAAGCAAATGGGGGTCTCATGTTTCATCTGGGAGGCATACGTGTTATCAACTTCATCCATAAAGCAGTCTCTTTTAAGAAAAAGTATGGTATGCGTCGGGGTGAAATATGCTCACGGCACCATTGGTTCTTATTCACGGAGTTCTATGGAAAATGCTTGTTATGTCACATGCATGTGCACAGAAATGAGCGAGTACGCCTGTGCGTGTGTTTGTGTCTGTGTGAGGCAGCCAGGTATTTTAATTCAGTCAGTACTTGCAGCCCTGCTGGCCTCTGGTTCCGTACATCTCGAGTCACACTATGAGATACAGGATGGGGGCTTCTGTGCTTTGCTAATCTGGTCATTGTTTTCTTTTTTTTTGTTTTGCTTTTTTCTTAGGGTAATAAATGCAGGGAAGAGCACGCACAATGAAGATCAAGCCAGCTGTGAAGTCCTCTTTGTCAAGAAAAAAGCTGGAGGCAGTAATTCTACACCAAACAAGAACTCTTCAACAAAACGGAGGTCATCGCTGCCCAATGGAGAAGGTCTCCAGCTGAAAGACAATTCAGTAAGCAAACTTCTGTATCTTGTTAGTGGAGAAATACAAAATAAGTATAAAAGGATTGTGAGGCTATGGCACTAAAAGGCATTTTCTGAATATTTCATATCTTTTCTGTTACCTCTTACTAATTATCTCTGTTTAAATGCAGAACACTGTCTTTTTCTTAGCTCTACTATTTAATTTTTTGCAATGAAAAATGCTCCTTTCATCTAAGATATTTTAGTTTAAAGATGGGCAAGGGGATGCTCCTGGATATTTCTTGTTGTTTCATACCTGAAATATAATGTTGAGAAATTTGAAGACGATGAAAGGGCTGGAGCACCTATTCTGTGAAGACAGGCTGTGAGCTGGGGGTGTTCAGCCTGAAGAAGGGAGACCTCCATGGAGCCCTTAGACTAGCCATCCAGGACCTAAAGGGATTTGGAGAGTGACTTTTTACAAGGGCCTGTAGTGACAGGACAAGGAGTAAGGACTTCAAACTAATAGAGGGTTTAGATTAGATATTAGGCAGGAATTCTTCACTATGAGGGTGGTGAGGCACTGAAACAGGTTGCCCAGAGAAGTTTGGCCAGGTTGGATGAGGTTTTGAGCAGCCTGGTCTAGTGCAAGGTGTTCCTGCCAATGGCAGAGGGGTTGGAACTAGATCATCTTTAAAGTCTCTTTCATCCCAAACCATTCTATGGTTTTATAATTTACACAGATGCCTCATGGTGCCACAAAAACACAGGCCAACCTCCACCTGCTCTTTCAAAGTTTCTGCACTGTCTTGTAGGCACATTTCCATTACACGGAGCTCTGTGGACACTGCATTAGGAGCTGTTTTCACTGTGCCTACACAGGGCTCAGATAAAGACCTATATGAACTATACAGGCTGTTAAAATGTGTCTTATATCTAAGCCACTAAACCACATCTTCAGCCAATGTCAGAAAGATACCTGTGTTCTCTAATTTAATGAACTACTAAAGCAGGAGAATCTTTTGGTTTATGCAGGTAGGGTAAGGCCATCCTTAGATGTCACCCCAGAATTCAGTGATTTTTGCAGACTATGGCTTCTCCCATTTGTGTGAAGTGTGACGTATGTCATACACTTGTCTACTGGCAATCGTCTGCTATTCTTCATCTGTCTTGTGTCCTGACTGGCCAATTACTTCATCTGCTCTTTAAGCATGAGCTCAGCCTCCAGCAGTGATTGATAGTGTGTGTTCAATTCCAACATTTCACCATGTAACACTAAGTGCCCTGTCTGAATGTTGGAGTCAGACCATGTGGATATGCTGCATTCCTGCTGCTGGAGAACACAAGTTGTCCCTAACCAATAATTAATTTTTCAGTGGGCTGTAAGTAGCCAAAGTCTCTTGTTTGGGGTTTTTTGTTTTAGTTTTGGAGTTTGGTTTGGTTTGGTTTTGGTTTGTTTTGGGTTTTTTTTGTTGGTTGGTGTGTATGTCTATTTTAAATAAGGTGGTGATTAGCAGCCTGCTTTACTCCCTCTCCCAGAATTCCATGGCTTGGTACACCTGCGGGATGCAGGGTTCATTGGGGTCCTGAGAAACAAGCATTCCTCTTGTACTGTGTCCCTCCCCACCTCTTGTTCCTCCAGTTCTGTTTCATACTTCATTATTGCCGCAACATTTTCAAACTGACGGATTCTCAGGGTTTGGAAATTGCCCTGTTCTTTCCTCCTCAAAACCTTTTTTAAAATCAAGTTTCGGTTCCTGTGTGCTGGTATTCCTCATTGTATTTGGACAGTCATGATTTCTTTTTTCAAGTTCATTTTTGCAAACTCCTGGATAACGAATTGTGCCCCGAACTTGCTGGGACTAAGCGTTCTACATACAGTCGTGCAAGGCAAAACAGAATTTGTTTTAATAAGCTGTGGTTTTAAAAGTCTTTTCTACAAAGTCCATGCAACTGCCTGCTGTTGGTTCAGGAAGGTGCTTGGTTTCAGGAGTGTATTTAACTTTTGTATGCATTAATTATGTTTAATGAAGCAAGCATTTGGCCACAGCACTTGTTTGTGTATAGAAAACACAACAAGATAAGCACCAGTGTCCTTGGTCCAGGTGATGGGTTTGTTTGACACTAAGGGTGTCACTGTGCCATGCACACGGGCACACTGCAGAGACCTCTGTGCACACGCCAGCCTGGGTACACGCGTCTCGATGCTGTGCAGAGATACGAGGTTTGGTCTCATACCACATTTAAGTTCCAGACCTACCACGTGAGATACGTGGTCAGGTGCCTCTGCATCTGGGATGTGGGTGAATGTAACTGTGCTGAATTTGCCTGGTTTTGCATATTTTGGGGGCTTAAAAAATAAAAAACATAAAAATCTTTGTAGCATTGTTTCACAAAGCCCGATTAACTTCCAGTATCGAAAGCTTCTCAGGAGCAAAAGCCATGCACTGCATGGTTAATCAACTTCCTCAGAAGGAACTTTTTTCCAAACATTGCATAGTTAATAAGATTAGATTGCATTAAAAATACACAGATCTAAAATAGTTTCATTATTGGAAAGGCATCTTAACTAACCTTGATGTTATCTGTTGTTACAGTTGTTGTACTGTTATGGCAGTGTAGTGGTAGGGTTAATTAACTGCGTGTTTTTAAAAGCAGTTCTTTTTATCCATTTGAAATTTCATGATTGTCAATGAATATCTCCTCAGTAAATATCTACTTACACAGTGTTCATGAGAAGTATCTCACGGAATGTTCTGATTTTTCTTTCTCTCTTTGCTAGTTTATTTCCTAGTTTGATTCTGTATCTTTCATCTTGATTTTGAAAGAAACAGCCACTCCCTTTCAAGTTTCTTGAGAGAAACAATTTTATTTCAAATCTTCTGTTCTTGATTCTATTTCTGACATATTTTGACCAGAAAGGACCATAAGATCTAAAGTCACAAGCCAGCTGTTCCATATAATAGAGTATACTGTTTTCTAGTTATTCGTTATCTTGTTCTTTATATGTTCTCTTCTTATCTACAGATTTACTTCTGTTTTCTACAAGGCACTGGAATAAGTGCTGTCACACTCATTATTTAGTTGTGGAAAACCTATTCTACCATGTTATCAGACCACAGCTTGTGTATTTAAATTTGTAGTATATTTTCCCAAAACAGGCATCCTGGAGTAATTTTTCTACTAGAGGGCAGTCTTACACTAGCAGTTAGTAGAATTTTTCTTTGCTACATCTTTAGTTTGTTGACTATATCTAAAGGGGGGGGGAAGCACATTTTTATGATGTGTCATATTTTTATTTTCAAATTCTTATTCTGTGAGGTATAATACCCCTCACATAGCACTGTTGGCAAATATTTTTTAAGGAGTATATGAGTTTGGTGTTAAATGTGATGAGGGTGCAACTTAATTTGTATGAATAAGATTTAGAAATATGGACTTTAGACACTACAGTGAACGATAGACTATCATCCCAGGAAATACTTAGTAAGAAAGCCAGAGGTTAAATATTGTAAATGCCTCACAGGGAAATCGCACTGTAACACACAATCTGAAATTGTCTCTATGTGGTGAAGCACTTTGCAGAAATACTGAAGGAAAAAGGAATGAGAGAAGAAGTTTATGGAAAGGAAAGAGTTCTTCTGCTCTTGTTCAGTTTTTCTAAGTGTGGAGCACTTAGGGAAATAGGCACTGAAACTTAAACTGTCTCTTCATTTAAGAGTCCTTTTCATCACCCTCAGATTTTTCTTTTTTTCCGCAGAACCTTTGCGAAAGCCACATGCCATCTTTGTTTTATCCTGCTTTTTGGGAAGTTTGTGAACCATCAGCTACATCTGAGACTGTGTGATTATTTTTGTTTAATGCTAATCCCATCAATCCAGCCCTGTGCTTTGACAAAGCAGCATAAGGGAGTCGGAGATCCACGTGTTGTGCACACAAGTTAAGCGCCACTGTCATGGACTCTGCAGAGCTTCCAGAGGTGGAAAGGAGGAGGTGGTAGGCCAGAAATGCAGAACTGAACATTTCTTTAACCCCAACGCACAAACAAATCCTGGGAAGTCCATTAAATAGCATAACATAGTTTTCTTCTTGAAAGGATGGGTAATAAAATGAGCAGAGCAGTGAAAGGAAAGACTCTTTAAATTCAACTCTAATTAAGTAATTCTCTCCTCTTCCCCCCCACCCCACTCCATTGCTGCTTGATTAATCATATCTGCCGTCTGTCTCCATTCAAGACCATTCACGTGAAATCACACATCTCTTTCACTGGTACTATTTTTAAATGCCTTTAACTACAGAGTACCTTCATGATGAATGCCGAAAACTATCAGCAGGCAAAATGGAAATCCTGTGCCAGGATATTGTCATAGTGACAATCTGAAGGACTTAATGTGATGCATTATTAATTGCCATTGTAATGTGAGGATATATAATTACTAATTCTGTAGTTTTCTTTGCCACAAATCTGGGATGGTGTGTATGTTTTGTGTGACACAAGGCTGGTAGCCTACCACAGGCAGCTGAACATATCATTGGTAACATGAAGAGGCTTTTCTCTGAGGATTAGGGTGGCAATTGCTGGCCCAGTTCAGATTTTATGAGAACTCAGGTTGCTCTCTTATGTGTTTCATGAGTGTAGTTCATATCTGGAACAATAAGAGTCAAGGTAGGTTGTAGTTCCCAGAATAAATCTTTAGTGGCAACGTGATTTATTTGCCTGTTTAGAATTAGCTCCGTAACAACAGTCTGAAAGTTTGCAATGTAAGACTGCTGTCTAGCTTACCGTAAAAGCATGTCCCAAATTGATCACTAGATATTGCTAAGGTTTTTCCCTTTTCTTTTTTCTTCATATCGTTGAGCTCAAATTATGTGTGTATGTGTGTGTATATATATATATGCAATTTCTCTCATGATTTCTCGTCTGTTGCTTGACCCAATACTTTGCATGTCTTAATTATATTTTACAATTGCAAAACCCAGGAGATGGCTGAATCATCCTGAAAGCTAGGTCAGCAGTTGAGGAGCCTGAAGCTTATTAAATTTCCTAGTACATTCTGGAAATTAATTGTAATGTCAGTGCAGTGCAGGATTTGTTTTCTCTTCATGTTTCTGGTAGCTGTTCAGCCTGTTGTTAGGTCAGAATCTTTTGAATGAAAACCTGAAATAAATCACTGTGGTGACTGACCACACTCCTGTTTGAGGACTCTGTCCAGTTAAAAGAAGAAATGAAGATTGGTGTTTGCAAGACTACTTTTGGCAGAATACTGCCAGTGCTAGTGAAAATAGACGTCTTGTTCTCTGAGTTTGCAGAATGTCCGTTTTTTTCAGGAAGAAGTTCAAACTCCCAAATGTAAAAGAGAGAGAAAAGCAATGTATGTGCACACCAACACAGGTAATCGCTTGGTAGCTGCAGAGGCCGTCTCAGCTGTGCGAGGAAAAGCAAGGACTTTTCTGTGCATTTTGCTCCATCTGCATGCCCTGACTGCTGGCCCTTGTTTGTTCTCTGAGTCACTGCTTTAATTGCATCATATTTTTAATTCTTATTGAATTGGTGTGGTTTTGGGGAATTAATTTCTTTCAGATAGAGGAGCTGTTTTTATTCTCAGGGTGGGGAAAAAGAGTTTGGTTTTTTCTTCCTTTTTTAGACAGCTAATAGGCTGTCCGTGGTTTTCCTCTTTGCTAGTTCAAAAGTAAATGAAGCTTTGTAGGAATACACAGAAGTTTTTCAAGACTAATATTTAGGTTACAGTAATGCCTGCAGATCCCAACTGAAGTTAAGGCCCTAGAGCATCTCACACAGAATGTCTGTATGAGAGTGAGCAGCATTATGGTAGTCATCTCCCCTGAGTGCTTAGAATACAGACTTTCCAGTTACCTAGGGTGTTTCTGCTGTTGCTAGGGAGAAATAAATCTGCTTTGGAATGAGATGAGCATAGTCTGAAAATGCAGGAGTTTTTCTGTCTGCCCAACATAAGGGCAATTTAGAGAACTGTCCTGGAGGTGTGCAATGTAGATGTCTGAACTCAGCTGAACTGGTAGCAACATCCTCTTTGTTCAAGAATTACGAGTCCAAAAAGCACAAGATCAGTGAACCACCATAGCTGATGTGGCCGTGCCACAGTGACGTGTGTCAGTGACAGTCCGAGAATGCATGTGAACTTCTCTGTCCAAGTTTGTGCCACCCATTGACTTAGAGGAAATAAGTTGTAACATTTCAATTTCAGTTTTTGTCATGGGCTATTGTTTGTTTATTGTTTTAAAGTGTCCCAGTCTCCTCTTTATTTAACTCCCAAACTCACATGAGGCTTGTTCAGTGTAGGACATATCCAGAGCTGAGATCATAACAATGAGAGTAAATCGTGTTAATAACTGTTCTCCTTTATCTTCTGAAAAGCTGTAACACAGACTTTGCTGGGGGTTTGCTTTGGAGAACTTAAGAAAACGGAGCGTGGGTCAAACTTGTTCTTAATTGTAAGTTTCTGTTCCAGTTTGGGGGCAGGGGGAGAACAACAACAAAATATCTTCTTCCTTTTGGTGGAAAGTAAAATATTTCAATCTCAATCAGACTTGAAATACCTTGGGGTTTTTTCCCCCAAAGACAGCACATTTCCAAAGGAGTAGCACCTTTAAAGGATATGAGGACAAAAACTGTGGAAGCATTATACATGGGGCATCATAACATGGAGTTTGGCCGGGGAGACAAACTCTTAAGAAAAGAATGCGAGCAGAAATGGTTTGATACACAAATCTCAGGAAGCACAGTGTTGTCATTTTGAATAAATAGTTTCAGTTTTCAGCTGAAATATTTTCACTTTGGAAAACTTGTTTCTGTTGGCAAAATACTTTACATTTTACATGAATAGCAATCTGTTTTTACAAGCAGGTTTTTAAATTGCTAATCCTGTTAGCCGTTAAAATTACTTACACAGAATTTTACAGCCAACTGTTGTGTGAACTTGGAGGGCTTCTGAGCCCTGAGCAAGGTAGTACAACTGCCAGTCCTGCCTTCAGCGGGGAAGTTTCACAACAGGTTTTTTGATGAATTTACCAGGCTGGGTAAGTGGGGGAGAGGAGGGGAGTGGAGGGCGGTGTTTGGCTAAGGAGCCATGTTCAGAAATGTGGACACGTGTTGGTTTTTCCAGGAACCACTAGGATGTGTCCTGTGTGATCCTTACTGTGGTAAGTAAACAGTACTTTAGGACAATACTCCCTTATCACAGCATTTCAGTAAAGAAGTGAAGAATGCGTGAGAGTCTGATGAATTCCTCCTCTTGGAGGAGCTCTCTGCTGTATAGATGACTATGCTGTTGATGCACTGGTTAAGAATATGTTTGAACTTTACCACATCAGCAATGCTGTATGCAAAAAAAAACCCACCTCGACTTTTATGCAATTTTTAAGATCGTGGCACCTTAGTGGAGCAGCTGGAACAGCAGAAAGTAAAAGGAGCTGCAGTTCACAGCCCTATCCGTGAATTTGAAGTAGGCGGTGCTTTGAGCATGAGGTGCTGGGATGCAGGTGGTGCCTAGACTTTATGCTGATCTGTAGTGTAAGGGAGCAGTGTTCGGGTGAACAAAACAAATCACATCTGTCATCTTAAATTAGACCACGGTCAGCGTGACGTGCACATATAATTTTGAGGTTCTTTGACTGCAGTGAGATCTAGGTTATGCTTTCTTATTACAAGGTATTTTACAATAGTATAGCCTCATTCCTATCCCTTGCAAAATTGTTTCTTTCTAAATCTGTATTAGTCCACCCACATCTGACTTGCAAGGCAGCCCCACTAACAATTGTCTCTGCATAGCTGGGAGAAGGTGCAGGATTAAAAGAAATGGAAGGGAAAGGAGAAACAGGAAAGACTCTTTCCCCATGCTGCTGACAAATATGCTGTCATGCAAAGATGGGTATCGTCGTGCCTTAAAGGCTTACCCGAGGATTGCTAGATGAATTTCTCTTCCCCAAAAAAGTTGAGGTTATTAAGAGTATGGCTCCTTGGTATTTTCCAGGCATATTGGAGCTTGTGCTGCCCAGAGCTACTCTGCCTCCAGTACTGGGTTAATGCCCTGTCTAAGTGATAGGGTACCCCACCATCTCCGGTACTATATAGGAAACTTTTTAGGGGACTGTGAAGAACTAGGCAGTGAACACAGAGGCCAGAACAAATGAAGTACAGCTGATCCCACCTGCGTCCGTCATCCTCGAGGACCTCTGTGCTGCTGATGTTTCCTGGGCTGGCACGGGCAGGGAAAGCCTGAGTTGTCCCATCTGCCAGCACGGATGGACCTTATCTACCGGTCGTGGAAGTGGGGTTCACATCTTGTTGCTGGATGTCAAACTGAGGTCCTTTGTCTCATGCCTAGTAAAAAAAGGTCTGTCACAAAAGTATCAGGTGCTGTCTTGTGTAGAATTTTGATCTTTTGTGGTGGTAGGTCTATCATATATTCAAATGCTATTCTTCTACGACCTGTGATGGCTGTAAGATAAGAAAGATTGTAAGTTCAACCTTTTTTTTTTTCTTTTTTTTCCTTGGGCTTTTTTTCTTTTTAAGAGGTTAAGGAAAAGAAAAAACATGGTGGGGACGTGTGGTAAAAATAAGCATCTCTTCTTTCAACCAGAGTTGTACTGACACTGGGTATTTCTGCATTTCAGAAGGAATGTAACCTCTGGGAAAGTTATCTGTGTTTCACCTGCTGCCTCTGTGCCACCAGTCACCCTGCTCACAACTGTGTAACAGTGACCATTTCTTTTCCCTCCTTTTCTCCCTGTCTTGCTTCTCCAGGACACAGACGGGATCAACCTGTACTACTGGTCCCTGTTTGATGGACACGCTGGGTCAGGGGCAGCTGTGGTCGCTTCCAAACTGCTGCAGCACCATATCCTGGAGCAGCTGCAGGAGATCGTGGACATCCTGAGGAACACGGCCGTCCTCCCGCCCACCTGCCTGGGAGAGGAGCCGGACAACCCGTCCACCAACAGCAGGACGCTGACACGGGCGGCCTCTCTGCGTGGTGGTGTGGGAGCCCCAGGCTCGCCCAGCACCCCTCCAACACGCTTCTTCACTGAGAAGAAGATCCCACATGAGTGCCTGGTTATTGGGGCCATAGAAAGTGCATTCAAAGAAATGGTATGTATGTCTCAGAGCTCTGAAGTCCTTGTTGTTCACATTGAGTCACATGACCTGGAGAAGATGAAGATTTAGAATTTTATATTTTTTTCTTTCATTGCTTTAACACCATCTGAGTGTGAACAGAACTGTTTAAGAGCCTCCATAGCTTACCAGGTACCCTGTGAGGCAGGAGCTGCATCTTAACTCCCAGGCAGCACTGTGGCAATGTTTATGAATTACTTGACTTTGAGATGTATGATACTCTTATTTTTAATTTTTCTTCTCCCCCTCCTTTTATAAGATAAAGATCAGTATTGCCTTACCGTGCAGATTTCAGCATTGGCAGCTATTATCAGGCTGAGTATATGGACGAGCTCTTTACAAAGCCTCGCTGCCCTACCAGAGCAGCAGCAAAGGCTGCTTGGTCCAGTGACCCATAGTTCACATTGGTGTTGGAGCAGTGACTGTACAGCGTCTGCAGCTCTTCACTGAGGCAGGTTTTGTGGGTGAGGGGGGCATGAAGTACATCTCTACCACCCACTAGACTTGTATACAGCATGAACAACTGTCAGGAAATCATGACCCTATGGAAACACAATATCCATCTATTTCCCTATGGAAACTGATTTTTTCTCTTCAGTAATTGATGTAGCTCCTCCGCATCTTCCCCTTTCATTTGTCCACGTTATTAAAAATCATTCTTGTCAGGCAGAGCAAAGGTTTCGCCTGCCAGCGAGTACATGTGGATCAGGTCTTGGGAGGTCTGATACTGTTCTTTTTTTCTTCTTTTTAAATTTTGTTGCTGTAATTTTCAGAAAAGCCTCTTATTTGAAAAGAAGGACTGTGAACTATTCAATGTTTCCCAGTGGTTTTACTTGTTGTCTGAAAAGAAATATCTGATCATTGTTTTTCCCGATGTGTGTGAATTTTGTTCAATACATGCATTTAATTAGAGACTGCAATTGTTGTTACAAGTAGTAGTTCACTTTGAGTTCTGAATAACAATTATCTTTTGCTGGATTGTTCTTTCTTCCTAAGGAAGTGCAGGCAAGCAGATCCACCAACTGGGTTTGGACTTGTAGGTGGGTGGGTCCGGGAGCGGCATTCACAGCCATGGCTTAGGCATACTTTGAGGGGGGTGTGTGGGCAGATTTATGCACTATGGGTAGTGGGCTCAGTTTCTGCTAGATGGAAAAGAAAGAGGAGGATGCAGAAAAATCTGTCAGTTTAGCACACCTTTTCAGAAAGGGAGGACTAGATTGCTCCCTTCTTTGTTGAGAAATGAGGGAGGAGATGGCCATGCCCATCCACTGCACCCTAGTGGGTTCAGAGCATGCTTAAGAGGAGCACCAATTTCATGCTTCAGTTGGTGTAATTTTGAGGCCAGAAGAGCGCCAGGCTCTGAGAGCGTGACGTGATTATCTCCTGTTGAAACTGTCTCCAAGTGCAGGAGAGATGAGAAGCGGAGTTTCATGGGGCTGGGCAGTGAAGGTAACAGAGCACAGAAGGGCTGTATCAAGTACTCTACCTCTCCTGTGAGAGGAGGGTGTGTGTTACCTGTTGCTGCCTTCCTGAATGTGTCTGAGTGGTCAGGGCTGCTATTGCCACGCTTTATTTTGACTTCACATCTCTGGTAGGTATTCACACAGAAGACCATCTCAGCTTATGTTCAGAGATCTGACTGCTTACGAGGGTTTTTGTGGGTAGAATATGACAAATGCAGAAACCCTGGATAATTCGCTCCAGCTACGGTGTTTAGGTATTCCTTGTATAGGTCATACTAATCTGTTCTCTCTGTTTCTAAACTGAACTAAACAGAACATCTTCCTTCCTGTGTCTATGTTCATATGCTACAGATCCAATATTTTCATTCCCGCTTGCTTTATATTAGAGGGCTGAAGTTCATCATCTATCTTTGATAAACAAATGACCACCATAATGCAATGTAATTTCAGCATTAAGTTTTACAAGAAATCTTATAAAAATGGTCAGATTAAGGAAAGCAATAGAGAATTGAATTGTATCTACTTTAAGCTCTGGGGTGAATCTTGCACTTATAATTGGTTTAGGCAAAATAGCGTTTTCTTTCATCTGTGTAAGGGAGCGATTCATAAAATCAACACTTCTGTGTCTCATCTGTGCTTGCAATGCTTGATCTTCCTCCTGCCTCTGTTTAACTTCCTGCTAGCTTATACTCCTTTTAGTCTTTGCATGAAGGCTTTGGGCCTCTTCCACAGCACATTGTTTAATCAGCCTTTGTTTGTACTGGAACTGGATGTTGTTGAGTTAGGTCAGTGCAGCCGAGATGTGCGGCGTGTACAAGGGTTTTGTGCCAGCAGAGTGTATCGATTTACCTGGCACTTGGTGGAAGCTCAAGTTTCCTGGACACGTTGGCAGACTTCTTGGTGGTTTTTCCTGAAACACCCATTGCTACAAAGGAGTCTTATGAACCAAGTGAAAATAATGAGTAGATGAAGACACTTTTTTTTAAAGAGTCCAACCTGACAGGTTTATCTAATGATGGCTTTGTCCCCTTTTCCTGGGAGAATTTAGTATACCCCTATTTTTTCTCCCAACTTCCCTTTGAATTCTAGTTAGGGTCTCCCTGTTTTTGCCTCAAGTCTCAAATAAAATGCAATTCATGGCTTTCAAAAGGCTTTTAAATTTTTTTTCTTTTTTTGGTGTGGTTTTCTTTGGACAGTTATTGTCTAACAGCTATGTGCAATAAAACACTGTGGAAAGCTGACACAGATCAAGTCATTGCCTAACTTAGACATTTAACAATTAAACTGTCCCCATTTTGAAGTACGTCTAAATAGTGTTTTCTGTGTTGAAACTGGGATTAGCAAGTTTGTGCTGTGTTTTCAGATAATTTAGTGCCCTGTCTAAAAAACAGTAAATGTCAGTAATTGCCAGTATCACAATTGTTCCAGTTAAAAGGAAATAAATAAGCTCAAGTTCTGAAGGTGTCATAAGTCAAATCCTCAAATTTTCATCTGTTGAGTTTTAAAATGTGCGTTTATAGATTCAGTTCAAAGGAGCCAGGAGAAATGCTTCCAAGTGCAGTTCCATATTGGATGGAAACAACAACTTACCGTCCTCTCCCTGTATTTAGCCTTGTATACATGTGTGATGATGTATGTATTCGCAAGAAAGTTTAAGGGGAGAGAGCACCTATTCTACACTGAACCCCATTTAATTTTAGATGGGAAAAAAAGGCACAGAACTAGTCTGTGTGATTTATTGGAAGGTATACATTTGCATTCATTGTATGGTGATTTTCTTCTCTATTGAGATTTTTTGACTTAGATGAAATCTAGACAGATGCTTTTTCTAGATTGGTGCCATTTTAATTAATTGAACAGTTTTGAGAGAGCAACATGTGTTGTAACAGTTCCCTTTTTTAAAAGTTTCCACTCATTATATAACTAGTAGGAGTGAGTGTTTAAACAGAATTACAGGCATTTGATGTAAAGCATGCTAAGGACTTAATTTTATGTTTATGCCTTCTGAAACTTTTTTTTTTTTAAAGCAGATATCTAATACTGTAAAGCTGCTTTCTGTCATAACAAGATTGAGATCCTGGAGAAAAAGCCCCTGCTCTGAGGATAAATATAGATGAAAAGAGTGTGGGAAGAGTGTGGCCAGCAGGTTGAGGGAGGTGATCCTCCCCCTCTACTCAGCCCTAGTGAGGCCACATCTAAAGTGCTGTGTCCAGTACTGGACTCCTCGGTAGAAGAAAGAGAAGGAGCT
>VZTA01022532.1:122355-209661 GCA_013398855.1 Mohoua ochrocephala | reverse complement strand
CGGTGTCCTTGCGGGCTGTGCTCCGCCCTCCCGCATCCCGCAGCAGGGAAAGGGGGACCGGGCCTGCGGCAACCCTTGGGAGCACCTGCCAGCACATGTCCCGGCGCGGAGGGCAGAGCTCCGACTGAATCAGCTGCTTCTTCGGCAAAAAAAAAAAGGCGCTTGCTCTGAAATCATTCTCCCGGTGGAAAATGAGGAAAGCTTTGTATACACTCTGTCTAGAATGAGCCCCTTTACACTCATAAAGGCTTTAGAGGCATTTTGGGGCTTCTGCCCATGTTTGTACTACTTTCCCAGCACCACTGTTATAAAGTATTTCATTAAAAGCCAATGTCTCTACATCAGAATGAGTTGGTAGCATTGGTGAGCTTTATTTTATTTTGCTTTATTTCTCCCCCTCATATCTTGTTGAGTTGTTGGAAAGCCTTGCCCTCTTTCCTTGCCGCTGAAAAATAAAATGTCAAGCAAAGTATGTAACATCAAATTATACATAGCACTGAATGTACTCTGACAAGTCATGGTAGTAAATGGAAGTTCTAGATGGGAGAACCCCACAACAGCGATGATTCGAGAAAACCCAGTACACAGATCTAGTTAAAGTCAAGGAAATTCTGAAAAAGAGGCCCTAAGGATTATCCATCTTCCCTCCTATAATAGATGCTTCTGAATTCTGCTTATTGGAAGAAATAAATTTTAATTCAAGCATTCCAGCACTTGCAAAGTATATGTATGACAAAACTGAAACCAGATGAGGAATTGCACATTGTTTGAAGGTCTTGGAGGATATTCTGAACTGTGGAACTGAAGGTTTCTTAAAATTCCTGCCAGTGCTTGGAAAATCCACTGTAGTATTTTTAAGTTTAAATTATTTTGACGGTTAGAAATGTCTGTTTCCTTTGAACTCTTCTTTTCAGCTTAATTTAAAAATATATAGAAACCATGGGGAGGAGAATCAGTTTCTCTATGGCAAGATTAGATAAAGAGGCATTTATAACAGGCCCATGTCTGTGACCAAAGGTTCTGCAAGATACAATTTATAGCTTGGAGGTGTTTTCCTCCTGGTCCTCACCACCACCACCCCCGCCCCGCCCCCCTCCCCCCAAAAAAGTCGGTGAGTGCAGTAGAACCTGTGTCCCTGGGGCAGCCACGAGCAGTTTCCGCACGCAGCTAAGGAAGGCCCTGGGACAGCACCTCGGCACTGTGCTCATGGCACAAACGGGATGTACGTGCACCGGCCAGCGAGGAGTCACGTTATTTGTGACAGACACCTCTGCCCACCTGCTCAGGACAGCACCCGAGCGCTGCTGAGCATCCCTGCTGCTGCCCCAGGTCACCTCCCTCCCCCGAAATTTGTAGGAGACAAAGCATGGGACAGGGACCTCCTCCCAACTCTGCAGATTTTCAATCAAATTGCAGCTGTCATGGTTTGCATTTGTTGTAGTGCTTTTCTTCAGATAAATTTAGCTCTGAAATAAAGCTCTAAATTCCATACCCCAAGGCATGAACAATTTGAGCTGTTTGTTGCTCAGTGCAGAAATGAAAATGGCTGAAGTACGGGACTGTGTGTATACACACACACAGAGGCAAACATATAGTCATAATAAAACCCACATAAAAGTAGGCAGGGTTTAGCTGGAAAAGATCTGCCAGTACTTGCAATAGTGATGTTAAATGATGCTCCCTGTTTGAATCCAGTGTTATAAGGACAGACCAGTTTGAAATTGGATTTGGTTCTGGACACAGGAGAGAAGGGTAATTTGTAGCATGTTATTACCTGAAACTAAACTACAGACAGCAGAATTAATTAATTGGCATACACTTCAAGGTTTGTTTCAAATGTATGGATGAAAGTAGCTTATTTACTTATTTGCTCTACGTCGTCCAGGCTTTCTTGGGGCACTGTATATATATATATGTGTGTGTGTGTGTATTTATGTAATTTTTTCTTTCCAGGACTTTATTGACTGTTGGTGATAAGTCTAATTTGTGTTCTCCACTTCTGTGAAGGACTTTTTAATATATAATATTGCTTGCACTCGGAATCAGTTTAGCATCCACTCCTTCCCCGTGTTTCTGAAGGGTAGCCTTGTGGCATGAGTGTATCTTGCTATTGTTCCTAAAGGCGTATACCCCACAATCCTATCATTCCCCTAGGGGAGCAGGTATTTATTCGTGTTGTAGCTGGGTCTCATTAATTATTTGCTGTCTATGTAAAGCACTCTCCAATTATATCACCAGGTACCTGTTGTTAAGCTTCATTTATCTTTGCCTTCATTGTGCTTTTGCCATAGCAAATTCTCTTGCATCCCTGAGAGTTGCTATTTATTCCTTAGTACCTGATGTTTTACAGTCTCCTGACCTGATTTTCCCAAACATCTGTGTATAAAGTAATAGGTACTCCTCAACTTTCTGTTCTTCTCCCAGCTCATGTGGCCATAGCTGCAAGAAAAGACAGCCAGTGGGACATACGATTTAATAAAGACTCTATTGTATTTTTATTCTTTAGGGGAGACTTCATTTTCTCAAACATAAATTGCAATGCTGTCTTTATAAATCTTGTTCTCTTTTCCCACAGGATTTGCAAATAGAGCGAGAGAGGACCGTGTATAACATTTCTGGAGGCTGCACAGCCCTCGTGGTGGTGTATTTATTGGGGAAGCTTTACGTGGCAAATGCTGGTGATAGCAGGTACGTGTGTTGTCTCCCCATCTAATCCTTCACCCCAAACTCCCCAGGCCTGATGTCACCGAGTTCCTTAAATGCAGACAGTATCACAAGATTCTGTTTCTTGGCTGGGCACTTAGCACTTCTCACAGAAATGAATGCAAGTGCCAGGGGTAGAGTTCCAGTGTATTGAGCGGTGGTTGCAGTCAGGTAAACTTCTGGTCCTGTAGCAGTTTCTGTATGACTTGATGGTTGCAGAGAAGCGAAAAGGTACTGAAAAGCCATTGAAACAGAAGATATGTTGGGTGTGTAGTAGAATTGTGTGTTGAACACTGACAAAGTGACTGCATCCAGAACAGCTGGTAGGGCTGCATTTGTTCCGTAGGAAGTCCTGTGTCTCCTGTTGCCAGGCTTAGTCTGGATAGGCCATTTGGCTTTCAGATTTTCATGTAATTGAAGGTAGTGATCAGTAAGCAAGTAGCTGCTACTCTCGCATCGGGTTTTTTGCTTTCCCTGTTCTAGCTCATGTATTTGTACATTTCTCAGAACTGAATGCTGTTGCTCAGGAGCTGTTGCTTTGTTTTATTTTGAAGTTGGGTGCTTGAAGACTCATGAAAATAAGCCTTTTCTTTGTCTTCTGATGTTGCTGAAGATAGGAGCATACTGGAAGTCTCTCACTTGCATTCTTTCCCCATCTCTAACTCTGCCCTTACCACCACTGGAGAGAGATAATGAGGCTTTTCTTGCAAGACTTCAGACTTACACGTTCCTTTTGGCTGTGCACTGTATAAACAGGACAGGGAGAATAGTTCCCATGTGAGATGAACTGCCGTTGTATTCTGTTCATTAACAGCCAAGTAATTAACGTCTGCAAAGGTATTGAACCGTGTTGTCTTTAGGCGAAGACTGCTATGGTTATGCATTTGTGTTTAAGGTTTGTGCACACACAGTTCATGTTTGTGGTGTGTACACCCACGTACTTGCAGAGACAACACTCAAAAGTGAAGGGTTTTGTAGTTTAAACCTAAGATTTTTATTGCCTCTTGCTAGTTTAAACTGTGTAGGAAGTCAGATAAATCCTTTGTGCATAAAATTCCTATTCTTTTCATGTTGGTGGTTGTTTTTAAGATGCTAAATTTGTGGTATATGTTGCAAGTTGCTCACCTAGTTTCTATTGACAAGTGACATGTTCGAATCTCCTTTTTGCATCAGATGTCAAGTGAGCCCTCACATCGTAGCTGCAGACATGGTTGAAGTGATCACCTATCTCATCAACAGACCCACTAGCTGAACTACCTTCTTTCTCTTCTGCCATTAAATTAGAAATAATCATGTTTTCTTGTGCTATTGCACTTGAAGTACGGTTGAGTCCGAGTTGGCTAATTTACTGTATTGCCTCTTAAAAGTGTGCTGTGTAAAACTGGCCATGCAGGACTTACTTCTGAGTAGCCTCGTACTTCTAAGATCTTTGTTCTTAAACGACTGGAACTGGCTGCTTCCAGTTCCCTCAGGATTCTTCCTGTGCTCCCTGAGAGCAGCCTCAGCTCAATTGCAGCCTCTGATACCCAAGGGCCAGACACTCCTGTTGGCAGTGCTCTGCAGTGGGTGCCAGAGTATTGGTGTAACTGTAGTTGAACATACTAAGTCTTCAAGGAGTTTTGCATGTTCATTAAGTCCACCCAAAACATCATCTCATCAGAAAAAGAGGGAGAAGCAGGAATCAGAAAGGAAACCATCAGCAAGATTGGGCGTTGTTTGAAGCAGGTTTCAAATTCTCATTCCTAACATCTTGTAGGTAATAAAGTCCCTCCAGATTCAAAACAGTTTGGTTTTGCGCTTTCCAAATGGACTTCACAGAAAATCTCTTTTATGCTGAGGAGAATTATCCCAAAATCTTTCATTTTCAGCTAAGTCCATTCCTAGATTTTCCTAGCTCAAAAGAAATTTTAAAGCTTTGAAGTGTCGATCGGTTGGTCTGGGTCTCTCTCCTACCAAATCCCCTCTTTCCCACTTACAGGGAAAAAACCAGCTATTGCAAAACATCTGAGTTGCTGTCACGACAAAAAGGACATTTTAGGACTAGACAAGCCACTGAGGTTGTCTGCCCACTGCCAGGGTGCACGGTGCATTCCCGTATTTTGAAGAGCCCAGTTACGTAGTCAAGAAATTTTACTTGTGTTAGTTGGAAAAATATGTTCCTTTTTGCCGTCTCATGCCTCGTGTGGTCACCTTTGTGGTTTGTACAGATAAAAGGGAGGGCGGTGGGAAATACAATAAGGAAACTACTTCAAGAAATGTTTATCTGCTCTTGAGAAGAAGGGTGGGTTTGTTTTTTCACTCAAACAGGGGACTTCTTCTTGTTGCTGTTGGAACTAGAAGCTGAAACCCTTAGCTCTTAGTTCCCCTACTCATTTGTGCCTTTCCCCTCTCTTCATTCTCCTCCTTCTGTCTCTGCTACCCCACTGGAAAAAGCCTGCAAATAAATCAAGTTTAATTTCCCACGGATAGGAGTCTGTGAGAGAAAGTTTCGTGTGGGAAATAAACATTTTTGGGTTCATGCAAACCTCAGTTATACTGCCTCTCCCCAGGAGAAGGTTAGGTTTCATAATTTCAGGGAACTTCAAAACAGCAGAAGCTTTTAAAGGTGGGTTTTGAACAGCTTCTGCTGTCCGAGGACCAAGGTATGTGCAACAAACTGTTACTATCACAATGAGACTAAGGAAAGTTAAGTGTGAGACTTGAATAATAATGTACTGTGTGGTGCCAGCTATACCTCAGACTTATGTCTGTGGTATTCAGTTTATCCACCAAAGCTTCTCAAATCTAATCATTTCATGCCACGTACCCTGGCAGTGTTGTATAGCAGCTGTCCTTTTGTAGTTGATGTGTAATTACATCATGAAAAGACTTTAATTACCATATTACTAAATTACCAGCCAGCAATCCTTTCAGGTTCAGCCCCAGCTCACTTCTGTATGGACTATTAGGCTTCTCCAAGCTGAACACTTTTGGTTGGTGTAAAAGGGAGGAAAAATTGTGCTAATTGTAGGTTTTGTTATGAACTATTATTGAGCTTGATGTTATGGCATCACTAATGTCAATGATATAATTAAACTTCTGCTAACGATGCAATCACAGTTCTGTAATAATTATATGTTAACTGCACATGATACCAGAACCCTACTAAAAATGAGGTGATGTATTCAGAGCCTGATAAAAACAACTTGGAAGGAACTGCTTTCATTCTCTAATGGCTTATCTGATCATTCTTGGACTCTGCCATAAATATACCTACTTGTACAGTCAAAATTCATATCTGAATATCGGCCAAAGCTTTTTCTAATGTTTCTTTCTCTCTCTTTCTTCTTTTCAGTGATTAGCATTGTCCATGCAAGGTTATCTGATTAGGAACTGATAATGCTATAGTCAGCTATCCAATATATAGGGCTTTTGTGGTGAGCATCGAGGCTCTGTGTTTTGCTTACCAGCATGACATATTTGCTATGAAAACTAGGCCATTGGAATAGCTGCTGGTTTTTTCTTTTATTTTTTTTAATGTGAAATAGTAAAGCTTCTCTGGTCATTGTTTTAAATAGTGTTGTTCAATTCTGTATGGCTAAAGTGACTTTTACTTCTAAACTGCCATAACACGCCTTGTTAATCTCAGTTCTTTTTAGCTTTATGCTCTTTATTAGGATGTTGTTTTATAGCTACTGATGAAGCAGTTGTAAAACAGGGACTTAATGTTTTTACTGATTACTGCCCAATTATTGTATAGCCTCATGCAACATAACATTTGTCCAATATCACTGCAATGACTGTAATGCAATATGATCATATTAACCATCTTTGGCACGAGCACTGTTCTGGCTTTTGTGTTGTCTGGTTAGGGAGCTGCTCGGGGACTGCAGGCACTTCCATTTTGTGCCGTGCTTGGAGCCATGTAGGGTAGCTGTGCCTTTATCATTATACAAGAAGCAGAACATCACAAGTTGATTTGACTTTTCCATACACCCTGAAACCCTCACTAAATCTGCAAATGGGTTCTTGGGCTTTTTTTGATTTATTGGCAGAACATGGCATCAAAGCAAAGAGCCTGATGTTTCGAAGGCTTCACAGACTTGCAGGGTCACTGAATTTTTTGCTTCGCTTCATCAACTCTTTTTTATCATCTTTTTGCCTCCTTGCTTTTGCTCCCCAGTACTTATGTTTTCAGGGCGTATTCACACTCTGCTTGAACATACATCCTCATGTCCAGAATAGATTTTCTCCTCCTTTTTGTAAGTGTAAAATTAATGCTAAGGCATTTTGGCTAATTAAATGGTAGGAGCTTGTTGAGTGAATATTTTTGTGATGGTTTTGTGTGGGTGCAGGTAAAGTAACTTCATTGGTACTTCAAGAGACCAGTGAGAGAGTGTGTTTATAACATAGTCTTCTCCCAGTGTAATAAAATAGTGAATTGAAAATTGAATTTGTTTACCATTTCAGTTCTTTCTGCATTTGCCACTTGTGTTGAAGCTTACTACATTTATAGTTCCTCTTCTTTGTCATGGTGCTTGTCAGCTGCTTCCCTTATGGTTAGTTCTTGTTATAGGAAGTCAGATTTGGGGGCTTAATTTGTTTTTATGAAGTAAATAAGAGGGGCATGGAAACAGCTATGTATCTGCTGACTGGCAGTGTGGCTTAAATAGAATTTCTGAGAAGTCAGTATTGATGATTCTGAGCCATTTTTGTGGTTCATGGTATCTGACTTCTTCCTCGAGGCAGTCCAGCAGGGTCGTTCTTGCCAGAAGTGCTACTGCTGCGTAAGGATGGAAACTAAAAAGTGTTCTAATATATTGCTATTGTAGAACTAGTTTACTTTAGTCTTCAGTTTACTGTTTTTCTAGGAAGCTTTAATTTTCTGTTTTTCGTAACTACTCATCTTCTAACCTAAATGGTGTGTGTGTATTTCCCCTGTTTTCTGTGAGTGGTCTGCCTGAGCCCTCTCTGTCTTCTTACATCTGTGTCTACGTAAACAACAATAACTGTGCTTCATGCTAGAGACTTAGAGGTCCCCAGAGGAAAGACTAACTCGGTTACTGAGCTTCTCCAGTCTGCAGTATTTGGAAAAGCGTTCTTTTTTCTGTCTTCTCCTAAAGATGGGGCAAAGAAAGTTGCAAAACTGAACAACACACAGGGGCCATACAATCAGTAGGGATTTCTCTTCATCCTCTGAAGTTCTCATTCCTCCAGATTCTCAAAAGATGCCTCCCCAGAGGCGAGAGCAACACTTTCAGATTGTATTTTGGCCAATCTATGGTATATCCCCTTTTTAGGTTATTATTAATTGTCTGACAGAATCACTTGAAAATAAAAAACGTTTGATCATTTCAGGGCAACAGATAACCTAAGTCTGGTTTGCTCACATGTCTGTGTAGTGAGGAGAGACTGAATTCAAAGCAAAGCGAGTCTCTGCCATGTACATTATCCTTCACTGACTGCAGTTTGATAGGTGGAGAAGTCTGATCCTGACTAGCCCAAAATGTTGGAAAAGATTAGCCACATTCAGGAGGCATGGCCATGTCCTCTCTCTCTGTTCCCCCTGTCTCTTTTCCTTAGAAACATGATTTGCAGGCCTGCAGAAAGCCCTTCTCCCCTTTTCCTGCCTGGGAGAAGCAAGAGCACAAGATTCATTGGAATAACAGCAATATCAGATACTGCAGGATTTTGTGCTGGGTAAAGCTCTTGAAGGCACTTCAAGAAACACTTATGGCGAGGTGTGAAGAAAAGGTGTTGGATCAGAAAGAAGTCATTTCACTCAAAGGGCAGTGCTGAGGAAGAGCATTTTCTAGTTATCCAGTGGATGACAAGTTCCAGGTTACTGGCATGTCATATTCAGCACTGACTTGGTAGAAATTATTCATTTGGTTGTAAATGTTTGTAGGCTTGGAAGACAAAACAAATGTCCTACTTCTTTTTCAAACTCTCGTTTTTCCTGGGAGAGCATATACCTTAGCAATACCTATGGCAATTAGCAGGTATTGAAGCCATTGTAAACATTTTCAGTGAGGGGTACATTCAGCTAAACCTTTGGTCCTAACCACACGGACGTTATCTTATGCTACAGATAATGAGGAAGGAGAAAAATTTTGGTTCTTTGAGTAATACCAATAAACTGTAAAGCCACAGTTCATTGGTATTGGTTTCCAGGAATAAAGAATTCTATTAACTTTAATTCTCGTGGGATTTCAGCCTTTAAAAAAAAAAGAACGAAAAAAAAAAGCCGACAAACTCCAAACAAACTATCTTTTTAACCTGTGCCTTTGTAGCTGACCACAGGGATGCAAGTTCTTCACTGCAGTGTTGAAGGGCCAGGGCCAAGGCATGCAAAGCAGGCTGGGCACCTTGGTTCTTTAGCTTCCATCTGTACTTTGGGAGGAGGGCCAGAGGGAGCACCCCAGGCTTGCTTGGTGAATGTTTCAAAGTCTACTGTGGTCCTTACTGTGTTGAAAAGCTTTTCAAGTCACCTGAATTCAGCAAACTCAAGGCAGCCCAGGCTATTCAGTCTCAGCAGCAGCTACGCAATGCCACTTGAGCCCTGCTCCCGGGACTTTTAGTGATGGCTCTGGTCACTTCTGTGTGGGTGAATGAAGCAGGGCTTGGGTAAAAATTCACCAATGAAGAGTGAGCAGAGAGCGTGACTTGCAGGCTGCTTTTACATCTCGGTCCAGCTTGTTCCAATATCCTCCAGCTAGTACTGAGTTAAGCAGAAAAGCTGAGATCAAAGTAGATATGACTTTAGGTGCTAAAAGTCATTCTTTCTTTGTCAATGGTAAGACAGTGAAGAGCAGAGAGGTAAAAAATCCTTAGTTCTTCTATCTGACATGGACAGCCATATCCCTGCCATGTTACTGGCAAAATAAACACTGACTTGCAGAGCAATGCCTTCATCCACTAAGCCCAGGTTTAGTTGCCATAGTAACTCGTCTTGGAGATGAATGTGATACCCTGGACAGCAGGTAAAAAGACTTTGATTCCACAGATACCAGTCCTGAGTCTCAGAGCTGGCCACAGAGATGTGACTGCACTTCTTTGTTCATTTCCCTGGCACGGCCTGAGTAATTGGTGACATGTTGTTCAGCCACGATACAGAAACGTCGTGGTCTGTCATCATTGCAGCCTTGTACTTAGCTGTGTTCAGATGAAGAATACACTGAAATAATCGGGGCAAAATGAATCTTAAGAGGGCAGTAGATCTCCAACCTAAGGGTATTGGAACCAACGGTGGGCAGTTTTTGTGTGCTGGTAGTGTCACTATAAACTGGCTTGTAATAGCTTTCTAGCTGCCAGCTGAAGCCCTTTCTGAAAGACTGATGTGTTGAGATGTAAACCACCAGGAAAGTACACACAATTAATTACAGAGCATTTTAGTTTAGTTCATTCACATTTGGGTTAGTACTACTGGAGCTGGAGTAGACAATACTAGGAATGTATAGATAAACTTATGAAGTCACTACTTATTCAATAGCAAAAGTTACTTTCCCAATTAAACAAAGAAGAATATTGCATTCAGATAGCCATTAGTGATGGGGTGGGCATAACAAAAATATATCTAATTAGCCCTAAAATGAAACACCGTTAATAAAGCCGAGTGCTAATAATAACTCCATACTTAGATTTCATCAGCCAAGCAACACGCTTGAGGACCTAAACTAGAGCAGGGAATTCATGGTAGAGTCCTATGAGAATGGAGCTGCAGCCTAATAAAGAGGCACTGACAACTAGAAGCATACCGCTCCAGGGGTCAAAAATGATGGGGCAACGTGTCTTCTCCAAGCTATCTCCTCTGTGGACAGCCTGCAAGCTCAGCATTACATTTAACTTAAAACTGTAGAGTAGTGATAGAGAAACAACTGAAGTCATTTAGTTCCATTGTTGGTGACGGCCAGGTGCTTCTCATGGTTAGATGCAATATATAGGGCAGAGGGAGGCTGCCAGTAGTAGAAAATCCCTTTAACTGCTGCTTACTAAGTTGTTAGCGAATACATGAGGTGGAATATCATATCAGTTCTAAAAAATCTGATTTCTGTTATTTTTGGTGGCAGTAAGAAAAATCCTGGCTGGTTCAGGTACTACTGTAGATGAGCGGTAAGCCCCTCCATGGGAATCTATGTTATACTGCTTAGAGAAACAGGTTCTGTTTGCCTATTTGTGATCCTTTATTAAAAATAATACGATTAATTGAGTAAAATCAGACCACCAGAACAGTGGCTTTAGAGTATTTCAGCAGCCTCATTGTGCCCAGAGGCCTTCTCCAAAGGAATCACTAAATAAGCACTAGAAATATAAATATGAATGAGTCAGGTAATTGGAAACAGCATAAAGCTCTACACGTGTGTGCAGGAACAAGAACAGCTCGTGTGCTTGCAGGTGCCTCTGAAAGACAACTTTCAGGGAGGTTTGCAGGGTCTGGATTTCATCATTTCTTTCTCTGCTTCTTTTCAAAGGCAGGAGGAGGTTCTTGTCTTGCTGCAGGAGAGGTGTAGCATGCTCGGCTCCTTGCTGTGGCAAAGACATGAAGAAAGGACCTTGAATGAAGTACTTGGGAATGCCCAGTCAGTGTCCTAGTGGAGCATGGGCTGCACTTGGCAGTTGTGCTGCTGAGATACTAACCCTTGGAGCAGCCAGGGTGGCTGGCAGTCTGCAAAAAGCCTTAGCAGAAGTTTGGGAGTGATCTTCATTGTTCTCTGGCAGGAAATGCCAGAGCACGCTCCTGTAGGAAATTACTTTTGCAATACTTCACCAAGGCAAGTTCTCACACCTTTTATTGGCTTGAGGGAGCTGAAGTTCCCCCAAGTGATGAATGAAAGTGTCTGAGCAGCCTGCTATAACCCACAACATAACATGAAACTACACTGTCACAGGAAGAGCCACAAGCAGGGAGAGTCTGCTCCCACTTAACGTTGGCTTTGTTTGGCTGAAAGAAAAATGATCCAGTGTTTCTATCCTGTCACAGCATTTCTGTGAACAGGCTTATGTTTGTGCTGAAGAATATGAAGAAATCAGAGTGGCAGGACTGTTGAGTGGCAGTAAATGGAAAATGAGGACAGAGACAATTTTCACTGGCTCTACTCCTTCCCTGGTTTGATGCTTGTTTTCTTCTTGATAGTGATGCCAAGAGTTGGGCCATTATCTTAGGTGTTACGGCTGGGAGGCAGCCAGAGTGTTTTTTCCATTGGTGTTGCTGAGGGTCACTGCTTCCACCTGAGTTTTCTGGTGATGGATATGTCATCACTGGAACCTGTTTTAATGCCAGCTAAATGTTACATAATGGTTTGTTTCACTATCCCCAGCCTGCCTTAATTCATAAAATTAAGGAAATCATTTAAAGGCTTTGCACTATAGTTCCATGTTGTTAGTGAATACATGGGATGGAATATGAGATCAGTTCCACAGTTGTTGCCAGCGCAGTGAGGTGTTTGTTCACCTGGTTTCCAAAGAAACATTGAGAAATGGGTCTGTGTGGGGCTAAGTGAGAGTAATTCAGTTTGAAGTAAGTAAAACCAAGGTGCCAATGCCGAATGTATTAAAAGTCATCAGTAATCATAATGGCCGTAAGTTCCAGTACTTTGTTTACCGAGGAGAAAAACATTTCTCATTTTAATAATTTTATAGGCATTGTCTTTCACTTCTTAGCAATTAAGAACAGGTAAAGAAATGAAAAAAAAAAGCACAACTGGTTTGAAGCTTACCAAATGTTAGCATTGATCTTCCCTGGATTGTTAAAATACATGCATTTAGTTACCAAAGTAAACAAGTACCCGTATAGACTGATTCCATAGTTCTAGGATTTATTTTCTTTTTTCCACAGCTATCTTGTGACACACCTAATTAAAATCTACTGCTTAGTTCCCCTTTGAATGTAATAAAACCCTGCCTTATTCTTTCTGTCAGTTTAATCCCTCTTTCTTTTTCATTGACACATTTCTAATACCTTTGCAGGCAGGCCAGACACTTCTGCTTCATCTGTACTGAATCCACATGCCTAACACCTTTTGACAAAATGGATACATCCTCCCTGTGGCTTGGAATTGATATACACTGTCAAAAAGGGTTTTCTGAATGGTCTTTCTCTGTCACCTTTACCAGATTTTTATCCTGTGTTGTAGAAACGTGCAGTTTAATGATGCGTTTCAAATCATTTTTGGCTGAAAAAGTGTGTAATGGAATCAGGGTGTCCCCTGAATACTCCTAACAGTTGGAGATGCCTGTTTTGAACACCAGCATCCCAATAGACCTGTGACAGCAGTGGAATTACACTTTTGACCTTGTTCACTAAAGTGTTGCTTTCTCTGTATGATTAAATGAGAGTAACCAACAAGAGGTTCCTCTAAAATGTATGAGTTTCCTCTGTTTGTTACTCATAAGAAACGTAGAAAGGATGCTGTGCGATTTTCAGCTGATTGCGTTTTCCCCAAAAGAGAAAGCAAACAAACAAACAAACCACAACCCAAACCCTGCTTGATTCAAGGAGAGGTAGTAGTTGTTAGCCATATTAAAAATGCAAAAGCAGTTGATATATCAATATTTTCCTTAAACCGGTGTTGCTGCTTCATCCTGAGCGTCACAGCAGCAGTACAGCACAGTGGCAGATTTTTATCCTTTTGTCGCTTCACTCTCCATGTATTTTAAAAGCAGATGTATACTAAGGCTCCAAATACAGTTTCTAAGTATTGAATCTGAATATAGAAAATAACCATATACTTAATATTCTGTGTGAATTTAGCTGATCATTATGGACTACACCATCATGTCAATCCAAAAGATAAATGCACTGTTTTCTGTAGATGCACATGCAGCCTTTTAAGCTCCTGGTGTTTCTTTTCATTTGCATGTGACTGAGCAGACAGAGCCGGCTGTAGGATTTGCCTTGACTGCCAGTCCTGCCTTGTGCATTGAGCCACTGGCACATCTCTTGCTCCCCATTTAGTTATTCAGGCCGTGGCTTCTCTGGATCAGAAGAACTCGAGAGGCCAGAAGAGATAAAAAATCAGATTCTTGTTTCTTCCATTTTAGGCTACTACAGCTGTGTTTTGGGGAATTTTTTTCCCCAATATATTCCAGTTTACTGTGAGTATCCCAGCTCTGGATTAGTGGACACACTTTCATTGTCATGCAGAGCATGTGAAATGCGATGTCAAGTACAATCCTGTAGCTCCTGTGGGTGGGGAGTTAGGGTTCAAAAGAGAGGAAAGGACTCAGGGAAATCTAGTTTGTTTTTAGAAGAGATCGGAATGAGTGACTTACTGGCCTCTGTGGCCTCGAGACTTCAGAGCAGTTTCTCACTGTAGACAATGGTGTGTGGAGAGGGCATCAGAGCATGGAGGGCAATGCCCTGAGGAGGCTGCAGATCTGTGACTCCCCGTTTCCAACCCTGCCAAAAAAAGCTTTTGTTTTTTTAATTACTACTTCATTGGTGATATAAATTAATGATTGGTATGAGTCTGAAGCAACCTTGTCATCAGAGAATATTTGGTTAGTGTTGACATACTTGTTCTCTGCAAACATGAATCATCCATCTGCCTTTGGCAGGCTCACCCTGTGGCTCTGCTATAATGTGTTTCACCAGTGCGGTGGAAATTAAAATGTCACTATTAAACATGGCAGAATCAGATGCTCTCTGGGCACCACATCTATTCAAGGAATTCTTGCTTCCTATGTAGTTATTTCTGACAGTTTAATAGGACAGCTGTATTCTGGCATAAAATAATACATTCATATATCCTCAATACATGGGGAGTTAAATGCTTTCAGAACACTATTTCCTTGCATACATGTGTGTTTCATGCATGGCAGAAGCAGTAATGCTCGTGTGACACCGTGTTGCTGCTTAACCCATTAGGAAGTGTAAAGTCAAAATTAATTGTCCTGCAGGACCATATAAAGTGGGTCTCTAAAAGCAGTTGCTGGAGCTGTTTGCAGCTGCTGCATCAGCCAGGCTCCCTCCTCGTGAGCAGTTATTGACTCTGGGCTGTTGAATTCAGGGCTCTGGAGGTTGCTGGGTGGAAAAAGCCTTCAGTTGCTGCTTGGCAGGTCTGTCACTGCAAGGTCACGGAAAGGGCACTTCAATCTCCAAACCCAATTAGGGCCTTATTCGGCACCTTTTCAATCACAGGGGAAAATCCCACCGAGCAGGGTGGCTCCCAGGCCAGGCTTTTGCACCCAGCCTCCTCAGTGAGACAGCCAGCAAATGTGTCCATTTTTGTCACTTGAGCCATCAGAAATACCCTTTGCAGTCATGAAACAGCTAAGCAGTTAGTGCAGTACGGGCTTATAAGCTCACCACAGCTGAATTTGGACCAGTGCCTTGTACGTGTATGTCTGTGTCCCTCCCGTTACTCATATCTAGAGCTGTCTCATTCCTCAGATCAAATCATTTGACTCTTATGAGCAGCTGTAACTTACAAGTTGAATAAAGTCCAACTGCTGAAAACATTAATGAAAAACATAAAACTCTATTTTACCAGGTATCAACAGTATTGCTTTAATTCCTCCCCCTCTGAAGATTTTTTGTGTGTGTGTGTGTGTGTGTCGGGTTGTGCTTTTCATCCCAGGTGGCTGCCAATTCTGGTGAAAATAAGTTGAGCTGTGAAAGGTTGACCCACTCGCCTCTGAATTGCTTTTTATATGACGTGAGTCCCTCAGGGCCCAATTCTACCCACAGAAGTGAGAATGACAGCTATCAACATATATAGGAAGTATGTCAATGTGCACAAAGAAAAAGGTGAACCCCAGACTGGTCCGAGTGGTCTTTAAAATATGGATTTCCTGTGAAATGGTGATTAAAGGGGAAGCAAAGCATAATTCGAAAATTAGCCTGATGTACTAGCAGTTATATCAATGTGTGGTTTTATATTAGCCCTTTCAGACAAGCAAAAGATCAGAAAATCCCTTATGACTCACTTAAACTAGTGTGTAAAATTTGGTTAGTGTCTGATCAGCTCCTTTGATCAGTCTAGTCTAGACTGTTGCCAGAGTACATACTCTGTACTAAACCCACAGACCCCTCAAGCGGAGGCCTATTCAACTGAATCAAATAACATGTAAAGAAGTTATACAAAATGTTCACTGTCCGAGTAAATTAATCTGGTTCAAAGCTGAATACCTTAGGAATTGCAAAAGTAAGAGCAAAGGTGTTGTTGCATAAGAGAGGTGGTAGAGTTCTTAATTTGTATTTAAATTACTGTCTCAGAAATGCAAAAGAAAAATTTTAGCAAACTTCTATTATTTTTAATTGGATAGGCATTTTTGTAATGTAGTCAGATTCCCTAAAGGAGAAAAAAATCTGTCAAAAATTATGCACAAATTTGTTTTAGGAAATTAAAGAGTTGCAACTATCATGTCTGTCTCAAGTACACAATATTGGTTTTAATTAAGGGCCAGTGGGAACCTTCAGTATGTAGGCTGCACTCTTGCCACCTCTAATTTCTACACAGGATTATTTGCAAGGAAATGCTGGAAGTCCAAGAGCAGTCAATTTATTACCTTTCAAAGCAAAGCAGTTTTCCCCTCATTGCCTGAGCTTCTTCCCACATCTCCCATTGTGGTACCATCCTGAACCTATCTGCTCTTTGCCACATGAAAGAAATGTGAACAGTTCATTTACCCATAGATAATGCTGCTGCCTTTTGCATGCTGGCAATAGTAGATGACAATCTGGAGACAATTTTAGTCCAGTGACCTATCCACAAGACTTGGAAATCTATCCAATGCCACTAATTTTTAGAAATTTAGGTTTGTACCTGAAATTCAAGTTTGTACCATCTTGAGTTGGTTTTCTCAAGATGCCTGTGTGTCGAATTTAGAAGTTTAAGTTTTCAGTCTTTGTGTGCCTACCATATTTTGTTGGTTGCATTGCAGTGCCATCAGAACACCTGGCATAGAAGCAGTGATAGCAAATCAATCAAATCATCAAGGGAAGTAAGCTAGCTCATAAATAGGACATCAGTGGGGTGAAAAGATCACAGAAATGGGACCATTTAAAACATAGAGAAACTCAGATCCAAGTGGCAAATACATTTTTAGCTACACCAAATTCTGCCTAAATTCAAGAGGAGAGCTGGTACACTGCTGCTATGCAAACACTGAATTAATCTGCTGATGACTGAAAAACAGTTCCACAACAGGCATTAAAGTCTTTGGGATGATACATAGTTTATTGAGCTCTTCAAAAGTGCCAGGTGTTGCTCTACTTACAGAGCTGCCTAAATAATGGGAAGATGAAGGAACGTAGCTCTGTGAGTCAATACATGAATGTAGAATGCAGTAGAAATATGGGGTAAATTCTTCCCTCCTGTGACTTGTGTTCCAGCCAGTGGCATTACACCAGGGAAAGATTGGACCATGTTTTGTGTGCAGCATAGCAGATTGTTAAGAGGCAACAGGCAGGTGTTTGAGAAAATTTTCTCACTGCCATTTCCAGAAGTGTGTGTGAAATCTCCTGGCTAATCTACAGTCATTCCATTACCTGCCATCCTTCAGCAGGTAGCTAGTTAAGTTTGTGTTAAATAGGATTTGCTTTGCTATTTCCATTTGCTGTTGGAGTAGAAATGTTCTGACATGACATATGACCAATCAATAATTGGAAAGTGCTTGCATGAGTCATTTGAAGCCAGTAGTTTAGACAGTGTCAGCCACAACTGGTATTAAAACCTGCAAAGAGTTGTTCTACAGTCAGTGATTCTGCAGCATCTCCTCTGGGTGCCTGCATTTCACTTAATAAGGATACCCTGTAGACATCAATGGAAATAACTTTTGCCTTTGTTGCTTGGATGTTTTTGTGAGCTCTAAAATGAACTTGGTTTATACAAGTGTACTTTGTTACCCAGCCTGAAGGATGCGGGGCAGGAATTATCCTGTTCTGCTGACAACCGCGGTAGAAAAGAAATGGCTTTATTTGTCTGTGATTCTGAAGAGAATAAGAGTGTGACTGTACCCCGTGGTTTTCTGGGGGTTTTTTACCTTTTTTTTTACTGTGCTGATGATGTTTTATTACTTTTACAGGGCTATAATAATCCGAAATGGCGAAGTCATTCCAATGTCTTCAGAATTCACTCCAGAGACTGAACGCCAGCGACTTCAGTATCTGGTAAGAGACCTGAGGACCAAATCAGGTGCTGCTGATGACAAGCATTGCCCAGTAATATCTAAGGCTCAGAGGAATGCTGCTGAGTTACTGTGGCTCAGTGAAGGATGATGTGTCCACTGAACACCAGTGACTGATCATGTGTGTGTTTAAGCCATCAGCAAATGTGGAGAAAAGCCTGGTGGTGCAAATCTCAGTGAAAGGAGTATTGCCTCTTTGGCGAAGGCCATCGATTAGCATGGCTGTGCTTGTGTACCTTGTTCAGCTGCAGACCCTTCAGCAGCTCATTGGTGTTGGATTTTGAGAGCTCAGACACAGAGCTAATGAGCCACAGATGTATTTCAATCCATCCCAGTGCTTGCTGTGTGACAGTATAAAATACCACAGACTGCTCTTTGTTTGTATGTGAAAGATACTGCAGAGTTTGATTAATTTACTCTAACTGTGTGCCAGTAGTATCTCCGTCAGGGGAAAGATATCCAGCTTAGAGGTGATCTCAGTGGACATTAGTAGCTGCAGGATAGGATGGGTGATCAAAGACTAGTTTTATTTAGTGTAGCAGCACCCATCAAGCTGGGACAGGGTGACTAGCTGGGGACACGTGGGATGCTTTATAGACCAAGCTGTGTTGGCTGATAAGCTGCCTGAGTAATATAAGTTACTATCTAAGTGTGGTGTTATTTTTCATACAAACCATCCTGTTACTTTTTAAGGTTTTCATTGATGGACAGATCAGTTGGTTGAAGTCCATTAGTCGTTTGTCAAAATGTCATTCCTAACATGGCTGAGAGATTTCCTTTCTGCTTCTTCTGGTCTCCTGCTTCTTCCTTTTAGAAATTTAAGCTTCAGCCAAGGCAGGCTCACTCTCAGCCTTGCCTGACTCAAGGTGGATAGGCCAAGGCTAGTGGTGTTCCCAGGTCTTAAGGTGTCTTCTATTTTCAACCTGGACCAAACACTGTGGTTTGAAACTGGGCAAAATGCCGGTGTTTGGGAGGTGGTGGTCGTGGTGGAAGGTTTTAAAGAAAAAATTGTGTTTCCTCAATTGTCACACTTGATGTTTTTTCAGTCAGGTTCGTTGGTTTGAAGCTGAAAATTTCAGAGGAAATACTGCTTTGGGACTATTCATATTCAGAGAACCAAATGGAAAAGAGGCCTAATAAATATTTACAGTTCAGTTACATTTAAAATAATTTGTTTGCCTCTAAAATAAAAGGTATCTTTAGCATCTAGGGAGTCTGCTACTTCTGTAGGAAATATGAGATAAAACATTGCCTACAAGGGGTTTTTTTTTTTCTCTTTTGATGTCCTTTCTGGCTTATATTTGAAACCAGTAGCTGATCTGAAAAGCATTTCTGCTGTTTCCTGTGGAAAATTCCTTTACCTTTGTTTGTCTGTTTTAATTCTGTATGTAACAAATATGCCAGGTCTATGGGTATCATGTTCAAAGAGAATACATGCAAGACAGCAAGAGCGTGAAACAAAATTACAGATCATCTCAAACATAACATTCCCTAAGTAAGATTTTTACTCTGGTGTTTAAAAAAAAGAAAAAGATGACCCCAAATTTCTTGCAAGCATTTCTTGGCATAAGCATTGCACTCCAAAGTTTGCATCTGTCTAGCTGATTAGATCCCAAATAATTCCTCTTATTCACTTGTCTGTCCCCAGGTTCTGCTATCAGTCTATTATTCTGCCATCAACATCTCTCATCTATTGTTCCTGTCTGAAAGTTATTTACTTTGAGTGTATCTTCTTATTTGCAGTTAATGCTGAGTTTCTTTGTTTCAAACATGTTGCGCTGCTCTTCCTGCACAATAGGAAGAAAATCATTTAATCACTTTAGCATTAATATTTTACTTGGTAAATGCAGAGATACTGTTCACTGTGAGGAAGTTACTGCACAAGCAAAGGGAGGCTATGGATTTACAGCCTGCAGGCTGTTCCCTGTGCAGCAGACACTGTCGGTGCAGCCAGGATGAAGGAGCTTTCCTCTGCCTTTAGTGCCTGTTGATTGCTTCAGTCACACAGGATGTTCTTTTAGGCCCTCTTTTCTGAGCCTTAATTTCTGTGTGGCAGGAAATCCATGGGATTGTGAGTTGTTCAGGTCATGTGAGTATCTTTATATGAAGTCCTTCAATCTAGACAAAACTGTGCTTCAGCTAGTACTGATTGAGTAACTGAGGGGAGAAGGAAGCAAATGTTTTTCCTGTCCTAGCAGGTTTATTGCCATGCATCCAAGAATGGCCTTGGCAGTAGGCCTCTGCCATGGAAATCTGAAAAGAACAAATTGACTATCCAGTCGTTCTGACTTTGAAGCAGCTCTGAGCATGGTCATCACTCCACAGGAGGGTAGCGGGCAGGCAGCATACAGCTGCAGACTTCAGGCAGTCTGTGTGGCAGAGACAGACTTCTGTGTCAGGCAGCTTGTGAGAGCATTGCAGAGGGCAATCAATCCTTCAGTCAGAGAGCACTTCTTAAGATGTAAAGTGTGAAAGCTTTACACCAGTATTCCCTTGGTCCTTCAGCTTCTGTGGAGGTTCAGTGCACCACGCTGCTTCCCTTCCACTCAAAAGCCTCCTTTTCCTTTGCATTTCTGTCTCTCTTTTGTTTTTAGCACCGTAGCAGGAGAGCTCCACACAGCGCTTGGGAAAAGTCCTGACTTACCATATTGGTGTATCTTGAAGGAAAAAAAATCCAGTATTGAGTGGGAACCGCTCTGGTACATTCGGCAGTTGTGCAGGCAATGACAGCCAGAAGCAATTTTCCTTTCATCTTCTGAGGAGACTATTAATTTCAGTCATGATAGTCTAAATTGCAACAGTAAATAGGATAGATTTTGTTACTTATTCCCTTGGAAAATGTGTTTAAAGTGAATGGTGAATTGAGCATACTGCAGATGGGTGTATTTCTATTAGTTACTGAAGTTGCACTTTCGAGATGTCACGTGAGGTCAGCATGGCGTTTGTAGCGTCTTCATGTGTGCAGCCAAGCAGCCCCTCAAAAGCTCACCAGAAATGGTGCACCACTGCTACCAGTGCCGGTGTCACTGCTAGTAGAGACTGGGTGGCCACCAGTGACAGTGACCATGGGTTCTCTTTGGAGAACCCAAATCTCTTTTTTGCCACCATTCAAACAAAGGTTCGTGAGCCCAGATAGTCATGGGCTCAAAGGGGATCTATTCTTATTTTGTTGCTCAGGTGAGGATAAAAGTGATACTAACTCACCTGCTGAAGGATGCCTGCAGAACCTGAGCCTGAAGAGGAAATGCACCTAGATCTCCTAAATGTCCAGGCAGCACTTCAACTGCAAGTCAGTCAAGATGTAATTCTCTTACAGTTTGTGGCTCCCTGCATCACCCAGCGTAGGATTGCTTCAGCCATCTAGCAGAGTGCATGATGCTGTGGTAAAAGAGATGTGTGGTTCTATGCAAGGGGTCCTGGCCTTTCACAAGAGGAGAGACCAATCAAGGGACGGATTTGGCTTCTATTCTTCTCCTTCCTTTTACCACCACGTCCTTTACTTTTAATCTCTCTTTGGTTTAAATGTGTCCTATGACAATGGCTGAGTCATCTGCAAAACTTCTGGGTGCATTGGGCTGTGCATGCTGTTGCGAGCAGTGGTCCCATGTAGTAGAATATCCTTTTGGAGGAAAGGACAGGATATGATAAAAGTATAAAGTTGTAAGATGTAGTTGGCGTAGGGGAAAGCAGCAATTCTGAAAATAACGCAGAATACAGCGAAACCACTGGTGCCAGTGGCGTCCCAGTGCAGTGCCTACTGAAGGAGCTGGAAAAGGCATTGGCAGGCCTTACTGAGGTGCAGGTGAGATACATGCAGTGTTTCCTGCCACCTAATTAACTAGCATGCTAGTGTGTAAGTCTAGGTTTATCTTAATTTCATGTTTGCTTTTCTAATCACCAGGAAACATAGCAGGAAGTAAATGGCCTTTTTAAAGAATCATGACTAATATTTCCTTGAGTGAAGTCCATTTTAAATAACTAATTTTGAATGCAATGCATCCAGCCACAAAATACACCAAAAAATGGCAGAGTACCAAAAACACACGATGCAGACTATGCCAGATTTATGCCAAAAAGCTCAAATAGCTTCTGAAAGAGAAAATACGAAAAATGTTCCGGTTCCGTAACACAGAAGAACAGTGTTGTCTGAACATACCTTGTAAGGATATAGAAAGTGTTTGATAGTCACACTATTTGTTAAATTTCAGGTTCTCTGAGTGGTGTTTCTGATCTGAGGTTCTTGCAAATAGAGACTAAACAAATTAAAAAATGGAAAATACATTGTGTCATCACAGGTGAAATTCTGGTAGTTAGTTCACTTACCATTTTTGGTTTTTGTTTGATCACTTGAGGGGATTTCATGGTGTCTGCTTGTATATCTATTTGAAAGATCTGTAGATTTTTAAAGTGTTGCTTTTTATTTATTTTCTGGTTCTGCTACCCAGCATGGTTTTTTTGGGGTGGGGAGAAGAGCCCCATCTTGTAAATGGAGAACCGTTCTCAAAAAACCCAACTGGAAGTTGCAGTTGAGTTTTATAGTGGAACATTCTTCTCTCTGTAGAATCACCAGTGAAGCATCAAAAATAACTGTTTAAAAAATGGTAAAAATATGGAAAATTAAAAAACAAAGCAAAGCACAACAAAAATCCCCATTTCTTCACATAAGAATTGAGATCACAGAATACCAGAAGCTTCCAAATTGCTCTTTTCCCTCTGTTTCACTGACGCCAAAAATATTAGAATCAAGTTAACATCCCTGGATTGTAAATCAAGCATTGAGGCTTGGCTGCGGAAGAGAAGTCTTATTTGAACATTAGCAGTCCACTGGTAACTGTGCCAGCTTTATTAATCTTATTTCAGTTGTGACCTCAGACTTTCCATCTGAGTAAATCTTCATGCAGTGCAGTCTCTCCTGCTCGCTACCTTTTCAATAAAGGAAATTCTTGGTTTTAAGTGAAAAAATGCTAAAAGTCTGTAATGTTTTTATTCTGGACCTCTGATTCAGACTAGTAAATAATCTCACAATCTGAAGGTTAGATAACTTCATTTTGATATCAGGTGTGATGGTTTTTTTCTTTAAATATGACCTTGTTTTGTAGGCAGACGACAGTCTTTAGCTAGTAGTGATTTGTAATGTTTTAATCAAGATAGGCTGTGCATTTTTAAAAGTGAACTGAACTGCACTTTCAAAGCAGACTGACTTCGTTGCTTACAATATCATAGACTAGAAAAAATCTAAAAAATACCAAAAACCATCCAGCTCTTTATTGTCATACAAACAACAAATATCGTTCATATGTTGCGATACGTCGAATCATTAGGAATTTTCCATCTTTTTTGCAACTGGAATGAAAATAAATAAAGTAAAAAGCTTACGTGTACCTTTGAATGAAGAAGTTCCAGAGTTTTCTAAGCATGAAAAACCTCATGTGGACTAATACTGCTGAACCTCTCAAAAGTCACTACTGCTTCCCAACCATTTCTGTAATGAGGCGAGGTATCCAATTATAGGGTCCTTGACATTTGGGTGGAGAAGGGGACCTTGGCTGACTGTAGACTGCAGGGAAAAAAAAATGTAATTCCCTTAACTGTACACAGAGAGAATTTGATGGAGTTCCTATTCCAGGAAGGGATCACGATGTCAAGATCACGCTTGGATGCTTGAAAGCCACCTCTGGAAAGCAGAATCTAATCTTGTTGGCTACACACAGCAACCTTCTTCAGTCCTGTTTCAACCAAGCTTGAGGTGTTTTCTGGAAGGATGTCTGGTGACGGGAACAGGGACAAGCTGATAGAAAGTTAGCATTGTGATGTGCTGAGCCTGATAGAGCTCCTATTAAATTGAGTTGGGAGCAGGCTCAACTCTTAAATGCAAGAAATATTTTATTGTGAACTATCTGCATGACAGATGCCAGGTAGATCAATAAGGGCTTCCAGTGCTTCCTGCTGCTTACCTTTGATGAGCACTAGATTTATGACATACCCACAAACTAAACCCCAGCTCATTTTGTCTCCCTTGATGGCAGCTGCTGCTGAAGATAAGACAGACTTTATTGCCTTAACTGGCTGGATAAGGAAAAAGAGTTATCTGCAAAAAGGTTAAGAAATGCAACTTTTTTCAGTTCCCTAGCCAATTTGACTGTGTCTTTCATAAGAGCTCACTCAGAATGCAGCTTTGCGGAGGGAGAGAGTACTAAAGAAAAAGGAGTGAGATTTATTTCAAAAAGAAGAAATAGAGTATGTTTAGGATTAACCTATCATGTCAAGTGCTCGTGTATAAATTCAATCCAAAAATTTACACAGTGGACGAAGAGCCTCGCAATGCTCTCGACTATGGTCAGCTTTGGAGAACACGAGCCAGAGGCAGAGCTCTGGCAAAGAGGCCTCCCAGCATCTGCAGAGCAGTGCACCAGAAAGGACATGAGCAGCATTTGAACGTTAAAACCATCAAAGACCTTAGTTGCAGTTGTGACACAAAACTGCTGCTGCTTTTCTAAAAGTCTGTTTTGCACGAAGGAAGTAGTTTTTCAAAAACAAGAAAATAAAGTGCTCTGTAGCTTGTGTTTATTTGCAGTGTCATGTGTGATGGGGTGCATTTTTCTTGAGGCGGTGACAATTAAAGTGTGGTAGCAATGTTAGCTTTTCTGTGTTGTTGGCTTAGCTGAACTGGGAGTCAAAAAGCTTGAGCTTCAGTGCACACTCACCCCTCCAAGTCTCTCCGTGGCTTTGTATTTGATAATTTCTTTCTCTTTTGCTGATTTACAAAAGGGCATGTGTTCTGTTTTACAAAGCTCTGCAGACTCCTTCGAGGTCAATGGGTGAAGTGTAGTTTAGAGATCCCAAATCCTGAGAAGCAGGGAGAAGGAATGAAGGATTTTGAGGGCAAGAGGACTGCTCCCTCTAAGGCTGCTGCTGGATATCAGGCAGGGTCAGAACTGGTGTATGTGCATTGTTTGTTGAAATGGAGCACGTCATCTTCCTTATTTAAAAAGAAGGGTAGAGGAGGGGGTGGAATTTGTGTGGGAAGGGACCAGGAAGGGATGGTAATACTATGTCATTAAAAATAGATTATGTCTTGTTTTATGTGGTATCTGTGGTTTGATTTCTGCCTGCAGGCTTACATGCAGCCCCACTTGTTGGGAAATGAATTCACACATTTAGAGTTTCCACGGAGGGTGCAGCGCAAGGAAGTTGGGAAGAGGATGCTGTACCGTGACTTCAACATGACTGGCTGGTAAGAATGTGTCCTTCTCAGCATGGGGTCAGCCTTCTCCCCAACCAGTACCTGCTTTGTACCTGTCTTTGATTGGTGTAAACTGCATCAAACATGGAGGTGTACCCCTGCGTACTAAAAGATAAGGCATTTCCTTCTTTCAGATGTATCTTTCTTCTAGAAGATAATCTTTTAAATAAGTTAACCTCCCAGGACCTTGTTTTACTTTAACGTGTGAGCACTCAGAGCAGAGCAAGCATATAAAGGGGAAGATGTGCCAGGGGATCTTTCTGAAAGCTGAACAATTTTGCTATCTTGGAAGTAGCTTTTTATAAATTCTGGATCAGTGGGGCAGACATTTGTCTTTTAAACCAAGACGTTGGGCCCATCGTGCCTTCACATGCTGAGGAAAGCTTGCAGAAGGGAAGAGCTGCCTCCCCTACTCCAGTGCAGCTGGCCCTTGATTTGGATATTCCCTGAGGAATTGTTTTAGACATGGGCCTATGTGAACCAGCCTGAAATGAAAAGGCTTGAATGAACAGCGTGGACTTAAAGAAGCGAAGACAGAAAGAATGATGTGGAGTTTTTTCATTTCTGGCTAAATGTCTTCATTGTTTTTTGTTGGTTCAAGAGGCTCCTTGGTGAAGCCCTGATCTTTGCTGTTGAGAGTCTTGTGCATGACCTATAAAGGCAAAAGCCCAATATATGCAAATGGTCTTCATTTCCATGACATTTATGCATTAACATCCATAGTAAATGTCCTTTCAGGAAGACAATGCACGGAGGGGTTAAAAAATAAAGCCTGTTTTAGGTTTGGAAGCTCGGATGCTCATATGCAGCTACAGCTCTACATAACTTTTGATTTGTTCCGTGCTTTATGGACCACCAATATAATGATGTTTTAATGGCAGAATAATGATCTAAGTTTAGTATAATCTGAAGTGTTTGTGCAGAACATGTAAATCTGAGAATAACCATCATTGTCTGTCATCTTGAACAGCTGCTAGTAGAATATGCAGTTTCACCCTGAGAATGATGACTTCACATTTTAAAAAGGCTACAGGCATGAGCAAAAGAATAGGAACAGAATGAGAACATTGGATCAACTGAGGACTTAGACAGCAAAACATTTGGAAGATCATGAGAGACTCCCAATTTCTGCAAAAGGAAGGATTTTTTGTTAAACTCCCAGATGTCTCTGGAGGCACCAGTAAAGAATGGTTTTATGTAGACTTCCAAAAGCTCTTTTTCAAGATGTGACTTGCCACTTGGGAGGACAAACATGTGGGGGGAGCTACAGAAGTATCATAGGCCAGGAACTTCCTGAGAGGAGGGCAAGAACAGATTTCTGTCAGCATAGTTGGAAGGCAAAGAGGGTTTCTTCAGGTTCGTGGGAGTTGCTTTGTGTTTCCCTGGTCGGTTAATGGTCCGGAAAGGAAATGAGTTTGGAATGGTTGAAGTTGCAGCATTGGCAGGTGACACCACAGCTCTTTTCCTATTAAACAAGAATGACCATGAGGTACTGCAAAAAATTAAGTGATTAACACAAATGGGCATCACAGTGATCAAATTTGGTATTGATAAATACAAAGTAAAGCATGAAGAGGAAAAAAAAAAACTATTTATGCACACTAGAAGTTCCAAATGAAATGTCAAAAAACTCAGAGGAAGTTTTGTTTACTACAGTAATTTTTCCAGTCCAAATCACCAGCAGAATGCTGAGATTTGTACAGCATTTGAAAGTTTAAAAGTTAAGTGAAGAGATAATTCTGTATATTAGTTTCTACCTCACTTGTGAATGTGTGCATAGCATTTTACCTTATCCAAAATGGTTATTACATAGCTAATACTGTTTGGCATTAGAAAAAGGAACAGAAATTCTAAATGTAGAATAATGAGTAAGGTAGAAGAGCTTTGGTAAGTCAAACTGGCAGATTTGATTCAATATGTTGCTTTTCAGTACTGGTTTGTGAACTCTCTTAGCTCTAGCATATAGCAGGGAGGAGAAGACAGTTATTTTCCGGTTGAATTTTCTGAATTTCCTCAAGTCTAGGACACATGTTGATCCAGTTAGAGATTCTAATATGGTCAATGCAAAAATTGTCACCAGTTCAGTACAAATATGCTTAGCTGTAAGCAGTTATTTTGGAATAAATGCTTGAACTGTGACTTGAAAATTCAAGTCTGAATTCATCGCAGTATTGTCCCAGAAAAAGGTGGCCTGTGCCAAGCAGCAGCATGTGGAGACTGTGATGAGGCTACCTCTCCCTGCTGTTCCTTTTGACTTCTGGATGGAAGTGAAAAATGGGGCCTACATTTTTGTCCTAATAAAAGAATTGGAATCTTTTAGCTGCTCCATATTGCACAATTGTCCTGGTTTGAGACAAATTTTCAGAGGAATGCTCTGTGAGGAACCTCTCCTCTATAGAAGGCAGGTTACAGCCACCCCTCCCCCACCAGGTTAGGGAAAAAATTCCTCAAAGGAAAGTGAAAGGAGAAAAAAATCTATTTATTTAACAAACACACAAGAAAAGAATAATGCTAAATAATAAAACCTCTCGCTGTGGAGAGAAAACCTGGGAAGATTTAGAGTCCTTTCTGTGGGTGTGGTCTCTCTCTCTCCCTCTTCGGAGCTGGGTCGGCTCGGGCCCCTCCGGGCCGAGGTGTGAGGCCTCCCAGTGAGGTTCTGATGTTCTGGTGTTCTGAACAGTCCAGAAGAGAAGAATAAAAAATCCAAAGTCCCAGGGAAGCAAAGGAGTTTAGCTCTCCGTCTCTCTCTTCCAAGAAAAAGGAGCCAAGAGCTGGGAAAAGCAGGGAAGGTGCTTTCCTCTGCTCTGCAGCAGCAGGAACGCAGGGGAGTGAATGTCCTTGGAGCAAAACTGTTTTGAAAAGTTTGGCTTTTTTTTTCTTTCTCTTGCACCCAATTTTAAAGACACAGAAAGGCACAGGAATCATGTCTGGGCATAGAGCAGGCCATAGGGGATACACATCATAAAGTCACCCCAAGACAGTGCATCAGTTACCTCTTTGTTTGGTTGCCTTGGGACAATAAAATGATGAGGAAATTGCTCTATTGCCATACATTTGTGTAAAACAGAGCCTTTCTAAATAAGGATCCATTTCTTTTGCAAGGTTTCGTCCAAGGTGTTTGTTATCCACTGAATTGTGTGCAGTGCTCTCCTAGGCAGAGGAGAAGTAGTTTCTGTTTATCTAAAAGTCTGGGTCAATTTTAATGGTTGAGATTGTGGACAAGACATTAGATTTCCAGTTTGGTGGGCCCTCAGAGGTGACGGTTGGAGGTTGCAGAGGTTTCTTAGTGGTTATTTTCCACTTCAAAGATTTTGGTTCTATTTTCTTCCCTTTCTAATTCCTGGATTCAACTGATGCATCAGGACACAGTGGCTGAGGACATGTCTGTTTTGCATTTGTTTCTAAGGACACTATCTATCATGGAGAATAAATTAGCATATATATTCCTTTTCTAGAAAATGTCAGATGGCGCTTTGGCCAGCCAGAGCTTGATACACTAAAATGCTGCTGAACTTTTATCATATGCAATGCAGATGATCAATTGTCTGAATTGTTTTTTGGTTGCTGACCTCACTGTGTGTTGACATTTGCACATACATGTAGAGAGGTGGAGGTGATATTAGGAAGAAATAGCCACTCTTATACATAATTACTGAATCCTTTAGTGGCAGAATGTAGAACACTCTCTGCTTTGATGTTTCCTCAGGAAAACAAACCGTTTTATTTTACAATTCAGCATACTTTTTGTGTTTTCTATTAGAAGCTGTATGACTTTTTTTTCTTCATTTTTATCCTCCTCCTTTGCTCCGGAGCTTTTCAGATTCTCAACAATGGCTTGGCTTGCCCAGCTTGTTTGGATTACAAAAGATTATTGTCTTTGGGTCTGTTATAATGCATTTGGCCCTTTATTTTTTCTTTCTGCTTTTTCTTTCTTTCTTTTTTTTTTTTTTCATGTGAAGTTTCCACACTGGCTTTGTCTCCACAGCCCACAGTGGTAGCACAGCTGCCAAGTTTCCCCACAGCATTAGGACAACCACTGATCCAGCAATGTGTACTGCATCACTAGTCCAGGCTGCCTGTAACTGCTTTGAGACCAGCCTTTCCCTTCTCACTCCAGCTCTCCTACCCTTTCTCCTTTCTTTGCAGTGGCAATTGCACTGAGAAATAATGCTGTATTAAATATACCTGAAATAAATCCCACACTGGTGGGAGCTGACCATGAGCTGCCCTTCCTGCACCCTTACCCCATGTGCATTGTGGTTGAACGACGATTGCAAAACGTGTACTGGAGCTGGCAAGGCATCTTAAGAGCAGTGTGTCCTGCTGAACAAGCTTTTGAGCTGTCTCGAGCCATAATTTGCTGGCAGATATTTGTGTTACTGACAGTCTTTCACAGCTGGGTCTCTGGGCTGGGGTTTTCAAGCCCATGGCTTGTAGAGGTTAAACTTGTATCAGAGAGAGGTGTCCTGGTGGCTTTGACAAGTCCTGGCAACAGAAGCATCAGGGAAGACTCAGACTCTGTAAGCAGAGAGTGGTCAGTGTTAAAAAGTAACTGGGCGAGTAACCTGAAGTGGAAATATGAGGGGGAAAACAGCAGGCCTGGTGATAGCTGCTCTTTTAAAGGACTGCACAGAATTAGTGTTCTCTGTCTCTGCCTTTTTTTTAATGTTAAGATGCAGTTGGTCAGATTTCCTTCACTTGTACATCCAATGTGAACAATTTTGAAGTACTTTGCTTTGACTATATCCTAAAACCTTCCCAGACTTGGATTTCTGACTGGGGCTCCTTCCAGAGTTCCCCTCTCAGCCTTCCGTGCGGCTGGAGGAGCCGTACAGCGCTGTGCTTAACCAAAGGCATCCAGAAGGCACTACCAATTGGCATTGACTTTAGTGGTTTCAAAATTAATTTTTTGCTCCTTCTTGGAACAAAAACAGTGGCTTTTCTGCTGCTTGCATTGAAGGCCTGTTTCCAGATCACAACTTCAGCTTTTTGACTTGATTTTAGCATGGCAAAAGAGCCCTAGATAACAAGCACATTTTTTGACCTATTTGTTGGTCGCTTCCTTTGCCCTCCAGGAGAGGCAGAGCCGAGCAGCAGAGCTGAGCTGCACCCCATCAGAAATGGTCTGAGGCAGTGTAGTGCCCACCACACGCCATGGGCTGCAGCCCAAGGCAGCAGCGAGCGGGGAAATTGGGCACCGAGTGCGCCATCTTTGCAGCGGCAGCGGAGCCCTTGCCAGCTCCGTGTCCATGTGTCTGGTGAGGGGGTGCTGTGGCACACGGGGTCAGCCCCCGAGGGTCAGCCCGTGCTGGGGAATTGCCTGCCCGCATGATTTATTCCAAAGCAGGGAGGCTGGTGCCCTGAGGCGAGCACTAAGCAAAACCCATTTTATTCTAGAGTCAATATTGTCCACTGCCTGGAAAGCTGCCAGCCTGCTCTGCGCTCGCCCTTTTCTTTCCAACAGGGAATGTCTTTCAGCCTCTAAGCATCTGATTTAAAAAGCAACTTCACTTTTCAAGCCGTTTTATTTTGTTTGGGATGGATGCCTTTTGCTTTCATTGTGCAACCCGCCTTGCCGTCTGCGGTTCAGACTCCGGCTCACAAAAACCAGGCTCTCATTAATCACTTATTGGGGATCCAGAATACCCCGGTGAGAGCCAATGTACATGTTTTGCTTGGTAATGTGTGAGCTGATTTGAACAAATATTGCCAATGCAGCCGCTATCTTATTCTTTATTGCTGGGCTCAATGTCCTTTGACAGCACATTCAGGTAGCCTGCCCAAGGAGTGCCTGAGCAGATTGAGAAATGCCACAGAAATGCTTTATGGAGCTGGCGCCTGTGCTGCACCCTCCTTTAATATAAATTGATTTATTGAATCAAGCGCAGAAGCCCTGCTACAGAAACCTCAGGCTATAGTCTCTAGAGAACCACCTAATAAAACAGCCCCAACTGACACTCCTCATTAGCTTTTCCACCGATCCCAAGGCAGTATTTAAAGTGACAGTGTCCCTCTTTTTGGCCTGAATTTATCTGCTGGCTAATGCCTGTGGGTCTAATTAGCTTAGCATTATTAGTCTTATTCAGATAAGCTGCATTTCCTAACAGCTTGATTCCAACTTGTAAAAAGTAATTGGAAGTCTGCAAACCCTGTGCTCTAACCTGCTTGATTGCACCTTTTAGCCAAAATCATGTAATTTACAAAAAGTCATCCTTTATCCTGTTTTTTTTCTTAATTGAGCTTTTTTGTCTAGCGAAACATTGTGTGCTTCTTCTGCTGAAATCCTGGCTGTATTGTTGTGTTTGAGACCTCAGCCGTATCCTTTGTACAATCACCAGGGAGAGATCAAATTTTAATTTCATAATTACTTCACGAGAAAGCAACCTTTTCCCCAGTCATGCCTGGTATTAATTTCCTTCCAGCAACTTACATTTTCATAATTTAATGATTATGGGGCACCTTTGCAGCACTGGGCCTTTCTGGAGGAGAGAGAGAGGATATCATTTTTGCAGCAGAAATCATCATCCGCAGTCACTTGCCTCGCTTTCTGTGTCTGTGCTCTCGTGTCTGGCTGCAAGGTGGCAGGGAGCGGGAGGGGACATGCCTCGCTGGTGCACACAGCTAGAGCAGCTTGCTGGGCTGTGCCTGGGTGTCGGGGGCACCGCTCTGCGATGATGAATGGCTGTTTGCAATGTGCATGTTATGCATCTTTTCAAGATTTGCAGCCCTCACTGCAGGAGCAGCGGGAGGTGAGAGCTGACCTGCTGTGTACAGCATGTCTCCTGACAGTGATGAATGGCTCTTTCCCCCAAGTGTGCGCATGCCACAGGAGCTGAGCCAGTGTCTTTGGGGCAGGAGAAAGCAGAAACGGGAAAGTAATACTGCTGCAGCAAAAGAGAAAGCTTAAGTCTGGACTAAAGCTCTTTGTAAATGGCCTGTCTGGGGCCAAATGAGAGTGATAAGCATGGGGTTGGTCTGAGTCATGTCCTGCAAGAGCATCTCCTTCTGGAAGCAGTGCATCTGAGAGCTGTCCCTACATGGCTGTGCATCTCCACTTGGGCTTTGCCTTGGCCTGGAATCAGGTGCCACATATGCAAGGGCAAACAAAAGGGTCCCAGTCTGTTTTATCAGAAGGAAACTAAACTGGACTGAGATAATCTTCAATCTGAAAACCCAAGTAAAACCAGCCCTTCTTCCTGATAAGGTGAAGTGTCTTTCCACATTCATGCTTTCTCTAGCTTCCCCATCTGCACAAATTTGACATAACCTCAGCTGGGTCCATAGAAGTTCTCTTTCCCTTGTTACCCGAGATTGATTTATGGCTCTGCTTCTGGCTGAGAGGAGGCCCCTTGCTCCTTGGAGGAGTTTCCAGCACTGCTGTGGGATGGTGAGGTCTCTGCTTGCTCACTGCCTCCTTCATCCTGCACTACAGAGATCTTTCCCAGAAGAATTTGCTTTGTGATTCCTTCTTAACATCAATTTCCTTTGCTTCCAGAGGGTCCCAGCTAGCAAGTGTGGAGCAGGCACTGTGAGTTTAATACGCAGCCTTCCTCCCATCTGCCTCACAACATCCTTTTAACAAGAAATACGGCAAAACACAAATTTACAAATGGTGTTTCTGTCTATCACAGTGGACTCCAGTGTACTCAGCCCATAGAGTGTTAACAACCCACTTCCCTTACCCCTCTATCTCCAGAGTAAATTGCTGACAAAGCTTCCGTTTGTCTTTTAAGAGTAGAAGAAATGAAATTTTAAGAAGTGTTCAAGGCAGCAAGTTCACTGGGGGAAAAAAGGAAAGACTCAGCCTGCTGAGGCTGTTGCAGAAGGTGAACCTGCTTGATGTGCAGCTGCAGTATCTGCACACAGGTTCTGTCACTCAGTAGTGGAAGCTCAACAGGTCACAAGCAGTGAATGAAAGCACTTGCAATACTCTTGCTCTGTCCCTCCCAGTCTCCTGAGCACAAAAGCAGTAAGGGAGATTGCTTTTAAATACCTTCATTAATTTTTTTTCCTGATTTATCTTTTTTTGGGCAAGGACCTCTCTAAATACTTGAGATGCTTGACAATCCTGTCCCTGACTTTTCTTCTACCACTTTCTTTTAATGCTCTATTAGAGGTGAATGGACTAAAAAGTCAACCACATTCCAGGAAATGCCTGAAAAGATTCTGCTGCTTGAGTCTTTAAACTGGGCTGGCCAAGATGGATAGTTTGTTTTGCTTAGGAATTACTTCCACAGGAATACGTGGTGCTGGTTCTCTCCGAAGTCCAGACTCCATCTTAGGACTGTACACAGCAGTGAAGGCTCCCTGGAGGTCCAAGGCTCATGTACTAGTCTGATTTGGCCAAACCAGAGATCATATATGTGTACAAGTTGAGCTGAGATACTTTATATTTTTTTTTATTTGTAGATTAGTAGATAGAACTGGGATTGGCAAAATGAAGCATTATACGCTTTCAGGTTCATAAAAAGGTGTTTCTGAATTTTCTGGTAATAATGAATGTTTTAAAACTTGTATATTTTCCTCTCTACTTGAAAGAAGGCCTGTGAGAGTATCTTGGTTAGGGTAGATCTTCCCCTAAAAACTATTTTGTGCACATGTGCATCGGTCTTTAATTGATTTGGGTTTACCATCACCTTTTCTCTTAACAAACACTGCTATAGTTTGTGTGCTTTAATTATCTTTGTTTATTGTACTTTTGTTTTATTAAACTATGTGTCAGATGAGCAATAGGGGAAAGATACTGAGACACTGAACATTAGAGCTAACCTATCTAGAGGGTACTTAGTATCAGACAGCGCTGTCTGGATTTAGAGATCCTGACTCGGCAGAAGCACAAGTGTAAGGACATTTTTTAAGATTATGGCTGAGTTGAGACATAAATTGTATAATTTTCGGTGGCTCTGTGCCTAACCTGCACTACGCATCTTTTCTTCTTGATAGTAAGCATGCACTTAGCACTGGTTAGATGCCTGTAGTTCAACAGACAGTACAGATGAACAGTTCCTTTTGGACTGGTGATTTAAGCTCTGTTACCCAAAGGGTGAGCTCCATTCCACTGACTACTTGTGTGGGAGAGGGAAAAAAAAGAAAGTTTCTATCAAGTTTTGTGTTGCTTAAAGATTAAAATGTGATTTTCTGTTGGTATGACCAAAGAAAGTTGAGCTTGAGAAGGACGCTGTTTGGATGGCTGGGGTAGTTTTGTTGTGAGTTGGGTTATTTTGGGTGAGGGCGAGAGTAGGGACAGGTGGAGGGTGTGTGGGGATGGCCCTGGGTTTGGGGTTTTTTAGAGTGGCAGCAAAGCAGTGCTAGAAATACACAAAATCTACAAACCTGTCTCCGAGATGCCTTTAGCCTTGTACTCTGGATGAACTAGGACTTCCATGAAGCAGTAGTACTTTCTCTTGGTTGCTTGCCACAAGTAGGTTTATTCTATGCTTCAAGCTAAAGCCTTTTGATGAAGATTTTCTTTGCCCTTCCTTAGGTTTAATTCTCAGTTTACTATTAGGTGTCACAAGCAGAGATGTGAAACACAGAAAAACTTTCTAAAGCCAAGTGCCGTGAAAAAGCAGAGCACAGAGTCTGGATTCCCCTGTCGTGCACAGAACTGAACCTTCCAGGTCAGGGTAGATTGTGTTTTCAACACCATCTGTTGTGCCTGGGGATGCCAACGCAATACTTTTCACGACCAATAACCTTACACAGTTTGCCATGAAAGAAAACGGAATGTGGATTTTGGTTTCAGTCATCAACTTCTACTCTTACGTGAATTTGTATGTGCTTTCAGAAGGCCAATTTTAAGAACAACTTATATGGCAGGAGAAGTTGTCTTACACATGTAAGACATTATCTAGGATTTTGGCTCTTAAGTTTGCATATGGGAGCTGACTGGTTTTTCAAGTTCTGACCCAGCAATATGCAGGTAACTTTGATAATCTTTTATTTAAAGAGTGCTAAAGCGCTGCTAACGACCTCAGCGCTGTAAGAAACTTCTTCTGTAGATTGTATTGTGCGTTTAGTAGCTCCTGGTTATTTTTTCACCGTGCATTTAGAGCAGATTCCAGTTAGCATATGAGTAACATCATGTCAGTCCTAGTTCTTTTGTTCTGACATCTCTTTTGGCTCCTGGTGCGATTTGGCCCGGTTTTCCAAAATGTTGATCCTGAGTCCAAATGTAACTTTGTGGGTGGTACATATGTCAAGGCCTAGTTCAGTATTTTTGGACAGCAGTAGCATTTCATAATTCTTTTGAAATGAAAAGAAGAAACAAAGTTGACTGAACAAAATGCAGCTAGATCTAGCTGGGCACGAGCTTGCCTTTTCTACTCCCCACTGCTCCCCCTGTTTTTCCATTTGGAAAAATAGAGGCTTACGTGGCAGAAGCACTTAACAAGCTTTAGGCTCATTCAGAGCTGGAAGCAATAGCATTGCCTTGTCTTTATAACCTTTCTTGTCATGCCCCGGTGGCCACCAAAACCTCCTGGGATGTGGACAAGGAAGACAGGGAGAGGGGAGGGTTGCAACACTGTGGTGTTAAGACAGCGAGCTGGGCTGAATTACGCAGAGGGCTGAGTAAGGCCATGCTGGCACTAAAAGAGCCAAACCGCCCCCTCAGGTTCCCTGTATGTCTGTGTTTGATATACCTACTGCCGTATTATATCTTTATATACAGTACACAGAAGTATAAATGCAACTTTATTACCTAAAATCAAGAGAAATAATCCAGAAGGTTGTAGCCTGTGTGAAATAAACCCACATACAAAGTATGGGAGGTTTCACAGGGCATAAATTAAAATGAACTTCCTATCTTCTTTCCGTCTGCCCAGTGCAGTTGCTGAGTTGTTAGCTGAAAAGCTGTGCTTCATGCTTCTCTTGCAGCAAACCACACACTAGTATACTATTAATTCTGTTTCTCTAGTAACGCAGGACATAGGTACTTCTCTAGAGTGTCTCAGGTTGCTTTTCAGTGTGTCTGTGCTACCTCTGCTGCTGTGGTTGCAGTTCTGAGCATTGTTTTTTAAGTGCTGATAATTTTTCAGGCAACAGCAACATCAACAGAAATAGCACGTTTGAGATGAGTTTGACGCCCAAGTTCTAAGCCCAAGAGGTGACAGGCTTTGAGAAACCACAAAATAAATCACTGCAGCTCTCTGGGCCTCCCTCAGTTGCATAGCTCAGGAGGTCACAGGCCAGCCAGCTGCTCTCCCTAATCTGCTGATGGAACAAGTTAGCTGCAACCCTTGGTACATGGCCTCCCCCAATGTCCTTACACCGTGGTGTCACAGTTGAAGGCCTGAGGGACAGTGCTTTTTGTAATGGTTTCATAAAAAAAGCTGGACTCAGCAGTGGGGACCATTCTTTTGAAGGGCACTGGCCGAAATGATACTTTTTTCCCTTCTTCCTAAAGCACAGTTAGTGTGAGGTTTTGTGCAGGAGAATGTAAGGAGGAAGAGGAGAGAGGGAAAAAAGCTTGGTCCCTGTTTTTGCCAGCTTACAGGGCAGTGTAAAGGGAGGGCTTTGGTCTTAAATATTTGTAGTTGCCTTGCAGATAATATAGTCTGTGTGTAACAAATGGGCTTGTTTTCTCCTGTAGAAAGGGGGCTGCAAGTAGTTAAGGGACATCATCTTAGTTTTCTTTGCTATTTTAACAAATATGTACAGCAATGTGAACATCCAGTAGGAATGGTGATCTTCTCAGGCTTGTGGCTTGATTAGTCATTTGACCGATGCCCCCAGTGGACTCAGCTGATACCCATTCTCTTGGTGTCAGAGCACAACTGGCTCTATGCAAGGCATAGTTGGGACTCCTCAAGGATGTTTTCCCAGGGCTTCCAGTACTGTAGGTCCAGTTGGAAGCTTCGAAACATGTTCATGAGTAGTCAGAAATAGTAAAATTTTTGCTCTACATTCAAACCAGGATATCCAAGTTAGTGAGTGAGGCAGAGATATTTGTTGGAAATAAAGGAAGGAACAAGAGCAAAGTGCATGACTGACTCCTCCTTCCCAACTAAATGCTGTTCCAGGATTTAAACATCAGGGAAGTTTATCATGCTGGCGACCTGTAGTATTTGTGTCTTTTTGTTTGGTTTAAGAGCTAATTTATTTGCCCTCCCCAGTACAGAATGCCATTTGAATGCCTTCACTGTATTGTCTCTTAGAGAGATGGCCAAATATTGTGTTTATATATTCCTGACTACATGAAGGACCTACTGTATTTTGCAAACCTCACCTAGTTTCATTTTGGGATTTCATACATAGTAATGTTTTGTAGCATGGGAGGGGAGTCCTCCACTACTGTTTCTTCTATGCATTTTGGTTACTTTTCTCTTTTTTGTTGGCCTGGTTACTTTTCTCTTTTTTGTTGGACCTTCCCTCACCCCCAAAACCCTAATATGATCCCTTCCTGTGATTACTGGGAAATGTAAAGGCAGGGCTTAGATGTCTGTGCAACTCTCAGTGAGTCCAAGGCTTGCCAGGGTGATGCAGCATGTACAGCACCATTTATTGATCCCAGGCCTGTGCCATATTTTGGTGAAGCGGGGGGCAGTTTGATTACAATATAGGATTTCACTCTTAATTTTTAATATCCTGCTGGTTTATGTCACAGCCTTACCATTGCTTAAACTTGATCCCATGTGACTCCCTGGAGCTCAGGCAGCCATCCCAGAGAGCTGCAGAGCTACACAGCAGGGGTTGGGAGTGGCTGGCAGGGGACCTGCCCAGCACCTTCCCTCCCCCTCCCGTGTGTGCACTCAGGGTGCTTTTGGTATCACCCCAAGGGCTCAGGGCATGGATGGGCCAGGAGGGAAGCACGACACGCAGGGAAAGGCTGAGGAGGGATGATTTTGTGGTATGAAGGGAAGAAGCCACTGTGGGGCAACGTACCTTAGCCAAAAAGGTACCCCAGCACCTGAGCTCAAGCGTGTATTATACAAACCACAGGACTCTACAGCTTATGAGAATGACTGTCATCTTCTGTTGTTTTTTTTTCATTTCTCACTGGCAAAATTGCTAACCTTCCCACCTCATCAGTGTCAACAGCTGGATGTGTAAAAGGTAGAGTACGCAGGCATGCAGTAAGCAGAATCAGAGCATGAGCATTTACTTCTCTTGTCTCTTGTCCATGGGAAAGCTGCTGTGAAATGTGAAACCTCTGACAACCTTGACTGTTGCAGTCAAGGTCAAATGAGCACTAAATATCCTAAGACTTCAGCACGTGAAGCTTGTCTTGGTTTCTGCGGTCCTGGAGGGTGAGAACAGGATCAGAAAGCTGTTTCACACCGTTTGTACGTGTCCTGTCATTGCTCACGTTTCACATTAACAGTGTGAATCTCGGCATTGGTTAGTTTCTTGATGGATTTGGGGTTGTTTCGTTTGAGTCTTTTTTATTTGGTTGGATTTGGGGTTTTTTATGACACTGTATTATGGTACAGCTGGTACCATATCCAACAATATCTTACCTGATTAGGATGTTATTCCAGTTCACCTCTTTCTTTGCAATCAATAGGAGCAGCCTGGCATGTTAGATATTTTCCCATCTTCACTTTTCCTTTTGGTGAAATGGATAGTTGTTTACAGAAAACCTTCCTGCAGAAAAAGAAATTTACATCTTGGTTCAAAGACAGAGTCCCTAGGAAAAATAATCTTTTCCTTTTTTTTTTTCTTTTTTTGAAATCACAGCTGCTTGTTTCAGGGCACTGGGTCACTAATTGAGTGCAAGCTTCATAAATGTTGTTTGTCCTCCCCCCACAGGGCATACAAAACCATTGAGGAAGATGACTTGAAGTTTCCCCTTATATATGGAGAAGGCAAGAAGGTGGGCATGTTTGCTTTCCTCAGACCAAAGGAAGAAGGAATTCTGTGCTGTTTACCACTCAGTTTAGCCCGTGGCAGTCCAGTGTTTTCCACTCAGTATCTCTTTATTTTATCGTTTTGACAGCTTGAAAGAATATCTTGGTTCTGTCATAAATCAGTCTCATGTCTGGGGGGTGGTGGGGAGAGCTCAACATAACTAAAAAGCATTTTGCAGCAAACATAGTCATTTCTTGTTTAGTTTGCTTTTGTTTTTCTTTCATTGTGAATAGGCTACAATGAGACTGTCTGAAGTAATTGACTTTAAATGTTCCTGTTTCACTGTAAAATATAACTAGAACAAAGCAGGAAGATATTTAATAGTGCTCTGAGATGCAAAACTCTAATTTAGGAAGGGGAGGGATCAAGGCAGGATTTGTAAACTATAACACCTCTTAACCTTATCTTCTTCAGCTAGTGTATGCGAACTCACTGTTGAATTTTTCTGATGTGTGAAGGCTGATAGCTGAAAGGGAGAAACGCTGTTCTGTTTGGTATACTTTGTTTTCAGCTCTGTGATTAAGAACAGTGAGATCATTAGTGTCAGTCCCAGCAAGCTTAGCTGGATGCAGCAATAGGATCAATATAAGGATGCAGTGGTGTCAGTTTGCTGATATTGGTATGCTTGCTGTGTTTCTAAATAGTGCTTCCCTGCTGCATTAGGTTCTTATCTCAGAGCAAAAATAGACGCTCTTCAAAATTAGTCCGTGTTTTGAAGGTTCAGACCTGCAGCTTATCTCTGAATTTGGTTAGGTTTATAATTATTTGCAAAATGTTTCATGCACATGTTTTTCATTTACTTTCTTATGGCCCTATGGAGCCAGGAGTTACTGAGGCAAAATGATTCTGAATCAGTTGCTCGCTGTTATTGATGCTGAGCTCCCTTGCTCAGAAGCTGCTGTGGCAAAGCTCGAGTTTGGGGAAAGTGATCTGCAGAGCACAGAGAGCAGGGTTCCCTGGGAGGCCGAATGCCTGGTTAGCCTTGGAGAAGCTTTAATGAAGGAGAGCCCAGAACCTCTTGGGACCCCCACTCATGTCACAGAGGAAGGGGCTGGGGGAAGGAAGGGGTAGACGTGAGGGAACTGCAGACCTGCTGTAGAGTGACTCTCCCTAGAAGGGAGCACTGCGGTCGGTGCTGCTGTCACCTGTATGTCCAGCAATTTAGGGTGGCCTTTGCCACTTTTCCCTGGTGAAGGGAATACACAACAATATGTCAATAGGAAGATGCCACAGATTCCTTATGTGAGTAATTAAGCTCCTTGTCCTCTTTAGATAAACCTATACTAACAGTATAATTTGCTAAAGAAATGCTCTCATAGACTGGTGTGGACAGTGAGGTGACTGGGTTAGGTTTCCGGTACCTTAGAGATGGTGACTGAGTGGGATGTGGATGAAAACAAAGCTTGGAATAAGGAGAAAAATGGAGACGGCATGAGTGTGAAAACTTTGACGTTGATTAGCTATGTGAAATCTAGAGTTTCTGGGAGAGAAAAGGAATTCATCCCTAACTGTAGCAGTTACAGAGTAGGAATGTTATCTCATTCCCTATTGACACAGTCCATGTAACAAGATTTTATCTCATTGCTTTTCTTTATTTCCAGGCTCGGGTTATGGCAACAATTGGAGTGACCCGAGGACTGGGAGACCATGACCTGAAAGTGCACGACTCCAATATATACATCAAACCTTTCCTGTCCTCATCTCCTGAGGTAAAACAGCCAAGGTTCAACTATCCGATTTGTGAGAGGGAAATAAATTTACTTAGTGCGTTTATTTGTTCTTCTCAAATCCTCCATTCCAATTGCGGTCCAGTCCAGGTAACATGCTGCCCTTTCCAAAGGGGCAGCTTGATAGTGACATCCACGTAGTAGGAACTAAGTTCATAGTAGATTCTAAGTTCCCCAGCTGTGTGCCCTAGCTCTGGTTGCTCCACGTCCCTGCAGAGCACTGATTCCTTCCCACTCCCTGTTCTATGGTTATCCCATAGCCTTGCCATTCAGTGTGACAGACGCCCATCTCTCCTCCTACCTTCGTGGGCTCCAGCTCCCGTCAAGGCCTAGATCATGCTGCCTTCACAGAAGATGAAAATCTGTGTACTGCAGAAGGGATGTCTTCCACAGCAGTGTAATATCCTGCATTACACAGAGAATACCAGATCAACTCTTCAACAGGAAAATGCCAAGAGCCAAAGGAAGGGTACTTTATGCTTCCATCTGTCTGCCCCTTAGCCTTCAGTTCTTAATTCTTTTGATAGTTTTGTGCAGACACCAAATAATGAGAGTCTGCATTCCCAAATGATGTTGTAATGAGGAGATTATGGGGTATTCGGGTTAGGGGTAGTTTTAAATGCCTCCTTCATTTTGAATTGCCTCATCACAAGCAATTCCACCCAGTTTTTGACCACTGGAGACCTTGCAGTAAAGGATATCAAGCCTTCCAAAGGGATTTGAATGTATTTGTTAGCAAGGAACATGCAAGCCTTGCTTTTTTTTCTCCCACTGTAACTGCATTCCTGTTCCTATGTCAAGGAACAGATGTCACATATTTTTCATAAAACATTAAGCAAGGGCAAACCATCTGATGACAGCACAAAGAGAGGCAGCTTTGCTTCCGTGGCCCAAATGCTAAAAACTGTCCATCGTGAACTGGATTGCCAAAGTTTTAACCATACCCAGTATTTGACCTTGAATTTATCACTTGCTGTGGCAGTATGAGAGAAAACACATAAATAACATTGTACTGCTAGGAAGGAACCAGATTATTAAATTAACCTTGCTTAGAACATCTCTAAGGCCAATTTGTCACGACTGAGTGTTTCAGGTTTCTCAAAGAATCACCGGCAAAGGTATCAGCAAAAGCAGGTTTAATATTAAAATGAAAGCTTGACGAAGTTTGTTGGCAGGGTTCACTCTACTACTTACTGGATGGTTGAAGCACACAGAGAAAAAATTGGACTGAAATCTAAAATCAATCAATCTAAAACTAAAGTCAACCAAAAATTATCTATGTGGGGGCTGGGGACAGAAAAGGTTAAGGATAAGGGAAAGGGTAAGGATAAAAAGGAATAAGGGAAACTCTTCTGTTGAGTCACAAGGTTCAGAGTAGACCTCCTTGCCAAACTTATCCCCAGACTTGACTACCAGTTTAGGCCTAAAGGTTTGAACAACACTTAACCAATAGCTGAATTTAAACAATTTAACAAAATTGTTTAAACAAAAGATTCTTTAGAATTTACTATAAGCACAACAGTAACTGACTTACAGGCTTAACCTTTGAATCTAACATATTTAATGATCTAAGAGGGACATTCCTAGTGCCTTTGCTACAGCATATTCACGCTCACAGGTACACAGACCTAAAAGAGTATGTACACAGCCTGCTGTGGTCCAGGAGAGCTCAAAGGGTCTCACTCGGAACCACTCTTTATGGGGTTGCAAGAAAGTTGGCTTTAGTCATACTAATTTTCCATTCTGGCTGCAATTTGGGTTGGTAACTTTCTCTGAAAGTTTGGTGACTTTGTTATAATGTTGTTCCATTTGGGTTGTTATTCAGGTAAGAAGAATAAGTTTCCAAGGCTGTTCGAAAAAAACCGGGAGCTTGTTAGACAGCGCAAGTTCCTGGGAGCAGACGGTGTTTCTGATAAGCTCGAGAGGAGCTCAGCCCAGGTGCTGTTCATCAAGGCCGAGGCCTGACAGCATCTCTGAGATCACAGTGGCCTGAGAAGGGGCAGGGAGGAAGGATGCACCACCACAATCCACCCCACGACTAAAGGCAGTCTGGCTTACTCCACAGAGTGGCGGTGTGGTCTCCTCTTGCCTCTGTGCCTATAAACAGAGATATAACATTTACATATATTTATATTTGTTGTATTAAAATTATATAGTAAGATTCCAATTATAAAAATAAAAATTAAAGAAGTGCAGAGAGATTCCAGCCCTGAAGAAAAGAGGGAGCTCTACAGAGAGCCCCTTCTTCATGTTTCCTTGCTCTCAATTGTGTACTTTCCCTCTCCCCCTTTGAATGTGTGGTGTCCCTCACTTGAGACCTGCTCCTTTTCTCCTCAGCCAGGGAGGCAGGAGCTCTGCCCTCATCACTGTGATGGATTTGTTTAATGCCAGAAAAATTATGCAATTCTACCTATTTATTTTTCTTTCTGGCATGCCGAGACCCAGTGTTTCTGGGATACGTAATGGCTGCAGCACAGCATCCCAGCAGTATCATCTCTGCCAATTGCTGGTGCAGTATTTGTGTGTGTCTATAAACCAAAGCTTCTCATGGGCTTTTCTGATTTGTGGGGAATGTGTCCGTACGTGTTCAAATTCTGGAATATGACATCCAGTTCGTATGCTAGCCACGTTTTGGGATCTCTTAACTGCTTTGCAAAAGGGAAGCAAAATTGGCTTTGTTTCCACATCCTCTTCACAGCTAAATTCAGCAGAAATGTATGAGGGCAGGAGGAGGAAAGACAGAGCACCAGCCACCTTAATTTAGAGATACTGGCAAAAAAACCCCTGAGTATTATTAGGAAGTAGCATATGCTCCAACTTGCTTTCCATTGCACCTCCTCCTCTTAATCATCTCTTCCTTCTCTTCCCAGAGAGAGCTCCAGTGCTTTAACTCATGTTTTTCCCTGACTTGTTCTGTCCAAACATGGGCAGCACACCTTGCACAGAAACCGGCATTAAGAAACAACATCTTTATTCTGCCATCTGGGAGGTTTGGCGCTTGGAAGCGAAGGCAGTGGCGTCAAGCAGCAGTCATATTTGGTCCCTGTGCAGCACTGGATTTTGAATTGTTTATATAGAGGTAGGGAAGCACAATGTGTGGTTTCCAGACCTGGAAAAGGGGAGGCACAGGAAATTAAAGCGCAGAGTGAGTCGTGACAGAGGGAGGATCCAAGTCCTCTGGCTTCTGTTTCTGTGCCATAATTACAATGTCCTTTCTCAAGTAAGGGGCAGTGTGGTGAGTTTTCAGAACATTTTACTTGCAGCGTGAGAAAGCTCTGGTATGCCATATCCACCAAAATTTAGCTCAAGGAACGGTAAAGATCCCTGAGACTACATCCAGAAATAGGCACATAATAGTAATTTGAGGGTGGTGTGAAATGATACTTTGATAGAGTGCCAGGCTATGGGAGGAGAAGTCATGCAGCCAAGACTGACAAATGTAATCAGTATTCAGTGGCTCAGCTGTTATGAGACCAGATTTGGAGGACTTCTGCAGGTTGGTGAGCTCTAGAGATTTGAACCTCTCATAATGAACTGGAGTAGCACAAAGCAGGCAAGCCATGGCTGAGGCTCTCTGGCATGGAATTAAATATTTATTTTTCATAATGGAACAGTTAATTTGAAAGCTTTCAGCAGGAAATTCTGCTTTTCAAAGCTTAGTAAGAGCCACCTTGTTGCAGATGAAAAGCAGAATTTCATCCCGAAATTTTTTGAATGGCAGCTCAGCTTTTTGGTGGGGAAAGATGTGGCAGCATTTGGCCTTTGCCAGCAATGAACCCAAAGCCAGCCCTCACAGCAAATGATAAGAAGGATAATGAAGAAGAATTTTTCTTGTTCCATTGTGTTAGTAAAATCTTTCTGACAACTCCACAAATATGTCCAAGGAGACTATTTTAGATTCACATCTGCCTTCTGGAAAAATCCTCAGGAATTACACCATCAAAAGGAACAAGTAAGGCAAATACGTAGAGAAGTACGGTATGATCAAAGGGAGTCAAGGTGGCTTTAGGAAGCAAACATCACACTTTAGTGGCTTCAGGTCCTTGAGATTATGTCTACAAGAGAATTAAAAAAATAATAATAAATGCAGCTGATGCTCTTGCATGAGCACTTTGATTTCTCAGAAAACGTTTGAGAAACCGTTCTGCATCACAGGTTATTAATATAAAAGATGGGAAGCTACGGACTAAGTGGAAAGTTGGCACAGTCTACTGGAAATTGGCTAACGGGCAGGAAACAAAGGGTGGCAGTAAAAAGCTAAAAGGAGATTAATTGGTGAATGCTGCAGGGAACAGTGTTGGGACCCACTTTTTATTATTTACATATAAATTACTTGGAGGGTGGTATTGAAAGATCTCATCATTTGCCAGCAAAGCTGCACTGGATAACACTGCGCATAAAAGGGATGATACAATTAAGAAAGGGCTTAATTTATTGAAGTAGCTGGGTTGATCAATAGTGCAGGCGAGTGAATGCAGGCTGTTGTTCAGCTGGAATTCCCCCGAGGCCGGCTGCTGAGGAGCACCTCAGGTGGCTGCAGGCTCACATGTCACTCTGTTGTGAGCGGTTTTCCAGCCACAGGGACTCGCCTTGGCTGCCTCTTAAAAACAAACCTGGCGAGCAAGGCGCAGCGCCTTCGCAGGGCTGCCGTGGCCCTCTGCAGCAGCCGAAGGCAGGGTTTGTCCGGTGGGTAGATCCGTTTGAAATGTAAATAAAAACCAGCCCACCTGTTTGTTCATTGCTGGCCCAAAGCGGTTCTCTCAATGCTCTTGACTGTGTGTAGGTAAAATGTAATATGAGAACCAAATACCCGGATTGAAGAAAGACATTCATTGACAAACTGCACAATGAACGTTCAGAAAGATGTGTGACTATGGGCTCTAGTGGTGTGTATGCACTGTTACCTGTCAGCCGCTCTGTAAGTACTAGTCAGGTTAACCAGTATTATCCTATTTATAGGACGTAGGGGTAACCCAGTGCTTATTGTCGTGGCTTCATGGCTGGCTGTGCTGCTGAGGCTCTGCTGCTTCTTCCTTAAGCTGGTTAACAGGTCAGCTGCTTTACATCAGGAAGACATCAGCAGATGGGAGACGTAGGGTGACCAAACTGGGCTCCTTTCAGGGCTGCTCTGATACTCCAGAGAGATTAATTTAAAGAGTGAGAAACTTTACCAGGGCAGCACAGAAGGGGCTGATAGACTGGAGAGAGTTGCTGAGAAGGCTCTCAGGTCAGCATGGGACGCCGAGGACACAAGTTCTGCGGGGCACTCTCAGGATTGATGTCTGCAGAAGCAGTGATTCAGAAGGGAAAGACTCAAGAAGAGAAGACACAAGAAGATCCAAGATAGCATTGTTAGGAAATTTGTCAAGGCTGCTGCACTAGTTAAGGAAACCTCTGCACTGCCAGTCGTTGTCTGGCCAACTATCACCTGCAGGAGCAGGGTGCCGCAATGCTGCTTTACAGAGCAGCTTTGCACAAACTTGTGTTACGGACAGAATGTTCCTTAAACCTCACTGTTTACTTTCCTGAAATACAGCTACAGGAAGGAGGCAGTCATTGGGAGGGTTTACTCTAGAATTTCAAAAAATAAAACAAAATTGTCATTTTCATTGCAATCATTGACCTGCTTTTGGTCACGTAAGATTTACAGGGCTGTGGGGTTCATTGCTGTTGCAGGCACTTAGGTAATTCCCTGCTTGTCTCCTCATATTTCAAAACTGTGGCATATCATACTCCGTCACCTTTTCTGTACAGTGTGGAGTGTGCCGTGGGTGCTGCAGTGTGGGATGTGTGTGGAGGGGGTGTTCAGTGAGCCCTGCTGGGCTGAGCTGCCATTCCACGTGCCTTGGTGGTGCTGCCCAGCCTGTGTGCCTCCAGGAGCTCTGCTGTCACACTGCTCCGAGTCCAGCTGAAGGCACTACTGCAAGAGACCCTCATTGACCCAAGTAAGAACTACAAGAAAGCTGCTGGCAGAAAAGTGAAGGGTTAGGAGCTGGTTCCTTTCTGCACCTGGGCAAGGCGGTCTGTGAACGTAACCTCACCCTGCAATAGGCTGGACAGCTCTAACTCATTTTTGTCAGCAACGTATGAGGGTCACCTACAGGTGTATTTAAGAAATCCAAGGCAAGACACAAAGAAAGGACTTAAGGTAACTGGAAGGCAGACAAAACTGCATTTCAGTGAATGTTTTGTTGCATGTCCAACTGGTCCTTGTATGCAACAATCTTACCTCAAATTGCCCCAAGCTTGTCTCCTGTAACCTTGGCACTCTCTTTTCCTTAGCCTAGGGACTGGCCTAACACCTCACTGTCCTCTGCATCTCTCTGACATCTAGTTTCTTCTCAACATATGCCTTTCTGCTAGAGGTGCCCAGTTCACAAACCTTGTCCTTTTAGGAAGTACTCTTCTTCCTAGATTACACAATAAATCAGTGATTGCATTTTTTTCCTGTTCCCCTAAAACAAAACATGTTCTTGGTAAAGTGATCTCTTCTTGGTGTTGCTCTTGCATTTTGATCCACGGACTGGCTGCAGGTAGCTTTGAAAAGTTTCTCGTTCGTCCCAGTGCCGCTCCTTAGTCAGCCAAAATGGTTCATTTCAGGAGGATTCCAGTCAGTGATGCATGCTTTTGCTTTCCCGCTTTCTCCCCCACCTAAACTGCAAAAAAGGCTCCTGTGGTGTAATGTGTCCTTTGCCTGGGTTGGGATGTGCTTTTCCCAGCACAGATGTTTGAAGCTTGGTTAGCCCTACCATGGGCTTGGTGCTGAGTGCATCCCTGAGCATTAACTCTGATGCTTTCTCAAGTATTTGCTGGTCCCCAAGAGATCTGACCAGAACATGTGCTGCATACTGATGGTTGTGTTGGCCAACTTACCCTCCACACCCCAGTGATTTCTGAGTTGTAGCTGTGGGCTGTTAAGGCTGAACTAAATTCTGGGAGACAGGGACTATGACAGCCACTGATTTCCGTACAATGAGTTTGAGATGAGAGCTGTGCTGCATATAGGGGTCTTTTCTATATTCCCACTCAAGTCTGAATAAGCAGATAGGCTCTAATGAAGAGAGTATCTTGCCTTGAATTTAATCCTCTCCAAAGTCCTTATTCAGCTGCTACCTTAGATAATGAAGTGAAGGTTACATTTTACAAATGACCTTCTTGTGCTTTTGAGTGAAAGGCGAACTGGTAAGGATTAGCAGTCAGGTCTAGGTGATTTTTTAAATTTTTTTTTTCCTCTGGTACGGGTTGAAGTCCCATAAAAGCATAATTACATTAAAAGGTCCAGGCATTTTATGTGCATTGCCTGCTCCATGGCTCCTAAGGGGAGAGTGCACCACGAGGGAGAATAAAACAGCTCATATTTTCTTGTTATGCCGAGTGCTTGTCCTGACTAACTGCTGTTCGCGGAGCCCAGGACTGGAGCAGGGTGCATGATGAGGTGCACGGTTTCTGGATTTCAGTATAGGTGATCCTTTCCTCCTGTCTTCCTTGCCATGGCTGTTGCATTTCTTTCAAACTGTGGTTGTTGCTGTGGTAATTCAAGTGCTCTGTGGGTGCTTCCTCATGGCTCCCCATCACAACCTGGGAACTGCAGGCATTTCTCAGCTGGAGTACAGCGCGTGCTGGAAGGGGAGTTACACCAAACTAAAGGCTTGTTTTGAAACGCTTTCTGTGGCCTTTGCTTGCATTATGGCTCAGCTGATGGTCTCACAGCAACCCCCATCGTGCCACTCCCAGCCTCTCTGGGAAGAGGGCAGTGGAAGTTGTTTTAAAGGCAGGGTGTTAAGAGGTGCCAGCAGTGGTCAGCCTGACTGGGGCTGCAGACAGATGAGTTAAAGTGAGAGGGTATTTTAATAGCGGGAATAAGCTTCACTGTTGTGCAGGTCTTGAATTGGTCTGTAGCTACTGAAATCCTGACAAATACATGGGACTGAGCAGTTTTTCTGCATTTCATGGAACCACTCACTTGCTCAGGCAAAACTCTTGAGTTCAGCAGCTGCCTCAGGTTTAGAAAAGTGAATGCAATGCCGGCTGTCACACAGGCATTTCCAAACATGCAATCTGGCAGACTTAAATGGATCTGGACAAATAGTGAAAACAATTATTTGTGAATATTTTATTAGAAAATATCAAAAATTCATCAAATAAATTATTCAGCTTCCATGCGACTAGTCCTGCCAATGCTAGGGAGGAGCCTCATGCACTGAAGCCAGGCTGCCGGGTGGGGGAGGCATCAAGTGCTTCTGGCATCAGGCAGCACAGTGCTTTAGAGCCTGGTTTCGGAATGCTTGCATCCATCCCAGCTGGGGTTAGCACCTGAGCCACGCTGAGCTGCAGCAGGAAAAGGGTTGCTGTGTGGAGGGCTGAATTGGAGACAGACCCCAGCAGTGCCATGGGAGGTATTTCAGTGCCCTGGCTGAACCTGATAAACAGCCAAACTCAGCAATTTCACGAACAGGTCTGACAATCACCTCCTTCATGAATGTCTCTTGGGTTTTTTTCTCTTAGGTGCGAGTCTATGACCTCCTGCAGTATGAGCATGGGCCGGATGATGTTCTGATCCTCGCTACTGATGGACTCTGGGATGTGCTGTTAAATGAAGAAGTGGCAGAAGCTGTCACTAACTTTCTACCAAACTGTGACCCTGATGATCCCCACAGGTTCGTGCTCATCACTGATTTTCTAGCTTCTCCATAGAAGATCACTTTCTGGTAACATATTTTTGGTAGAAAATATGATATAAATAACGTTTGGGAAATATGCAACACTTATAAGAAGGTGTTTTTATAGGTCGGATGGAGCCTCTACAGCAAACGTGAGCAATTGAAGCAGGGGCTCTATTATAACTCAGGAATGTCCACCTTCAAAGGAATAGGTGTGGGATCCCAGCATCTTGGCATGGGATCCATTGTTTGCTGTATGAGGTCCTGTGAAAACTGTAGGAGGCTGGGGTCTTGGAAGACCATGGCAACAAGCCTCTCCTCTGGACAGTCCCTTAATACTAAAGATTGTTTCTCAGTAGGACATCCTCAGCATCTCCCTCTCTCTCCCGCTGTGTATGTACATAAATACTGCACACTGTGGTTCCCACTCATTCCTAGTCGTGGTGTGGCCTTTAAACCCACCTTCCTTAGAGGATGCTCAGTGCTACCAGCTACAGGACAGGTGTGGTGACAAGATAAGTGTAAAGTCCAACTTGTATTTCATTTAATTAGATTATGCTTTGTTTCACAATTTTAATCTACCTCATCCTCTTCATTTTTCTATCTTTATCACCTCTTAGATTATCAGTTTCTGTCCTTAAGACATACCATCATGCAAACAAACGAGTTCCCAAACAACCATCTAGAGGCTATCTGCCTTGAGTGAGTCCATAGGTTTTTCTGCTACTGAGTTCAGTGTCACTGTGAATTAAAACATTATGCCAGAGATCAGAAGTCTCTCACTTGTAACCGGGACTGCGAAAGTGGAAAGAGCTTTATTTATTCTTAGGGACTGTTCAGGAAGGGAAGTGTGTGTTGCTACTGAACTTCGGCCCATCTACCACCGTGTTCTGCCCTCATCCTGGGCTGAGAGTGGGGAAAAGAGATTTTACACACCCCCAGCTGGTCTGTGGAAAGTGGAGTTTCAGAAATAGCTAAGACCCATCTCAAAATGTTTGCTGTTTCTCGTATTTCTAAGTGGTCATCTTCACAGGGTCAGCCCTGTTCTTCATCAGCAAACAAGATAGCTGGGCATAGACATCTTGACAGGGACTTGGGTTTTAAAGTGAGAACACCTTCAAAATAACAGCAGTATGTTCTTGCCCTGACACTTACAGAATGCAAAAAAGAGGGTTTGCTGCAATTGTCAGGAGAATGGATGATTTATGGTTATCATGAAGCTGCAACTGCAATATTTTGACTTTGCCCATCTCCTTATGCCACGGATAAGATGTGGTATGAATGACAGCCCTGGGCCATCTCCACTTCAGCAAGGCATGCAGCTGTGTCTGCCCTCTCTCTGGGAGGAGATCAGGCAGGATCAGTTAAGGGCACTTCAAGGGCATCTGGCAGTGTGCTATGCAGACATGCCATTAATTTAAGGTAGGAGGAGATGACCCATCCAGTTATTCCCTGACACCATTCAAAAATGCTACGGTGCTTTCGTTCCCCTTCCTGCACCCCTGAGTCTCTTCTTGCAAAGACACCTGGTAACACGCAATACCTCTCTCCTGGTCTGGCTCCATTCTCATCTAGTATTTGGGAAAGGTTGGCCCTGCCCACCATCCTCACCAGTCCCACCTGTTGTGAATGCAGTCAGGGTGTGTTGTGTCTGTCTTGTTCCTTTTGGTCTTTACTGAGCTGATGGTGATGGCCACCACGATCGCTGCAGTAGGAAGCGGGATTCTTTGAGCTTTTTGACTTGTTAGGTGAGTAATTTTTCATTTATTATAAAACATTCAGAGCAATGAGAGACACCAAAGAAAATGATATTTTCTTTGTTTTGATTTAGATTTTCTTATACTGGTTTAGTAATTGCGGGGAATTAGTCACTGTTTGTGCCAACATGAGTACCACACATTCCAGAACTGAGCCTGCTGTTTTTATAAACAGACACATTTATTGGTGTTTGAGCAAACACATTTATTGGTGTTTGACCTACTGGTCTATGAATGGGCATCTGAACTGAAAATAAATTTGTTCTTTTAAGCAACTTTGTGCCAGATCATTTAGAGGCTTACAAATAGTTGTGGCAAGACATTTCTCATGCCGGCATGCAGAAGGTAATTAGAGCAGTCCCTCATATAGTTTACAATTATATTTATGAAAATTACCTTCGCGGAATTGCTCTTGCTGCTTGGTTGTAAAGAATATTTAAAGGTTTTAAAGTACTGTGTGAGAGGTTTTACGTAATTATTTCACAGTGGTCTAAATGAGGTATAACTAATGAACTTACAGTAGCATTCCAGCTCAAGCTGAGGAGCTGCACATTCCTCTCACTAGTCAGTGACAGAAAAATCTTTGCCGTATTATAAATGTTATGTTTAGAGGAAATGTTATCCCAGAAAATGTCAGGTTCTGTGATGGATGTAGTGACATAATCCGTGGTGAGGTGATCAGCCAAAAATGTAATATCTCTAGGGATGTAGAGAACTTGTCAGAATGTAAGAGACTTGCACCCTGGGTTTAGTAATGCTGTGGTGTTCAGGAGAAACAACCTGTGGAGCAGACCCTGGATCCACCTGACCCAATAGCCTACTTATTCCCTGACAGCAGTGTATTAAAAAAGAAAAGAGGGGGAAAAAAAAAAACCTAGAGAGGATTTTAGAGCTGCAGAGTACTTATCTGTTACATAATTAGCTCCTTGTGGGAACAATATCCCTCCCATTTGAATTAGAAGACACTTTATAGCCTGATGGGTAAGAGCTTAGAGCCCTCAGCAATGCTCTTGGGACTCTCTCCTGCTGATATTTACTGTATTTGTTGCCCACATAAAAAACATCTCTGAATTCTGTCAAACGTAGCATGTGCCTGGACGTCTCCAAGCAGGGAGAGCAAAGTCCCCAGGTCTCTCTTCATCCAGTCATGCAGACACAGCCTCAGGAGATTTGGGCACAGACTTGTTTGGAGAACAGTTCCTTTGTGAGGGCTGCGATGGAGTGAGGAGGCTGGGATGGAGCTGGATTTCTCAGCCAGCTCATTTCTTATGGGTATTGTGGCAGATGAGCATTACAGGGGCTCTGAGCGAAGAACAGGTGGCAGCGCCGCTGCCGCTGTCCATACATCAGCTCTCTGAAGAGGTGTGAAGATGGAGAACTGTGACTCCTTGCCAGTTTCCCTCAGCCGCATTTGTGCACGTTTGCCCCCGACCTTGGGAATCTTTTATTTCTCATCCTTCCCTTTGTCATTTCTTGTCCCCTCACCTTCCCTCTCACACTCACTAGAGATTTATGAGGATGCTGAGGAGCTCCTCCACCTCTGTTGGATGTGAGGAGATAAGAAGCTGCTCAGACAGCAGCACGATTCCCCCACTGTCACCACTTCTGCAGTACTTTCACTGATCAATACAGAAAGCTTCAGCATAAGAAAAAAACCTCCGTATATTTATTCTTAAAACACAAAAGTTGTATTCCAGCAAGGCTATTCATTAGGAGGAAGTGGATACTTTAAAACTACTTCAGCAGTTCTCTAATGCTGTTTCGACAGCTGAATCCCAATTTCACAGCACTGGAGAATAAAACATTCGGTAATGGACTGCTGCTGCTATTCATCTCCAGGTACAAGAGACTCACCCTATCTCTTCCAGTGCCAAGTTGAACGGCATTGCTTCAATTCAGCTCTACACAGGAGAGGAATATGTTACTTCACTACTGCCTTCACCTGTTCCTTTTCCTTTGCTTCATTGTGCTGGTTGTCTCGAGTATTTCACGGTTTGTCTACAAGAAATTTCTTGTTTATTAAAATTCCTTCTTTTTATCTTCCCCTCTCCAAACATTCAGCAGCAAAAGCCAAATACAATCAAAAGCAATACTCATTCCTTTGTGCTCCTTAGATGTGGGGAGTCCTTGTTAATTAGAAAAAGCAGGAAGGCAAAGTTTTCTTGCAGAATGATGGGTGTTTCTTCCTTAAATTCTGACAATAGCTGAGAAATCCTTGGGAAATATGTTCTTGCCAAAATTCACTCAGCATCAGACATGCTGTGAATAAATATTTCAGTTTCTTGCTTGCCACGTGGAGTCCTTTTGTTCCTTAGCCCTGCATCTGATTTGGGAACTGAGGAGTGCAAGTATGTATGTTTGGTTTTTTCCCCCTTAGAAAACAGGATTTCATGTTGCATTAGGACAGTAAGGGCAGTGCTTCTTGTTACATCCTGATGTTCTAGCTCAAGGTTGTGGCACAGACTGATCTCAGAACATGTGGACAGTGCACGTGTGTATGCAAGCATGTGTGTTAGATTTCATGTCTTTGGGCATGAAAATGCCTTCTCTTACTGCTAAAAGCAAATCATTTGTCAAAACTAGTGAGGCCTGGAAATTTTATCACTCAGTACCATTAGGAACAGTGGGTGCATTGCAGCTGTACAACATTACTTGAATTTGGCGTCAGACCTTTTGACTAGTCAAGTGTTGGTTCATTTGCATTGAAGAAATCTTTCTAGTAGAGCAAATATATCTGCTCTTGGTTCAAAGGAGTCCTCTAAGTTCAAGGCATCAAAATTCTAGAAACAGAACATAATTGGTTTTTTTCTTCTTCTTTTATCCCCAGAGACTGAATAAAATCTCAATGACAGAAATTAAAACTTAATAATGAATTCTGTGGTGAAAAGTTCTAAGGTTAGAACAGTCCTGGGTAATTGACAGACTTACACACACAGTGCTTCTGATCAACAGAGATACTGTTCTTTCCCTTTCTACAGATGAGATCTGGACAGATAATTCCTGGTCATGGATCCTCCCTAGAAAAGGGGGTATTGAAATGCAAACGCTTCTTGTCCTTTCTGGTTTTGGAAACTACAGAGGTTTAATTCCGGAGGCCGGTGTGTGTGGCTTCATAGAGCCCCGCATCATCCTGGAGGTTGATACTTACACTTTTAATAAAACACATGCAGACTGGTGGCTTTTTTTATTGTCAGTCTTTTAACTATGCAGTTAATTTTAATTATCAAATCATAGAAAGGTTTGCCTCCAACCAATCAAATACAAAATGTCTTGTCCAGGTGTTGGGCTGATGAAGTAAAACACGTGACAGTAGCTGTTCACCCATAATGAGATTTCTTTCAGAGGAAACGTCTAAGTGAGTACACAGATGTGTTGATGTAGTAACAGCAGGTAAAGCAGGAAGGGAGAACATGACAGAGCACTGTCTGTGCACCTTTTGGACTCTGACACCCTTCTGCCCCCAAGCAGCATGCGATATTTTTTCAGGACAGAAAAAATAACTCCCATAAATCCAATGCCACTCAGCCCAGCACAGGCTGGGAGTTTTGAAGCAACGCGAAACTTGGTATTTCACTAAATTAAGCACTTGACCACTCACATGCATGCAGTTTTCACTGAACTCATAAATGTGAAAGAACTGTGGGACTCTGTTAATCTGACCATATGAACTGTAAGTTTCCTTTTCCAGTTTCAGAATAAAAGAGATTTAAAAGTCATTCCTATGGTCAAGAAAAACAGACAAATTAGTCTACTTGGCTTAAAGTGAAATTTGGATTTTATTTTTTATGCTCTGTTACTTGCTTTCAAATTACTTTCTTTGTTACAGTTCATTTCTGAAACAGTTGAGCCATGTTTACCTTCAGGTGTGTCAGTGAACAAGTGTGTAGTTTTCAACAAGCAGTATTATTTGGGGTCCTCAATTTTTCAGATTACTACTAGAAAGCAAATTTGTTAAGGCGAGTGTGTTTAATATTGTTTTGAAGACTCGTGAAGCCAGGCACTCCGAATGGCCAATGACTTTTGACCAAGTGGTGCCTGTCAAATACCTTTACATTCTTATTCAGGAACTGTCACTGAACTGGAAGGAGTTGCTTTGTGCACATGCCATGGTTTGTGTCTCTCCTGCCTGCTTCTAAAACACTGGGAAGCATGTCTTGGTAGGTTGCAGCATTAAATCTGGCAGGCAGCAGGCTGTGAAAACCCACTCTCCTCATGGAGACGACCTTCCCTGGCTGTACTGTGCCTTTTCCACAGGTACACGCTGGCGGCGCAGGACCTGGTGATGCGAGCCCGGGGAGTGCTGAAGGACCGGGGCTGGCGGATATCCAACGACAGGCTGGGCTCTGGAGACGACATCTCTGTCTACGTCATCCCTTTGATACACGGGAACAAACAGTCGTGAAAGGAGCATCGAGAGTGGTTCTAGGATGGGGATCTTTTTGGGAAGGGCCTGTAAGAGACAATATGCTTTTGGTGGTCTGACCAGGACACTTCCAATTGATGTAATCTAGTCAAAACTAATGCTGGAGGGGTATTTTTCTGCCCAAAAGGTAGGGCTCTGCACATATACTGTATATGATTAAAGACAACCCTTAAGATTCCAATTTCCCTGCAGAAATGGTTTTGGTGCTTAACAGGAATGGGATTTAAATGCTGCTAGCATATTATGGATTCTGTCATCCCTCTAGGTGGGGTGGGGAATTAATTTTTTTTCTCAGTTTACCATGTAGCTTGGAAGAGCCATTTCAGTTGTGAAAGTAGAAGTGGATATCAGAAGCCAAGGAGGCTCCTGAAATCCACCCCCTAATATTCAGAAGGGGGCTTGGGTTACATCTCATTTAAGAATATATATATACATATATGAGACTCAAGAGTTTTCTTCTTTCAAAAAGTTGTATTCATGACTTACCTATGGACAACTTCAAACTCGTGTAATCTTTGAGCCCCCATTTTCCTCTCCTGTCTCTTCTTCAGTAGACTATACCTCCTGTATTTTAGTCGGAAAACTGAAATTGGTTTCAGCGTGACTATGCCTGTTTACTGCAGGTAAAAGAGTCACCTGCAAAATTGTCCAGGAGAAATAGGTCACAGTCCTGTATGGCAGAATTTATTCTGGTTTGAGGAGTTACTTGTCAAGATTTCTTGTTGTGTGTATACCATGATTATACAGAGCATGCAAACTCAGCTTTATGTGATGTTTACCTGGAGGCCGTGGTTTCTTTGGGATCAGAGATTTACATTCATTGAATGGTTCTGCCTGCTTTATCCTGTTGAAAGGATCCCTGACCATAAAATTTTTGCATCAGTTGAGATTTAGTAAATTTGCTTGGGCTCCTGAGTGTGCTTTCAGTTGTACTCCTACTTGAAGTAGTGGTATTGTTCTCATTAGCAATTTGGATACCCAGATCATGATCTATTTCAAAGGTGTTTCACTTCTTCCTGCCTCACTTATTACTCAGCATACCTTCGCCTGCTTGACTTCAGTGATCAGAAAGGGACAGCTTAAAACTTCGTGTCCTCTTGGCATTGAGAACTGTAGTCAAGGATCACAAGATGACTGCGATCGATACAAGCCCTTGGCTTCCTTCAGCAGCTCTTTTCTTTGCAGTGATAAATCAGTTTAAAGAAAGAAAATTTCTGTAAAACATTATCGATGTGAAAGCAGCAGTCCAGGACAGAAACAAGTGAGCAAGTCTGCAGTGTAACCTGGCTGCCTAGTCCACGCAGGCAGCTCTCTTACTCCATTGGCAGGAATTTAAGAGAAAACAAAATCAGAAAGTTCTAGCCTACAGGCAGGTATATTGGCTGGGGAGCCAACTTCCATGTCATTGGTGCCCAGAGCACACTGGTGTGGAGCTGTTCATCTGGTTTGTACTTCTTCGGGAAGGAAAAAGACAGGGAGCTGCCATCACTGAAGGGCACTGACTAGGGAGCTCACAAACGCTGTGTCCTTCCCAAAAGAGAAAGAGATGCTGTGCCCTTTGCAGACTTTCTCCTGAGCAGGCGTGGCCCAGAGCTTGCCAGTTCTGTAATTTATGCTGTGTAAACACGACGCAGCCCGACTGCGGTGCAGCTGCCCAGATGCTGTATTTGACTGCATCTGGAAGTACAGTTTGGTGGACTTAAACTACTCTTGCTACAAATCTCTAGACCCAGAAGAGTTTCAGGATGAAAGCAGACAATGTGGAGAGTGGAACAGCTCAAACACTGCAGCAAGCTGCATGATTTTAGCCTGAAAACTGTTCTATGAGTCCCCCAGTGCCTCATGTGATAAAGCTGTACAGAACATGGATGTTTTATATTCTAGAGCTTCAGTATAAATCAATGGCATATCTGATTATGTGTTTTCATGCTTTCTTTCCTTACTTTTTTTTTCTCTTTACCTCTTTTTCTGTGTGCATCTGGGTGAAAAGAGGGGCTTGGAGTCTAGAATATTTTTCACATGGCCCCTCATATGTTTTAAAGTTTAAGCAAGAGATCTTCTTTTGCACTTTTTTTTTTTTTGGTCTAATAAACTTGTAAACATGCTTTTCATGCTCTGTGTAACTCCTGTTGTCTCTTCGCAAATGCAGTTGTGTAGTTCTCTTGCAATTCAGATCCTCTTTCACAAAGAAATTAGTGCTGGCAAATGTGGTGAAGTCATCTGAACAGCAAAAGTGCTGGTGCTTGCTGGTACCAACTACAAGCCCAAGTCAAATATTTCAGTGCTTATGCACTGTTGGTCTTCGTTTGGTAACATGGTGTCAACACACATAGCAGTCACTGTAAAACCACTGAGTGCAATGTGGTGGGAATGGATTTCCAGTGTAGCATTTGCCAAAATTTGAAAGTGAAACTTCAAGGCAATGGAAAAGGCACCTTCTCGTTCAGGGGTGTTTTTAAACATACCCCTGAAGAGGTGGGTTAGCAGAGTGCATGACTTGGTGGGAGCAAACTGGCCGGTGGCTTCTCCGAGCATGATCGGGTGGGCTGGTGAATCAGCCTGCACAGTGTTTGTTGTTCATCTGAGGCACTGCCATCAGTCAGAGCTTCTCTGCAGTGACTGGGCCCAGGTCGAGTTACGTTCAGTGTCAGCCCCTCTCCCAGAAAGGGCAGAAATATAGTATCAACAATTAATATCAATTAGCATCAATTAATGAATTCTGAGAACTTTAAGAAAAGGTTTTCTACTCAGACGTATGTGACTGAAATGATGCTGGGACGCTTTTTGTTTTGCTTTTTTGCAAAGTATCTGTTACACATTTAGGTGCTTGCCTCCCTGGAGTGTCTGGCACATCTCTGATCCATGCATTAGTACTTGGGCTTTCGCTTTTACCTGCTTTCAGTAGGAGCTTCTTGCATCCCTGAGCTGGGGTCGTGCTCTGCTTCAAGGCATGGTATAAATGCATATACACACCTAAGGCTCACAGAAATAGCGGGCAGGAGGCTTTTATTGGGGAGGTGTTATGTGAGAAACAAGAATAATTAAAAGCACTTCTAATTCCCTTTAAAGGCTGAATTACTTTGCATTACAGGGCATTAGAAAACACTGATGGCAGGGAGGATCCCTGGTGCACAATGCCATTTTTCGGATGGGTGCAGGATGGGTATTGCTGTGTTCAGACTTGCAGCTGCTCTAGGGCTCAGTGAAGCTCCTGAATCAGGAGCAGACAGTTTGTGTCCTCCAACTGGAGCAAGTTAGGCACCAAATCCAAATTTTAGATCCCTGGCACGTCACCTTAGTTACTGCCCGATGCTGGCAGTGCTCTGGGTTTTGCCAGTCAAGTTCCCTTAAGTATCCAAAATTGTTTCAGCCTCAGCAGCAAGGAACCTCAGTCCGGAGTTACATCTGCATTCACATTGCTGTTGCACACAACGCTCTGCCTTGCCTGTGCATAGCCACTGCTTAGAAAGTTGGGCAAATTCTTGTCCTTCCTTGGATAATGGCAAGAAAAGGCGCCAGTAATGGAGTTCCAGTTACCTGCAGTGTAACACTGTCTTCTGCTGCCTAGTCCAGTCCCATTTCTAGGAACTCAAAACCAAGAAGCTTTTACCATTCTCCTAGAAATGCTGTTGCAGAAAGTAGAACAGCCATTTCAGATATGTTTCTCTTGCACTACAGCCTAAAATTTTCTTTCTTTAATTTGATGAAGAAGGTGGTTAGAAATTTAATTTACACCTGATTATGTAAGGCACCCAACCATCTTTTGGTGCATCAAGACAATAATGCTTCCTTCATGAACACAAAAGTGTATTGTCTGAGAGGGCTGCTGTTCCGTGGCCTCACGTTGGAGCTAGAATTTTTGTAATAAATTCTAAAAAACAACAGGGCTAACAGGCTAAAGGAGAAGTGGGCAGAATCTTCTGTTAATAGTAAATTTCCATTTACAGTTACTTCCATGTTGAAATATGGTGAGAGGTTTGTGAGGTACTGTCAACTCTGTCCCTCCAGGATGTTTCTGAAGAACTGCTTTTGATGTTTGGGCACATTTTGGCTCTGAACTTCTGCTAGGTTTTTAAAGAACACTACATGCTTCGAGCAAATCTGCTGTTTCTTCCAGCCTTAGTGTTTTCCTTTTATTTTACATTTTATGTACTAATACTTTCAGCATTTTCTATCAAACATGAATGGCAAACTGTGTGGAATTGTTGTTCCTCCCAGACATTTTAGGTATGTAAATAGTTTTCCTCCATGTGTCTTAGATGAAGGCTCAGTGATGTGGCTATCATAGAGAGAGTGACCAAATGATGCTGTAACTGTGCTGCTGTATTTCTACCTGTGATGTACTTGAAGGAGGATGCCCTTCTCCACCTCCATGCTCATTCTGGTGGTTTGTTTTTTTTTTCTTTTTAATCCATTGCTGTTGGTGTTCTTTCATAGGTGTCTTATTTTGATTTTTTTTTTTAATACTTGCCACATTTTTCTTTCCTTCAATGGGCACTTCATCTTAATTTGAGATCTGTACAACTGTCTGGGGTTTGTATGTCCTGAAGAAAGGAGGACCTGTTGGAGGAAGATGTTTTGGACCAATGTACTTCTGCTTTGTGACTGTGAAATGTTAATCTTTTTGTAATCTAAGAACAAAAAATGTTTAGTAAAGGGATATATTTTGTGTTTTTTGAAACTTTTCAGTGCAATGAACAAAAGAGGAGGATACTGAAGAAGTGTATGTGCAAAGTTTTAAAATAAAATTTTAAATTATATATTATATATATCCATCAAGGTGTACAATTGTTATTATTCTGCCTTTGTCATGAACATTCCCTGAGTCTCTTTATGTGTATTACTAATTGTGCAATGTGGACAAGTAGCACACTCTGCTTTACAAGGGAACTGATGATTCACCGACAAGAGGTCTCACTCTTGAGTTAGTGAAGTAAATTCCTGTGAGAGGTGCATTAGTGTATGGGTTGATCTGGAAGAGTTCAGCTGTAGGAGAGCTGTGAGAGCTTTGCGCTGCCATCGTGATTCATTGCTCAGACTGCCAGTTGCCATGTTCTGACTCAGTGAAGAGCTATGCAAAGTGATCCAGTACCAGCTCTCCGAGGCATTGGGTGTAATTTTGGAAATGACAACACAGTAAGTTTTCCCTCATCCTCAGTTCCTTAGGAATCACTGTCTTAAACTCTGCTCGAGTTTATGTTTGAGTAAGGGTGAATTCATAGATTCCACTGAAGCAAGCTCTCATGTTTATTTAGTAACCCGAGGTGCTTTTGCAGGTACTGAAGATGCAGGAACAAGCACCAGCCTTGCCCTGTACCAGCACAGCCACGGACAGTGTCCACCTGGGTTGCCAGCAAGAGAATGAGAGCTGGGCACGTATCTCCTCATCATATTTTGAAATATTGCACTGTAGCACAAGTGGTTCTCCTGCTTCCTATTTCACCTCCTGCTTGGTAAAAGAGCAGTGAAAACATCTGTTCTAGTGCTACTCCAGTTTTTAAAGTGCTGCACATGCCCGTTGTATCCGCTGAGCACAACGGAGGGTGCGGAGGGGGGCAATGTGTTACTTTCCCTCTTGCTTCGCTACTCTCCCCTTAAGTCCTGCAGTTTATTACTGCAGTCCGACCTCAGTGTCAAGTTTAAAACTGCTGTGCAAATAAAACTTCAGCGCAGCTTTGCCTGCCTTGCTGGTGTCAGCTGAATAAAAAGTGTTGGTAGCATGCAGTGACAGGGAACTGTTGCGCACGAGCTGAACCTAAAGGACCTTGTTCCACATCATCCTCTTGCTTTTGCATTTCCTATGCCCTAAATTCTGTACGCTTGTAGATCAAGTAAGGCTTGTTATTTTAAATTTTTTAGGTGATCCATACAACTCTTAAAATTTGGACATTAGTTTCTGTAATTCATACAGGAAATAAGTCAGTGCTTTGCCGAATAATCCATTCATGTATCCTACTGAATGTACTCAGTTAACTAAAGTGACATAAGGGAACAATCCCAGTAATTTATTGTATTTTGTACAGTTTCTGTAAAACTGAGGCCTGAAATTTTGTCTTCCTAATGTATCCTGGTAGAGCAATGTACTTTCACAGAAAGTTGACTTCTTTATGCTTTTACACAGCGGCTTTTACTGATTCCAGAGTTCCTCTCATGCTTTCCAGGAAGGCTTATATAAATCAAAGTTTTTGCACATCCTGTTCTTGTTAGGAGGAAGGATGAAGGGTTTTTTTTAAAAAATCCTCCACTTTGCAAAACAAAGGATGCCATAACTTTTTGGGGATGTTAAAATGATTTCGGGGGAAATGGTGCTTTGAAGGTGAGATTGTTGAAAAGGAGTTTGATTGAGGTAGACAGAATGTGTCTGCAGGTAGATAAAGACACATTATTTGGAGACTCTTAATAATTTAAGAACAATTAATCATACATTTGAAGCTGTAGCAGTAGTCCACAGCACTGCCACAAAGTATGAAGGGGAGAGGGAGGTAGCTGCAGCAGAAGGAATAATTAGATCTTTACTGTAGCTAACTTAAGACTGATTATTTAGATGCATAGACAGATAAGATCTCTGAACCTTCATTAATTTGAGACCACCTAATACTAGAATTACGTTCTTTCTCTTACGTGTTTTAGTCCATAATTTCTCGGCCTCTGAAGAGTCAAAGTGTCCCTCATCTTGACCACAGGCATTTATTCCCTTAAGCAACAGAAATCAATCCCTCATGGTGTTTCCCTGTCAAGATGGCACTACAACCAGCTGTAGTGGTTTGGTGTTTTCCATGAGCTTCTCAGTCGTCCCTGGATTTACAAGTCTGTTGGCTGGGTGTTCTGCTTGTCTGTGGTAAGTCAAGGACTTTCCCAACAGACTGTACTCCAACAGGGCATCTTCCCTGTTTATTTATGCTATGGGGTGGTATTTTTCCTTCCTTTCCTCTCCTTACTGTGCCCCTCTCTGATTTAAAACATTTTGGAGTAGTTAACTGCTGTTTGAGATGTGCCACTGAGTCCTTGGCCACCACCTCCTCCCACCACTTGCTTCCTGCAGGTGTTGACAGCAAGAGCATCACCAGCAATGCAGGAATGCTGGTAGCTAAAAGGAAGACTCATAGAAGGGGAAATGGTTTCTTCCTTATCCTAACATTGAAACATTTGCTCACTACCTCAAAATTGAAATTTACGTGCCTGTAATATTTTAATTCCCCTACTTGAAAGGGGAAACTTTAATGGTTTTTAAGTTGGTTTTAGAAGGCTCGACTTTTTGAGCCATTGTTACCCCAGTTCTTTGGCTCAGTTATTCTCCAGGAAAACTACTCCTCCTTGGCAAATTAAGAGCTGTCTGGAAGATCCAAAGGTTGTCACACAAGCTCAGATACAGAATTTAGCTTCTCATATGATAGTCATTTTGTGTTTCTGTAATTGCTACAACTTTTGGGGGACTAAGCAAAGAAACCTGAAATTTTGCTATTTTTGCTTTAGAAAGATAAAACTTAAGGATACGGAAATTCTGCAAGATATCCATGAGTAAAATTACAAGGAAGGATTCTGTTTTCCCATGGGAGTTACTGTGGGAGACAAATGGCTAGGCAGTCACCTCATGAAATAGCACAAATTGTTCCTAAATAGAGACCATTTCTCTGCCCAGTATAAAATTCAATAAAACTCAAGGATGTAAAAGCAGCTGACAGCCCTGCAGTCATTCCAGTCTGTTCAGAATTTAGACTGACCCTGCCCATCCAGATCTCTTAAATGTGTATTAGTTTAATTTTTAATCCTGAAGCCCTTTGTGGCAGATGTGGGCTGAGGCAGCTGTCTCAGGGTATGGTGCCGTATCCCAGCACATACTGAGATGGGCAAGAGGAGACAGGGAGAAGCCAAACCCAGCTGCACTTATCCAGGACCTAGAAGCAGACAAACCAGTTATTTAAAGAGGGAATTGCCAAAGAATGCACAAAGAGCGGGGAATTCCTGCAGACATGAGCAGTTTAGGCCTTAATTCTGAAAAATCCTCTTGTCCCCATGTTGTGCCTGTTTACTTTCATTCCTGGGTTGGTACCACAGCTAATTGCACCAAATGTCTTATTTCTTACCATCCGCCAGCTTTCCCTAGAGCTTTGTCTGCCAAATGTCAACTGCATCTCATCTAGCTGAGATCAAGGTACTCCACGAACAAGCGCCTAATACAAAGTTCTTATGCTGCATTTTCTGAGGATTGTGTTCACTGTGCTCCCAATTAAAAAAATAAATTTACTTTGCTGGTCTTTGCGCCCCCTCTTAGTGCTTGTTTTTCACCAGCACTCATGCAATTGAATTTTACATCTGGGAATTTAGAATATGTTTAAAGAGCTGGAACATCATTCTTGCTCCTTCTCTGCTTGAGCACCAGCATAGAAGCAGTTTAAATGAATCAGACAAGAATCAAAACACAAGTTTCAAACTCAGTTTCATGTCCAGACATATAAGTATTCTGTGAATGGGAAAAAATATAAAACACAATGCTGAGATGGTAAATCTTGCTGTGGTTACATTTTTTTAAGAAGGGTGTTTTAGGGAATGTCTGTTTAGTGCCAAAAAAAAAGGAAAGAGGGGGGAAAAAAGAAAAATATTTACTGTTACATAAAATTTCCCAGTCATTCTTTCCTGCTACTGCTCCTGCAAGGTTTCCCTGGTGCTGGCTTCATTAGGAAAGCTGGTAGCCAGGGACTTGGGTACTCAGTCAATTAGAAAATGGGAATAAACACCCAACAAACCTGAAGTCCTGAGGTTAGCTATATGGCACAGACTGAGTCCTAATAAATAAGATTTTGTAGAATATAAAAACGGAATATACATAATTATATATATCTATATGTAGTTACAGACACATATATATGTACATATAGGAAAAATTAATAACTAACTTTGAACAGCAACTAACAAGACACCTGTTTCTCCAGGCACCTCATACGCAATGGAGACAAAATCGAGTTTAAACACTGAACTGAGAACAACTTGATTTTGTTTGTTCTTTGGAGGATTCAACAGCTACCTTTGTGCTGAAAAGCTGCATCTCTCCGCAACTACTGGGAACGCACCAGACTGTGGCTGTCAGACAACCTGGGCCAGTGAAGCCACCTGTTCCTGCCCCAGCAGCCTCCTGGTGATGAGTTGAGCCTACACCTCGTGAGGACCTGCAAGGTTAAGCAATGGCTAAACAACAGATGACATGAACATCTAAGTAAAGGGATAAATCCCTCAGGATATAGACTCCTTTCTTTTTTTGTTTTCCTTTCTTTTTGGGCTAGGGGATGAATGCTTCTATTTGCACACCACCCAAAACAAGGCTCAAGAGCATGAACCCCAACCCCTGTAAACCTCTCAGCAGAGTCACTGCTCCTCCACTCAGGAAAATGGAAAATAAAATGACTCAATCTCTCTTTCTGCTCTGGAAACAGGCAAAGAGAGAAAAGCATGGTTTTGCCTGCAGTCAAGAACCAGCACAGCTGCTGCACTTCAGGTCATGGGCTGCCTCACAAATAGAGCTCGGTAGAGAGACTTGAGGTTTTGGGGGTCTCCTCCTTGTTGTACTGGGCTATAGTTGGCACTTAACAATGTTGGTTGTTGTCTTGCAACAGCTGAGGTAGATTTTGCTGCTTTTCACCCATCCAGTGTTGCTCTTAAAAACAAATGTGCTGAGGTTTCTAGAGAAATAGTCATTGCTATTTTTTAAATGCATCTAGGGCCATAGTGTGATGATTGCATGCCAGCCTCCCCCAGACACTGGTCACACTCTCCCCTTGCCCTCCCCAGTAACATAACATGCTGTGTGCAACGAGCTGCTTGCTCCCAAGGAGGTGATTCATTTCCAAGAGGCATATTTGTAGGAGAAAAATGCTTTGAGGGTGTTGCTGTGGCTCTGTGTGACCTGCATTGGGGATGAAGTAGAAACCTCAACATTGCAGACATACCCAGGGTCATGTTCACAAGGGTAGCAGGGGGGGGAAGGATGCAAGCAGAGCATGAGCAGCTCTGTTGCTTCGTGTGAAAATAAACTCTAATAGCAATTAAGGGAAAGGAGTAGGAAATTAATAAGGCAGTAAAGATTTTTCAAAATTGGTCACAAACCATTGGTTTATCCCCGGAAAGCTTAGTTGACAAGGATTCTCTCATCCCTTTGTCCCCCTATCTCTTTCAATAATCATCCTTCTTCATGCAAATATAGATGGAAAGGGGGGAACAGTGAAAGGTTAAAATGGAAGCAGGCTATCTTTCATCAACATGGTAATTTTGCTGCTTGGCTCAGTGCCAAGCGCTTACTGCAGCCACTAGCTGCCATTCCAACATGAGTGAAAGGATCTTTAATAAGAGTGTAAATAAAAGCCAGGCTGAGAAATGAGTTTTCCATCCCAGCAATCACTGGCCTAACCTCGGCTGTAAATAGTCTCTCAGAGCAGCACAGATGGAGTACCAGCACCTGGGGATCAAGGCAATCTCTGCACAGTGCAATTTAAACAGCTGGGTACAATTGAAACACGAATTAGCAGGGATAGACGGAGGGATTCCATTTTGTGTGCTAGGTAAAAACAAATAATTCAGTCCTTTCCCCCCTTTTTAAAAAAGGTGGTGTATGGGGGGAGAATTTTTGACATGATCTTGTGGGAGGTGCTCATTGCTGCAGCTGTTAGATTAATTTAACCATGAGAATTTCCCACAAGGTGCTGTAAAAACAGAGCCCTAATTTATGATCATTGATTTAACAGCTCGAAAGTGATTTATCTGACCTCAGTAAAGATAGCGAGGACACCAGAGGAATGATCGGTCATTCTGGGCTTTGTGTGGCTGTGATTGGCCTTATTAATTTAGAGCAGAAGGTCTGTTTCAATGTCTTATTGAGACAGTCAAAGGCAGTTGGCAACTGAACCATTTTAAATACTTTTTTTTTTTTTAAGCATTACTAATGCTGCTAAGAACTAAGAATTTATTCCACATGGAAAAGATTCTCATTAGTTAAGAAATGGTAAGGCTTCATTTAGAACTATACAGAAACAGACGCCTGGTCTTGGATTTGCAAGTTGTTTTTTCTTAAGTAATTTTTTTTCTGTTGTTGGGAATCTAAAGCACACTGTGAAATGGAATTGTTAAGCATTACAGTAAATGAGAAATAGCTTTGCAAGAGATAAAAGAGGTTGGCACAAGGGATTGCTGGCTCTTGCTCTTTCTAAGGGTAGATTTCCGAAACACCTAAACGCTTCACATATTTTACTATTTTTATCATCCGGTCCTCTTCATGGAAGTTATAGAGCTTATCTGTTGACAAGTAAATACATCTAGGTTTTACTTCAGAATATGCTTTCGGTTAAAATGGGTGTAGCATCCACTACCGAAATGTCACAACTGAGTGATAGAATTTCTTCACAAAATAAGAGGAGAAAGGATGAAAGGCAAAGGGAAAGGTGACTACTCTCTCTCTCTCTCTCCAGAAAGAACAACTGTTTTTAAGAGGAGTGTGAAATGAAATTCAAGTGCTTTAAAAGTTTACCTGAACTAGAAAATTTGAATACAGAATAAAGTGTGTTTGCACAAGTGTGTGCACCCGCACAAAAATCACCCAGGAGGTGTGCGATTAGGAGTGCTAACCAGGACAATGGGCTGGAAACAGTTCTTGCCAATTTCTCTTACCACCTGGACTGACGTGTGGTGGGGTTAAATGTCACTGATTTGTATGGCTCTGCATTTCACTCACCACTGGATCATGCCCAGCTTTAAAGCCCATCTACAAAAATCTCAGTAATCGTCTTTTCAAGGTGGGAGGCAGAAATGCTACAGGTTAGGATTTCATCCGTGGGGGATGAATGCTTGCAGTCATTTTGCTGCCCTGGTGACGTGCTATCTGACCTGAAACTAAGATAGTCCACTTAATCTCCATGCAACAGGGGAAAAAACAGAAAACAATATTTCAGCCCCTCAAACTATGAAATAATAACAGTAATTCTAAGAAGTGAAAAGACTAGGACAATAGACTAAATTAGGATGTATGTAAAGCTTCCACAAAAATCTCACATACATTGTCAAGAGATGGAAAAATAAATGCATAAACAGCTATAAATCTCACTGAAAGGTTTGAGGGACCAATGGTACCAATAAAACCAACCCTCAAATCCCATACAAATAAAACAAAGCTGAAGCCCATGTTAGCAGCCTGAAGAATATAGAAAGTTTTATGTCAGCCTGAGCATCTTCTTCCCATCTTCTTGTGTTGCCATCAATCTTGTGTTGTTCCCTATAGCACACTACAGAGACTTTAGTAGAATTTTATAAATTACGTGCAGTATTACTTTGCCTAAATTCAAATTTACAGGGAAAAAAATTAATCAATGAGTAGTACACTAAAATGTTTCCACACACTGTTTTTACCTGTGACAAAGGCCTCCTAAAAAATAAAATAAACCTTCAGAGTACTGTCCTGCATCTTTGTTCATCCCAAAATAATGTTAGGTATTTCTTCCCTCTTAAATCCCATTCTGGATGAGTTCAAATTTGCTTCTGGAAAATTACAAATAAGCATCCTCAACAGCATAGACGTCACAAACACTTTGGAGGAAATGACTCCTTCTTAGAAAATGGTTTGCATTTTTTTTTCCTGTCCCTTAATTTACCATGGACTTATTCTAACCCTTGACACGATGGCACACATACAGGTCAGTTTAAAAGCACAATTATTTTTCATCACAAAAACAACAACCTAAAAGACATTCTCTTTTAGGGGCTATAGTCCACATGACATCCTGGAGTACTATTCATCTCAGACTTCTCTTGTTTAATATTCTTAAGGAAGGCTTAATTGGCATCTCAGGATCTAAACTATGATGTGACTTGTTTACTGCTGAAGCACTAGCGGTACAGGACTAGAATCTAGAATACACAGATTCACTTGGTTGGGGGGTTGTTGGTTTTTGGGTTGTGGTTTTTTGGGGTTTTTTTGGTTAAGAAAAAAATCTCAGTTATCACATTCACAAAAATATTCCTGCTTAACAAGAGACAGACAATGTGAGAGGACTGAACCTTTGAAAAAAATGTTAATAACTGATGAGCCCTACGAGGTGCTCTTTTACACGTCGTCCTCCTTCATTTCTTTGAACTTCTAAGAACTATTTTCATGAAAACGTGTCTTTAATTACTGCAAGAGCGATCTGCAGACGAATATGCTCAAGTGCCAATGTGTTTACCATTAAGACATGGAAAGAGATATTCCCTTCCTTTGATGCTACTTGACCTCCCCAGCTCTGGATCAACCCACTCCCACTCCTGCTTATGGTCCCAACAACAAAGACCAGAAGCAGACTTCTCTTGGAAAACACTAGAAAGAAATCACTGACTGCCTAAGGCTGCGTTTAAAGCCACTCTTATATAGTTGCATACAAAACACAACAAAAACTGGTGTTGCAAGTCTCTTAAAAGTACCCACAGGTTAGGAAAGGACACTGCTTGGGGGTTTGCTGGGCTTGGATTATGTAGCATGACCAGGAAAAGCCTGGTTCTGCCTAAGGAGTGCACAGCACAAACAGAACAGGCTCCAGGAGCACCTCTCTGCAATCCTCCAGTCAAAACACCACACATCTTACAGCTAAGCATGCTGCCCACAGACATGCATGACCTACACATGAGAATTAAATCACAAGCTAAAAGCACTGCCTGCAGTGACATGTGGAGGAGCACAGGCACGAGGACGCGTTTGCAGTGAGGAAGCGGCGTGCGCGCTCGGTGACACTCTCTGCTGTGGGCACGAGCCCCGGCGTGAGCCCACCCAACACCGCAGGGGCACAGGCAGAGGGGCAGGCAAATGCCACCATGGGAGACCAGCCACCACCATGGGGGCAGAGCACCAGCAGCAGAGGAGCCACAGAAACTCAAAACAAATCTGCCTGGGACAGCGGGCTGGGGGTGCGCTGCTCTGCGCACGAAGGTCTACGGCTAACTCTGCCAGCTGAAGTGAACATTGTGCTCACATTTGCTTCAATGCTGAGAAAACTGCTGGAAAGAAGCTCATGGAACTGAATTAGGACACGGGTGGGGTGGGGGGGGGTTGTTTGTTTACCTTTGCAGAAGTTTCAACATTACTTGAGATCTCCTGGAGAAAGGATCAGGCCCAGGAACTTCCATCCTGATTTAGTCTTCAAAACAAGGCTGTTAATTATCAGTCAGGTGTTCAGCATATTGCTTATAAATGCAGAGGTAAGAGAAAGCCTCCAAATAGAGTTATAAAGCTGCAGGACCATAAGGAAAGTCCTTTGCAAAGCTCCATTTTGTTCCCACAGTGGCAACTTTGTTGCCATCCATAGATCTATGAGAGGAGAGGTCAGCAGAAGTTTTGCTAGAGAGAGTATAAATCATCACTTGCTTGTATGCAAATGCAGTACACTGCAGTACACAACTGGCTGGGGATTAGCAAAGGGAGGGTTTGTGAGGTCAAAGATGTATGATCAACCTTGCTTATCTTCAGGTTAAAGGTGCTGACTCTGCCTCATATGCAAAGAACTATATGTTGGATTACAGCTATTACTGACAGGTGTAAGAGTGGTACAGAATATATGTGTGAGTTATGCACAAAAGCAGTCTTGTAGATGAGAAGAAGGAAATGGAATGTATTTGTGTAACAGAAAAATGCTGAATACTCTGTTTCCTGCTTTCAGCCTCCTTCCTATGGAAAGGAACTAATTGCTCATTATCATCAGTGGTAAATACAGAGTTATTTAACTTAAATTTCAGCCTTTAGTGGAAACATGTTTCATCTGTACTGTTACTATTGCTACCATCATTGCATTCATAGTCATTTCTTGTGGCTGTTGTTGGGTCACCTTCTGTCATCTGCACTGATGGGCACAGGTAGACAAACAGGCTTTCAAGAAATTACTCAGAAGAATAAAATGTGCGAAGTCATAAATTCAAAATAATTACCCTATGTCCTTAAAAACTGCACTTCATAAAAGAATCACCATGAAAGAGTCTTGTGCTCAACACATTCTCTTTTCTCCTAACAGCAGAATTTTCATTTCTAAAATAGACTGTTTATATATATGTTGATCACGCACCACTGCTGAGAAACCCTATGCTAGTTTTTAGCACACTTTCTGTAGATACCTACTTAGCTGGGGATGAGCAGTAGTCCTTTAAAACTGGGACCAAGAATGATTCATGTGTGTATGCCATTAGTTTAGCAAAGTTCTAGAGTTTCCTGTGTTTTTCTTACATTGCCATTTCCTCTGGAGTCATGCCTATAGGATGGTTTCTCATGAGGATTTTAATGTAACTGATGAGATTGAGCTCTTACAGCCTTTCCACTAGCAGGCACTCTTCTTTATAGAGCTGTTTAGGTAAAGGCATAATTTTTTCAGAAACGTCACATTTCTAATTTTTCTTCCTGTTGGTTAAATCTGGATAAAATATGCCAATGAATTCAAGGAAAGAGTAGCAGATATTAGCACAATCACATAAACTTTGTTTTCTTAAAAATTCAGGTTAAAAGTGTTCAGCCATAGCAAAGTAATTGGTTAAAAAAGCAAGTGAAATTACATTATAAAGCAGAACAAGTTTTTGCAAAAGACAGAGAGCAACAAGGAAGCCTGTGGCTATGGATTTATTTTACCCTTCTGTTTCAAGAGACATGCAGAAGGCTGAAACGCTCAAAAACTACCCAGCTGCAATGTTAAAGTGTGTAACAGTGACATGACACCACAAAATGGCAGATAACAAAAAGAAGTTGTCATAAGACAGAATCAAGAGAAACAGTTAGAGACCATCTTGATAAACATTTAAGACCACACAATAGGATGGGGCTCTTGGATATCCATATTTTATTCCTCAATGGTTTTACAACTGTCTCACAGAAGCCTTCTCATGTGTGGGGCTTTTTTGTCCCAGCAGTTCGCCTAGGACGACTGCTGCTCCAACAGCACTCTCTGTGTCTTTCTCCATGCCATACTCTGTGATGAGCCTTCATATCCTATGCCCTTCCATGTGTTCATATAGTCATGGTTTGTACATAAATGTAGCTCTATCTCAACTTTATTGCCCACTGCATGGGTCTAAACTGAATCTCAGAAAGTATCCATAACACTAGCACATCCATTGCGGAAGATTCTTTTTCTGTACTGTTCTCAATGATCCACTGATCTTAGCACCAACTCTTGAGCCATCTGTTGATCATCACACTTTTACCCTTCCTTCTTCAGGAAATGGGAAAACTCCAACGGAAGTTTCTAGGAAATCTGTATGCTTCTGTTTACTGGATCATTGTAAGTTTCAGATCCAAATCTTGAATTTTTATCTTAGAAAACATGCTTCCAGATCCATTATCATGACAGCTTACCCATTTTTCTTCAGAAAGGAGTACCAGTTATATCGTGTCTTGGGAACGGACACAACTAAGCCAGCTGACCCAAATTGACCAAAGAGATATTTCATACCCTATGTCAGCTCAGTTATAAAAACTGAGAAAACGAGCAGGAAGGGGGGCATTCATTATTTACAATGTTTACCTTTTGGGGCAACCGCTACATTTGCTGAAGCCCTGGTTCCTGGGAAGGGCCAGACATTGCTTGCTGATGGGAAATAAGAGAATAAAATTACTTTTTTTTTCCCCTTTGCTTGTGTACACACAACCTCTTGCTTTTGCTTTATTAGACTGTCAACGTACAAGTCGTTTTCCATCTTATTCTCTCCCCTGTCCAGGTGAGAAGGGGGAGTGACAGAGTGACTTGGTGGGCACCTGGCATCCAGCCAAGGTTTACTCACCACAAAGAAGTAAAGAAAATAGCAATATTTAACTGCAATTACCCACCATCTTTTCTACATAAACAGATTAGGTAAGGTCAGAGAGCTTTGAGAAAGGGCAAGTACATAAACTACTTCAAAATGCATGTGTAAGTGTTTACAGTTCAGCATTTCTTACGAAATACTAAGCTTACTGCCAGAGTTTCAAGCACCAGTAGGATAATAATTAAGTAATAATCAACTTGGTCATCAGAACTTAAGTGCAACTAACTAAACTTTCTTTCTTTGAAGGGGAAAAACTTAAGAGAGAGTATAAACTTAGTATAAACTGGAAGTAGATTTAGAAATGTGTTCTACTAGAATCCATTCCTACAACACACCCAGTTCTGTCAGCTGCTCCTCATCAGACTTGTGCTCCAGCCTCTTCACCAGCTCTGTTGCCCTTCTCTGGACTTGCTCCAGCCCCTCAATGTCCTTCTTGTAGTGAGGGGCCAGAACTGGACTTGAGGTGTGGCCTCACCAGTGCCGAGTACAGAGGGACAGTCACTGCCCTGGTCATGTTGACCACACTACTGCTGATACAAGCCCGAATGCCATTGGCCTTTTTGGCCACCTGGTCACACGCTGGCTCATGTTCAGCTGCCTGTTGACCAGCACACCCAGGTCCTTTTCCACTTTCCAGCCAGTCTTCCCCCAGCCTGTAGCACTGCATGGGGTCATCTTAACAAAAGTTGTCACCCTAAATAAACAAAACATCATGAGGATGTGAAGTCTTCTTCTGATAGGAAGAAGTAACCAAATTCAGAAAAGGAGGAAGGGGTTAATTTATAAGAACATTGAATCAGGAGATATATTTTATGTTCATTACATGGTAAGGTTATACTGTTCCAACAAAAATAAACCCCATATATTTTATGCAAGACAAATGAGGTCATTAGTTTATGTTTGAAACTGGTTTGATTTCAGTCACAGGCCTAGGATTCTCTCTAGTACAGTATATTTTTGGGAAAAGCTAATGAAAATGGTCACATGGGAATGGTCAAAATAATTTAAAAAAATATAAAAGGATAAAAAGGTCTGTCAGGCAAAGGTGTGAAAAAGTGCCTGAATAGATGCATTCATTTTAAGAAAATTATTTTCCACATGTATGTAAAGATCTGTCCTTTTTTCAAACTGCTAAATCACTTGAGGGAGAATGGAAGTAACTTTTTAAATGCAAAAAGAAAAAAACCAGCCAAAATGGAAACTCAATAAAGAAGTGGAATTATTGCTGGAGAAAATGATCATACTTTCATCTTAAATTTGTGCAGCTCTCAAGGACCTGCTTATTTACGTACTTCTTGATATAAAATAGCATGTTCTTCCATGAAGCAGCAGGCGCTATCAAGTCAAAGAGTGTAAGAACCCCAACTTCTTTCCATCATTTGCAAATATCGACATAAATAAACTAATTCACCCATCCTGCAGTTTGCCAAATTCAGGTTAGAGTAGATAAAAAAAAAAAAGGAGGTGAGGGTGGGAGAAAATAAAAATACATGTGTTGCTTTTCAAACAGCTCCTTCTTTTCTTTTGTAGATACCAAGAAGAGGCATTTCTGATAACCTCGGCATGACAGTGAGATAGAGAAGATTGTTCGCTCCTTCACCTTTTTCCTGTAGCTTTTAAGACAAGCCGAGCTTTGCAGGCTCTTACTAGAAATACAAAGGCAGCTGAACAAGTTGTATTACACAGCAACACACCTGAACTACAAACAGGAAACTATGTTCTGGGTCAGGTTCAATATCAGGTTTCAGAATACTGCCTAACAATGCAGCGAGTGTGCCAGTCTGTGGCTTAGGTGACAATACCACGGCAGGGGGCTGCAGACTCCTCATATGAGTACATCCAGGTTCCACAGAAAAGGTTAGTCATTTTTGGCATAGCTTCAGACTACTTCCAAACCCCAGACCCATCTGTGTACCACTGTGTTTGAGTCCCTGGTCTCTCACTGCTTCCCCAAGTTCACTTTGGGCAGCTGAAAAAATCTCAGTCTATGTTTCCTGAAAAATTCTGTAAACAGCTCCTTTCAAGTGTTGAAAAAGGCTGAGATTAGGTTTAGCTGGTTATCCTACAGGAAAACACATAGGCGTGTCCTTGGAGAGGAAGAGCAATTTCTCAGCACTAGCTTAAGAGAAAAATCTGTTGCCACAAACACAGACACTTAAAATTAGGTGTCATTAAAATTAAATGTATCATTCCTGTATAAAAGGAGGAGGAATCTAAAGAAATTAGCCTTTATCGCAGCTTTTCTGATTTTTTTACATTGAAAAGCAGACCATTCTGTAGATTGATCTAATGGCCCAGTTTAAATGGTGTAGTTTCTTGCTGCAACAGCTGCTCAGATGCTTCCATAAATAGAGCATATGACCTGTATTACTTCAAAGGAATACTGACCATACTGGCAGTGGATCTATCAATTCCCCAGTTGCCTTCTATAGCCAAAAGAGACATACATGGAAGATCCACTGCTGAATGAAGATCCATATTTACTAATATGGAAAACAAAACTTGCCGGAATTAAGGTGAGAACAAAGAAAAGGGAAGTGTTTGAGAAGACTTACCTTCCTGAAGCAGAGAACTCAAGTTTGTTTGAGGGGGGTTTTTTTGCAGCTGTACTTGAATAAGCACCTCAAGAGAAGCAATGTGCTATTCACAACCAGAGCCAATGATGACAGCAAAGGAAGCGAAGCTTCAGTGAAAGCAAAGGAAGTATTCTGTTACAGCCATGCCAAGACACTAAAATGATTGTAACCTACTTGCAAACACAGCCCCACTGACAAGCTTTATCTCATAGCACAGAAATTCTCCATTTATAAGCAGCATTTTTAAACTGCAACACCAACAGGTATCTACTAGGTATTTGCAACTGATTGCTAAACACCCTCCCAAAAACAAACAACCAAAAAACCCCAAACAACACCAACAAAACCAACCAACCAAACTAACAAAATCATCAACAACAAAAAGTTCCACCTACAGTCCAATCAGCAGTGCAGATTGTGACTTGTGGAGATTTTCTGATTAGCCCTTTTCCTTTAAGGCGACAGTATAACACCTCCTGAGTCTGTTCACACTCCAGCATATAAAACCAGGCAAAAAGAGCTGCAGGGCTGTGAATAAAAAGCACAAGAGTAGTGCCTTTCAGCATCAGCCACTGCTCCTCACCCTTCCCAGGTCACTACAGCAGTAGCAATGTATCCTTTTGGCTAAATTTGCAGCAGCTGACCGAGCATGGCAGGGAGTGGGCTTCTCTCACTACCACCCTACTGGCAAAGCCTGGCTTTTCGGGACAGGAAGAGGAAAATGAATTCAGTAGCTGCTCAAGGAAGGAATAGAATACCTCTCTTTGTACAGGTTAGGATGGGCAGACACTGCCACAGCTACGAGGAAAAGAGACCTAAGGACCCTGGGCTTCTGTTGACAAAGCTATGGGCTGGGCTGTTCCTAGTGGAAGGGCAAAAGAATGTCCAGATGCAGGGCAGGAAGACAGGATCCAGAAGTGGGTTTGGTGGTTGGACAGCTCTGAGCACATTCCATGACCAACACACCTGTCAGATGCATTTAGATGATCATGAGAGAGCTATGTCCAGCAGAAGGATAACCCTAAAGATGACTCAAAGTCATTACAGAAAGAAGCAACTCCTTCAAAAGGCCAAAAGAATGTCTCTAAGCTAGAGGTGCCTTGTGAACCATGAGGAACATAAGTTTAAGTATGATTTCTAGGAATGGTAGGAAGGCAGCACGATGTGAAGCCAAGGAAACACTAGTGACAGGCATGGAATAACTGTATTTCATAGAGGAAACAGTGGTGTATAATACCACAAGAGTGCATTGTTAACGCTTTCCCATCCCCCCCGACCCCACCCCCCCACCTCCAGGAGGAAAAGAGAAAGGAAATCGCTGACTTCAAATATTCAATTAATAGCCATAGGCATTCTGCAGATTTTTATACTACAGGAAGAAGAGAAGAACCATTACCAAAGTCATTGTCTCTTTTGGACTCAATGGAGCTGAGGACTTTAGGTACAGTAAGGATGGTAGGATTACCACCTCTTAAAAAAGAGAAGTCCAGGGCCCAGACTGCCAGGTAGAAGGAGCTGACTGTTTGAAGACCAGGCTTTGAAATCATTGCAGAAGCTTGTACATTAAGTAGCCATGGAGTCTGATGCTGAAGACAGTCCCAGGTAATGTTCTGGCCTAGTGGTACCGCTGTTGTCACTTGCTCTACTCAACTGCCTTATAAATTTTTCAAATGTCAAACATCAAACATGGGTCAGTGAGCATTGTTTAAAGACACAGTTGTTAAGAGCTACAGCATGCTTCAACTCTACCACTTCTCCCAGTCAATTGTTCAAAGGTTTAATCACTCCTACAATTCAAACGGTAGAAAATAATGGCATAAGATACAGCTGCATTTTTTGTAACTCTATATATTATTAAAAGCTGCCCACAATCTTTGATATATGTAAGTGCTATATTACCTTCCATCCTGTTCTTTGATCTGCTGACTACATATATGGCATGTATCTTGACAGTTTTTTCCCCAAACATTTCATTTTTTGAATTCTCTCCAATAGACACATTTTCTTTCTGAACTAAGATGATCGGTTTATCAATATATAATAATCAAGTGTTGCATACTGGGAAGATCACTTTGTTTAGCTTAAGAGCTTGCTTTCTGCACAGTGAAGCTGTGTTACATAAGCCCACTTCAGGAGAACTACACCAGCCTCTTTTCTAAATCTTTGCTTAATGAGATATAGTCCCTGTGGTGACTACCTTGGTCCTTGCATACTGCCAAAATCAGTGCAAAGGAGTTAACACAATGCTGCCTTGCACCGTATGGAATGTCAAAGTTATGCACCCAGCAATTTCATCCTGCTTACTTCCACTGCAGACTACCATACAAGAAATATGCAAGCACTTCAGAAAGAATGTGGGGGAGGCAGTACTAGTCCTACCCAGTTAAAGTATTTGAAGGGTAACCTAAATCTTCAGTTGTATCCCTTTCCCACTATGTTAGATATACAAAATATAGAACAGAAATAACACTCCTGTTTTCACAGTCTTGACAAACCAAAATGTTGGTAATAGTGTTAATGGTATTTTTAGGGATGGGAAACCAAATTGAAATAGCTTAGAGATTCACAGTGTGAAGCCAAAAGGGATGTATAAACATAACAAGAGAGAGAGGGAGGAAAAAAACCTGAATACTAAACAAGTAAGAAAGTGCCATTTGGTCTTACTAGGTTCTCCCATACCAGCCACCATTAATGAAAAGGTGTCATCTTTCAGTCACTTCAAGCTCTACCAAAACTATTGTAACATCGAAGACACTGCTTCGTACCTGGTCACAAGGTTGCAGAAGGCAAGTTTTTGGCTAATTAAATGGAATTTGATTAGCATAAAGGAAAAAACCAGAAAGAGAGAGAAAAAAAAACACAAAGGGGCAAAAGGAGTGAAGTCTGGTATTTTGAATAATGGCTGGGACTAGCTCAGTCAGTGAAGATGGTAAAATCACCTCAGTCCTTGCAACCTTGGCTTAGTCTGAGAACTCTGAGATTTCAAAGCATCATGACTGAACCCTGAAGTGTGGTGACTCACTGGTGTTGACTTTGAAGGTAAAAGCTGCAAATCTTTTTACTTAATCAACAAATTTCAAAGGAGATGAAGAGACGGGAAGCCCTGCTCTTCGACCATTTAGGCTTAATTTCAAAACGCTGGGTCCACTGCAATAATTTTCCTGTCAAACACTCATATTATCCATCAGATATAATCTCAATATGTTCTTTAAACCTGCAGGAATTTTTGACTGAATTAATTCTATTTTTGTCTTTTTCCTGACGTTTACAAATAATTTTATATAACAGACCGAGAGTTGCCATCTGTTACCTTAAACTACTTTTAGGTCTCCATACAACACATCCTGCAGATGTAGCCTACTTTTTTTGCTGGTATATATGGTACTTCATGGTTGACAGTGTTAAATATGTTGGACTCTGACTAAGGAAACAATTTGGATTGCTTTGTAACAGTAAATGCTCTACGTGTACTGTCCCATCAATCACTCTGTCATCTGCAGCTGTCATTATGGATGGTATTTTGCCTTCCTGAGCATTGATAACTGGAATGAACAATACTGGCACCCATATACAGAACTGCAAATTTTAGCCTTGAGTAAGCTCTGCCAGAATAAGGGCGCCAGAGTAGACGGGCCTTGGGAAGCAGCCCCAGGCACAGCTCAGTTCCAGTGGTTCAGTCTCTACTGGTTGTTGAAAGTGGGTCCTGCTGCTCCACAGCTGCCTGCAACCCCTCCCGCCACCCCTGCCAATAGGAGGCTGTGGAGGGTACCGCAAAGACCTCAGAATTACCATAAAGGATTTTCTGGGCAAATGCCAAGTCCATCCTTGGCATGAGCTGACCAGAGCCATCTGGGCAGCAATACACATGATCATCATGACCAGCTGAGCCACCTGCATTAGGGTTTCCTGACACCGAAGGTCCTAATGGCACCTCAACTGTTCACGCACCACCTCCAGATTGAGCTTCAGCTAGCTGCAGCTCATGTGGTGGCTGCTGGAGGTTGTCAGGAGCCATGAGATATCCTAAGCACTCCACCATCACGCTGCTACAACAGCAGGGCCATAGGTAGTACAAGACCGGGAAAGGGAGGGGAGAACTTATTACATAAATATTTAAGCACCTCTGCTCCCACTAGACTTGGCACTGATAATTTTGTGCTTTGATTAGCATCACTATTATTTATCTACTTTCTTTAAGCCTTGCACTTCCTTGCGTTATTAGACCATTTTTACTTTTCAACTACTAAAAAGGATTGGTAAGGTTAAGCACTTGCTTCCTCTGCCATCCTTCCCTATTTTCTTTTCTACTCCAGCCTATAACCATGTACTAATGTAGCAAAGGCAGCAGCTGGGTACAGGATGCATGACAGATCATGTATGACATCAGGCACTAACATGACGAGAAAGCAATCTTTCAGGTGCTGGAAAGAAGAAAGACATTCATGAGGCTGGGGAGTAGTGGAAAAGTCAGTCACAAGGGAGGGAAGAAACCTGAGGGACCTGGAAAATAATGGCATCTTAGCTGGTAGACTGTCACACCTATAAACATTTAATGTGCATAGCAGTGCTAGCTCTCACTTGATACCAGTTCAGACCTACCTTCCTCTAGGCATTCTAGCCAAATCTACATGAGGTTATACAAAAGTAACCTCCTGCATCCTTGCTGACAGAAGCATTTCTTGGGTCCATAGGCAGGTTTTGCAGCACGAAAGGCCACCATGACACCAATGGCACCAGCAATGAGCCTAGCTCAAATGATTGCTATTTCACCACCACACTCTATCTCTAGGCTGCCAAATTTCAGCACGACTGAAATCACTGTGTAAATCAGATAGGGCTACATGACACAGAGCAGCACAAGACAGATATGGACTGTGACAATGCATGTGTGCATTCTGATAGCACTTACAATTATCGCCTTGGGAAAGAAGACCTCAGAAAGCACAGATACCACATACACAGTACAGCCCACTCTCTATGTAGATACTGGCTCCTAATGAGGTAAGCAGGTAGGTAAGTGGAGGTAAGGAAGTGATTTATTTTCTGCTTAGCCTGAGAACTGCAGAAAAAACATCACGCACTAAGTTTTTGCATCATCATGATACAATCCGCCCAGTAAGAGGATTCAGACATCAGATTTACCCATTGTAAAGTAATTGTCCACTCCACCAGCTGACCAGAACTGGGTGCAGCAAGGCTCACAGAATCATAGAATATCCTGAGTTGGAAGGAACCTATTAGGATCATTGAGTCTAACTCTGGGGCCTGCACAGGGCACCCCAAGAATCACACCATGTGCCTGAGAGCATTGTCCGAATGTTTCTTGAATTCTGTCAGGCTTAGTGTTGGGACCGCTTCCCTGGGGAGCCTGTTCCGGTGCCCAACCACCCTCTGGGTGAAGAACCTTTTTCTAATACCCAACTTAGATCCCCTCTGACGACACCCCTTCAGGCCATTTCCCTGGGTCCTGTCACGGGTCACCACAGAGATCAGTGCCTGCCCTTCCCCTCACAAGGAAGTTGTAGACTGCAACCAAGTCTCTTCTCAGTCTTGTCTTCTCCAGGCCACTCCTCCTACAGCTTGTCTTCTAGACCCTTCACCATCTTTCCAGCCCTCCTTTGGAGTCTCCATAGAGGGTAGTTGTCCTCTTGACATGTACTGATGTAGCCGGGAAAGTGACCGCTCTTCACCTACAACCCTGAAAACAGGCCTACAAAACAGCAAGGAAGCTGGGGGTGCACAAGAATTCAGGAGGAGGTACAGCCTGGATGAAAGACCCCAAGCGACCTAAGGGATATTCTGTTCCATATGGCACCATGCTCAGTATATAAAGCTGGGGGAAGAACGAGGATGGAGCAATGGTGTTTGCCTTCCCAAGCAAACATTAGGCATGTTGGAGCCCTGCTTCTCTGGGGATGGCTGAACACCTGCCTGCATGCAGAAAGTGGTGAATAAACTCCTTGTTTTGCTTTGTTTATACACGGAGCTTTTGCTTTACCCATGAAACTGTCTTTTCTCTCAACCCACAAGTTTTCGCACTTTGACTCTCCTGACTCTCTCCACGCCACTGGGGAGAGTGAGTGAGCAGTTGCTGGTGCACAGCTGCCAGCTGAGGTTAAACCATGACAGGAAGAACCCCAGGGCTTCATGAACAAGAGTCAGACTGCACCATTTAGCCTGTGCACCTATTGCACAGGCAAACCGTTTCACAGAGGACTGTACTTCGGCCCTACATCTCCCTCAGCTTCTAATACATGTGTTCAATTAGGAACAGAGAGAACAAAAAGAACACACGCCATTAAACATCTACCTCCTTGGCCTCATCTTCCTCCTGGCATAACTCAGGGTTCATCTACAACTCATCTAAAAATCATCCCAGGAAACACACAATAGTGGAATCTATCCCCTCAACACTGGGGGAATGGAAAACTGATCCAGGTGATGGCTTTCTTACATGAATTAGTACCTTTACATAGATCATTGACACAGCAATACATTTTTCAGAAGGTTCTGAAGGCCCCATGCTCCAATATCAAGAGTGGAAACACCACAGAGGCTCACAGAAATGTTCCAGGTTTTGAGATCACTTTTGGCTCCTCTGTGCTATTTCTGTTAGGCACCACCACACTTCTCCCTGCATGAAAGATGAACATGTCTATAGTAGCTGCACACACTGTTTGCTGCCTGATGAATCCCATGGTACTGTGCAAGACCACAATGCATGTCAGGTATCATTTTTCTGGACAAGACTGATACAGCTTTCACTTACACTTACTTAAGGAAAAAAAGGTACCACTTCATATTTCAAATACTGAAATGTAATTCACTATCATGAACAAAGCTTCTAGTAATTAAAACTTAGCATTTTTAGGTTTATTTTAATCTTGCAGAAGCTTCATTCTGGAAGCTCAACTGGACCAGCCTTCCCTTTAAGAGCATGGTGCAGAACCTCTGGCAGCGAGCGAGACCCTTTTTAGACTGAAAACTAAGCATTGGCCTGAAACACAACACCTCGGCAAAAACCACACACACAAAACACACTGATTTTTACCAGATAAACTAGAAACCAGATTTTAAAAAAAGTAGATTTCAAAGCAGCTGAAAATCTGTTGCCTCTTTTTTTTTTTTTAACTTGCCTTCACACCTACTATTTTTCCTTGCAGGTGGCACACAACAGATGCTCTTGCCTTTCTGGTCAAAAGCCTTGGCACCAAAGTAATGTTCCTTCTAGGAACATACACCACAGGTAATACGAGGTCACTGGGCTACCACTTGGAGAGCTTCTCCTAAGGTGGTACTTCAGAAGTTAACCAACAGCAAAACTATCCTCTCTTCTCTTCCAATACACACAAACCTCCACAGAGAAGACAAGATAAACAGGACCTTGTCTCATTCAATGCCAGCATTTTCATACCCATTCCTTCATCTCATTTTTGTGGGACAAGGCTGGTTAATTTGAAGACAAAATCCTCCCTTCTTGCAAAGGGTGAAATGGACGGCAAAGCACCCTTCAGAATGGGATGAGGTACGTGAAAGGAGGAATTTGGATATATCACACTAATTTAACAATGAGATGTTTAAATCAATTTTCAGAGCAGTCAGAAGTACATAATTTTCTTTTAAAACATCAACCTTCTTTCGAGTGGTTGAAAAGAGTTGGTTACCATGGAAAGGATAGAAAATAAGAAGAAAGTAATCAGGGACCAGGAAGGGATCTGATAACTAGGTGTTATGGATGCTATTTTCTTAGCTGGCCCAGAACAGGAGACTTCCAGAACTTATGAAAGAATGTGCAAGACTGGATTTCTTTTCCATGTGTGTACTGACACACCGGGATCACTAAGTTCTGGATGTAGTTAGCCTCATGCAGCAGCACAGTTCGTTGTTGCAGCCACTGCAAACCTTCACCAGAAGCCTAAAACAGGCAGGCAAACTCCAAATGCTGTCACCCAAGAAAACACAGGCAGTTTTGCTTGGGTTGCAGAGGCAAGCAGGCTACACAAACTAGTACGCCGAGAACTTTAGGTACAAAGGAAACAGAGTAACAGCAGAAATAACCAAACTTGGGAAGAGAAACTGTAAGACCCGGTAAGAGAGCCTTTTCTGCTGGTAACATCTTGGTCAGGGAAAAGAAACAGAAGTTCACTTCCAGTCTTCAGACTTGCTTCCCAGAGCAAAGATGGCAGCTTTCGCTGTGATGTAACACTTTCCATATCCAAGGAAACACTTCTGCCCCCTTCCATTAAATGCAAGCCTTTCACTTCAGGGATTCCAGTAGAATCCCAATGCAGGTAACTTTTTCTTTTGTATTTCTCCTCATGTCTAACACCTTCAGTGGCAGGACGTGTGTTCATCTTGGACAGAAGTTCACAAAGCCTATACATTAATGTAGCTGAGAGGCTAAAAGACTCTTAGCTAAAAACCTCAACTTGCTTAGATGAAAAGACTGACCGCTTTCTTAAAAATAAATGTATACATTTGTAAAAATTAGGTCCCAAAAATATATGAGAAGACTAATATTCAAGACGTTCTAGAGAACTGTAATCTGCATATGTAAGACCAGTTTCCCAAACATTCACACTTTTGTTTTGAGCGACACTTCCATTTCTGCTACAAAATCTCTCTAGAGGCATATACCACGTGTGTGTGTGTATATACATACACAACACACACATATATATATGTATGTGTGTGTGGGTATAATAGATATAAAACTTTCTCCAGAAGCAATGTTCTAGAACTAATTTCTCTGATTTCACTGGGTAACACTTAGGCACAGGATACTGGAAGATGCATGTAAACTATTTAAACATAAAGAATGTGGTTCACTTTCATTCGTAATTACTAAACATTTCCTTATGTTAATTTAGTATTCATTCATATGGACAAAGTATCAAATGAAAAGCCACACATAATTTATTTAATGCACTGAAGCATTTTAAGTAAGTGCTTATGTATTTAGAGATATAATTGTCTAGAAACTGGCATTTCCTCTTATCTGTCTCAAGCTGCTTCCCAGTGTAAAGCAGGAGGTCTCAATCATCATTATGTGCATGGTCCAGGACCTAATAAAGTAAAAGGCCCAAGCCAGCCCCCAGTGAAGACAAGTTCTCAAATATCAGTTTTGCTAGCATGGGAACACGGCACTCTCCTTGGTGACAGAGAGGGCAACTGCACCCTGCAGGGAAGCAACTATCTTGGATCTAAGATTTTAGGTTGATGCATGCCAGTATCTTTAGAAGCAGCATTGACAGACAGTAGCTGGAGGGGTGAGCAGCTGGTGACTGCTCTTCACAAAATAGGTAAGACAATAGCGCAAAAAGACATCAAACCAGGGAATAAGAGCATCTAAAGCTTAATCGACTATGCCGTGAATCTCAATGCATTTTTATTATTCCAGGAGTCAAAAGAAGTGCTCAGAAAAGCTACAGACAAACATTTCTTGCAGTACTTTCTCACCCAGCACAGCAAACAATACACAATAGGGACACTATAAACTAAATAACTTTGCAGAGAAATTCCATCAACTCAGCCATGTGCCTATCTTAATGTTTCTATAAAAAATTCACACAAAAAGTTTGAGTGAGCGAAACCTCTGAAGAATAAAGCGGAAAAAAATTTCAGAAAGCAACGATGCCATAGACAATAACGTGCCAGCAGTACTGCTTTTTAATTGGCATGATGCAATTTTTCTTTCCAAACTAATTCATCAAATCACAATAAAGAATGACTAAATTTACAAGATATGAGCTACTCTTGCCATTTTAGGTTTTCACAGTATTTGCAGAGCCTTGACTTTTACAACATCTCTAAGGTAAGGCTCTCCATTCCACCAAAGAATTAATTTTTTTGCCTCAAAGCCTGATGTCGCAGCCTTCATCATACAAGTACACAAGGGAAGGTGGGCAGTTAAACAGCAAGGGCTGAGACTAAGACAAAACTAAGGATGGAATTTGACTGGATTAACTTCTGTATTTTGAATGCTAGATTGAGTAGTGTTCTGAACCAAGAAATGTATGGACAGCCCTAGAGCAAAGTTAAGCATCTTGTATGCAACTCCTCAAAGAAACAATTACACATGTACTTACCTAAAACCTACCGAGCAATACACAACCAAGACCCACGTGGACATGAGGACAAACTACCTCATGCATTATACAGCATCTCAGCAGTCCACTACATGCATTATCTCAGTACCACTGTCTCATTTCAGTACAGGTTCTTAACATTCTCCCTAAGTCATCCACAGTACAAAGCACCTGTTCAGGTGGCAAGTGAAGTTTAAGGGAGATACTTTACACAGGAGATAAAACAACTAAGTGCTTAATGGCAGCATGGTCAAGCATATTTTCTCTCATTGATTCTTTCCCTCAAACGCAGAAAGCTACAACGGGAGCCAAGATCAGTCCTACCCATGTTGCCTGAGCATAAGGCAAAGCAACAGGGAGGACAATTTCACACAACCCACCTACAAGGCACTTAGCTTAGCTGAAGCACCTTCACCTCCTTTACAATCAACATACACGGACAAGCTCCTTGAAAGGCTAATTCAGATCAAATAAAGCTAAGGCACTTGCCAGTATGGTTTGTATCAGAGATATACCTCTGCCATCTCCACTGAACAGAAAGGGACTGGTGGATCAGCCAGTTCAAATAAGATGCCTAAAGGTAGATGGTGAAAACACCATCCTAACTTCCAGATCAAACAAGCTCTGCTTGATATGTGCTGTTTGTTAGGATGTGAAAAGCAGGCAGCTATAGCATCCTTTCTGACCCTTCAATTAAGTTAGGGAAAAAAAACCAAGGGTGTTTTAAATTTGGAAACAGTCAACAGCTATGACTGCTATTTCACTTCAGAGAAAACCTACTAGTAACAACTAATGTGTTAGTTTATTAGTGAGCATGAGAATACCTAGCTTTTGAAAAGTTTAGTTCATGACAAAGGTTGAATTACCAGAATAAGGCAGTGCACAGGGTAAAAATGAAGTAGCATCAGATTAAACTTTTTCTCTCTGTTCTGCAAGACACTCTACAATTAGCAGAGTTGCAAGAGCAACCTTTGCATGTCTTCTAAACACATAATGAGTTCAAACAATTAAAAAAGAGAGGCAGGGTTAAATATCTGTAAGTTTGTTCCCAATATTATAAATACATTAGAACTGCGAATTAGAAGCACTACTAAGGCACGGACCTAATTTCAAGTGTTTAGCTACAGCTTTAATTTTCACTATAAACTTAACAGGCTCATAGTTAGCTCTTATAAAAATTTGGACTGAAAAATTAACTCTTATTTTTAAAAACATGAGACAGTCATGCACATTTATTGTAAAGGTTTTAATATATTCCAAGTTTAAGCCATTGTAATAAACGACCAACACACTAAAATTTATAACAAAAAGATACCCTTAGCCATCACTATAAATATACCAGCAATTTTAATTAATTCACAATAACAAATTCGTGACTTTGCTTTTCACAATAAGTCAAAATATACAGGAAAGATATCTCAGAAGTTCATCTCAAATTGTGAGCACCAAGCAGTACAATTAGTCAACTATACTGTAAAAAGACTCTCTAATCAATATAAAGTGGCAATTACATATTTTTGCTTTTGTTAGAGAAACAATCAAGATTTTTTACCATTCAGACAAAAGCACTTAATATCACGCATACAAGTTTTGCATATTCAGAACACAGAAAATACAAGTCTGTCACTGATCTCCATCTTCACAAAATAGAAAATCCACCTCTTTCAAGGACGCCAGGTGAATAATAAGGTCTAAGCATGAGAAGAAATGCAGGCACTTGCTCTTCAGCCCAAATTCAGGTACCCTCCAAACAGCATGAAACTAGTGATTTTTCATCCAGCTCTGCAAAAGAAGGAGCATCCTACTGATGGGGTCGAACCCCGCTACTCGTCTCGGTGGCCAAGGCTAGATTCCTCCTGCAGAACTAGGAGGAGAAGGAATTGTTGCCACCTCAGCAGCATGCAATCCTGAGAAAACAAAGGGGATTCCCATTGTCATTGTCTTCATCTGCAGCTGATCATCACCAGCACTAGCAAGGCAGTAGCTTGCGCAGTTATCTCCACAGCGGGCAATGTCACAACCCGACCAACAGCACAAACTACTACCTCAGCCAGGGCCCTGGTGCTCCCGACCCCTTCTGAAGGGGGAAACAAGCAGGCAGACAACACAGCAGCGACAAACGAAATTAAAGGGAAAAACAGAAGAAAGATAAAAGGGCTCTGGGGTCTTTTGATGATCCTCGTCTCCTTTATCTGCTGCAGACATCAACCAGACTCCTCTCGCCTGACTGTGAAAAGCAAAGGGAAACCCCGCCCAGCTCCCTCCCCAGTTTTGCCCTTTTCCTTGCATGACCTGAAACCGACGGGAAGAGCTTCATTTATCAGATACATTACAGACCCCAGCTGGTACAGTAAAGATCACGTTTAATTTCAAACAGCCACA